>CM053764.1:66616822-66638456 GCA_028658305.1 Pachyuromys duprasi
ATATAAAAATAAATAAATTAAAAAAAAAAAAAAAAAAAAAAAAAAAGAAAACATATAATGAAAATGACACGGGAGAAATTTAAAAGTAGTATAAAAAGCAAGAAATGAAGACATAAAACAGGAAAAGAAAAAAGTAGAAAAACTATGAGAACAATAGTAAAAGACATTTTCAAAGATTTCTTTACTATTTTTGTCTACTTGTGTAGGTGTACCCACATGAGTTTCCGTGCACCACATTCACGGAAGAGCCGCTGGCACTCTAATTGTGGTAGTAGGGAGACATTGTGTGAGTGGAAGAGGAACCACTTCTGTAGCCCTGAAAGACATTTTATAGATAAATAATACACAAAGGCCAACAGGAGCTTTAGGTTGATGTAGGCAGCGACAAACATTGTGCTTTCTCCTTATAGGTTTTCCAAATTTCTACAATTTTTATACAAGTCTACTTTGGGTAAAACAGACATCCATCAGGTACAAACAACTGGATGTTTCTTTTGTAAAGGCAACCTCAGGTCAGGGGTTTTAGCTTTCGACAATGAGAAACTCATTTATCTGTGACTATATCCAATAAACTTGATCATGGGACAACAGAGTCATTTTGAAAGGGGAACAAAGTCTTCCAAAGTATGAGTCACTGTATCGCCTGATCTTTTCCAAGAAAAAATCTGCCTTTGCAGGACTGAGCAGTGGATTCCTGTATTGGTTAGCAATGTTTGTATTTTAGAACTGCCTGTTGCTTTAGGAATACAGTACAAACCACAGTGGAATTTACTGCATTTAAACAAGGAAGCAGAAAGTGTGCGGGGGGGGGGGGGGGTTGGAGGCATGGAAGGTGACTCCGCAGATTCAGAGCCCTGGGTTCTTTCTCAGAGTACCCAGTATCAATTCCCAGTACCCATACAATGGCTCACAATTGTCTGTGACTCCAATTCACCAGCTTACAGCTTCTGCCAATATTGTACGGGGTACGTGGACATACATGCAGGCAAAATACCCACACACATACGTAAAAATAAGTAATTTTTAAGTAAAAGAAACAAAAATTTCTATCTTAATGGCATGATTTTTTATAATCAGTAAAATATATTTAAACATTTTAAATGTGAACATTAAGTTTCAATACCTTTAAATCTTTTTAAACTTAAATATACGAATTTTTATGTATTTTTAAAATTTTAAGATAACCTGTTTCTTTTCATTTTATGCGCACTGGGTGCACCCTAACCCACAGGACACCTTATATAGATATGACACTTCACTAAACTTCTGAGCAAACTACGGGCTGGGTATTATCCTGAATCTCTAGATAACACGAGGGAAGCTCAGGTAGGTGGGCAACTTTGGTCTGTCATCCCACAGTCAGGAGTGGAACATATTGCCTCAAATGCTCCGACTTCCACACTGTACCCTGAACATGACAGCACAGAGATTTTCTTTGGGATCTCAGGAATTAAAAACACAAAATTATTCCCACATCCAGACCTTATGACCACATCACAGATCAGGAGTGGCTTGGGGAAAGTGGCACTATCCACTGGCCAGCTGCTCAGGAAGCTGTGTAAATTTCCCTCTAATTCTCCGGTTTCTAGAAACATGTCACACAAATGAGGTGTTCCTAGAATGTTCAGCATTTCTAAATTCTGTTTGAATAGTTGCAGTTTGTATTTCTCCCTGGCTTTAAATGGGTAGAATTTATTCTCTCTCTCATTTGAAAAATGACTAGATACCGTCCTAAAGGAATGGAGACTGAATATCACAGGGAATGAAGCACATGAGTGACCTCTAAGTAAACTAAAAGTCAACGGTCTCCTTCTGAGACTTTCGGTTTCTGAACATTTAAAATATTTTATGTACTAATTATCTGTTACTCAAATGCTTATGGGCTTCCAATCCTCATCCCACATGGCTTTCATCATCCTAACGCAGTTTATTCTCCACAGTAGATCACAAAGATTACATGAATTTTATCCTTTTGTTTTGCACTCTCAAATTGCAGCCAAACCCTGCATCCAGTTTTTTTCATTCATCTGATATAAAGTCTGAAAGTGTTCGTGTGGCCATTAAGCTAGCGTTGACTGGTATGTCATTGTCTGAACTGCTGAGAGACAAACCTGAGCCCTGAGAGGTCAGCTGTTGGTTCTAGACAGGCCTCTCACAAATTAGTAGCACAACCAAAGACTGGCGTAGGTCTCAGCACTAAGGCATCTTGCTTCCATAGAGCACTGTCCAGTCCCTCGTGCACTTGGGAGATATTAGGTTCCCAGGCAGCATGGAAGTCACAGATAATGTTGATAAAGAACATTCTCCTGCTACTGTGCTAACAAGTTATAATCATTGCCCACACTTGTCAAGCAGTAGCAATGGGGGAACCTTGTCATATGTAGAATTCACACTGCCCCATGTAATTCCCACAAACTCCCTGTCAGTAGGTCTATTGTTTCCCCAAAATATATCTCGTGGAAACAGAAGGAGATATAAAATAACAACATAAAAGTCAAAAACAGATGTAGGTGGGATCAGTTCTGAGGATGATAGACCTTCAAGTTCTGTGACACTTCAAGAAGAGCTTTAGGCTGAAAATGCCACATACTGTCACCACGTCGGTCATCTGAAAATGGCAAGTATATCTGTTATGGAATAGGACCTGCTGTTGAGTGGTTACATCATCTATAATGTTCTGACTCTGAGGCAGGGCCTTTCGAGGGTGTGATTTTTATATTGGTGTGATAATAATCAACAGTGTGTTTCCCTCAAGTCCCTGATACCAAGACGCTAGCACAGAAAAGGCCAGGTTCACATATTAGCACTGTCAAGGTCAAGGTCAAGTTGGGCATCTTTAACCATTCTAAGCCCTGTTCTCCTCAGCGTCTATCTGAATACTTTAATGATAGCCACCACAAAGTGTTTTCAAGATGACTTAATAAAACTGTGAATGTGGATGTCCAATTTATCACTTGCACACACTTAGAGTACTCAATGGCTGCCAGCAAAGAAGCAGACGTCTTTTGATTTCTCTGTAAAACTAACCAGACATGTTCACAGGAGAAGGAGGCCCTGGCTAAGTGAGGTCTGGCCCTGTGTGGATGATGTAAAGATAGTGCCTGTTCCATACTGGAGGCTCGGTAGACACAGAGCAGAACCAGGCTGTGGGCCCATCTAAGAGAACACAGCTCCTCTTACTTCAACCTCTAACTTCTCCATCTCTTTAAAAAAATATTTTCCATACGTCCATGACTTACTGGAAAAAACATTTTGATTGTTAAAAATCTGATACTTATATGGTTACAGATTTAATATCTGACTTGCTTGGAACTTACCACAGTGTTCCAATTTCACATTTGTTTAGAGAGTTTGAAGATCGACATATACATACACATATACTTAGTGATGGGACCCAAGTCTAAGTCTGAAAAACACTTACGTTTCATACAAACCTTGAGCATATAGCATTAAGGCAGGGCGGTACAATATTTTTAGTATGCCTTTATTTTAACTGTGATATGTCATGTGAGGTCACGAGTGGAATTTTCTACTCATGGTTCAACAAGCTTTAGATTTTGATGTATTTTGAGCTTTCACATTTAAAATGTGTGTGGTTACAAAATCGTCTTTGGAAACGGAGAATGGATGTTGATGGTGTGATGTGCAGCATGATCAACACCGAGAATGCCAGGAGGCAATATTACATGAATACACGTGACGATGGTCACCACACGCAACAGTACATTGGAGCTTTCTTGAAAATTATTTTTTTGATGAAACCAGTCAGGATAGTAATGATGGTTAGGTCATTGCAAAAATTCTTTCCCTCTGCATCACTGGAAAAGTTACTTGAGCCTGTCGACTGTCCAGCTGTTTCTAATCAAGTTAAATGAAAGCCAAAGCCAGGCTCTGAACAAAGTGCTGCAGTCACTCACTGCTCTTGCCTGGGTTGTGGTGGTGCTAGAGCCTGATTCGCTCAGGAGTGGACACGGTTCATTTCTGGTGGACATAACACTATGTGTTGTTAGTTCTGTTGAGATGCTCTCTTTTTTTCTCATCCATCTGTCAGTTACAGTCTCCCTACAGGGATGCATTTGGTCCCACAGAGCCCAAGCATTTGGTCAAGCTTGGTTTTTGAAATGGGTTAATATGATAACCAAGAACTCAGTAAGAGTAGATACTCTGATGCCCCTTCCCTACCCAGAGCCAAGAGGTAATCCAAACACCAAGTTAGAAAACATTTCCACAAGGCCACCTGGCTGTTTTGTCAGATTTGACTCCAGATACAAATATCCAAAGTGAAATTTGAGTAAATCTTACTCTACAACATAGGAACAGAATAAATCAACTTTGCTTACCAGGGTTAGGAGAGGAATTTCTTGGTGTGAAGGCTCTAAAAATAGGCAATTCAAGGTTCACTTCTGACTTCTTCTACATGAATGCCTCTGCACACATCATCTTGCCTCTGAATGGCAATGCAGAAGTGGCCTCAAAGTAAATAAAACAGCATGGTGGGGAATATCACGACAAAATGAAGATGTCTTTGGAACTTTAGGTTCTTGGTCAGAAGAAAGGCATCTTACATGAGTGTCATTCTGCTGCTCTAGCAATGATAATCTAAATGGCCTCTTCTAGCATGCCTAGACCTACAGGTGAAGCAGCTGGTTTGCATGTTAGGAAATGCCCTATATTGTGCTCCCTGCTCTCATGTTTCTTGGGGCAGTGATGCCTTGGCTTCTGTTTCTCCCATCTCTTGCTTCAGTTCTGCACCTTCAGGGCCAAGTCCCACAGCACTCTCCAGAGACACCTGCCATGTAGATGGACAGTGTGACCCCATCACACTTTGATACACAAAGGTTAAGAGACCTTGCATTAGTTGATGACACAGGGAAAGTGCCACCAATTCTTCAATTTGATTCCACCTGTTGTGGGCATGTCTGTGAACTGACAGCTGCCACCTCTTCCTCTTGCTCTGGAAAATACAGCTATGGATGTCACTCTAGCTTCATAAACTGTGTGTGATCTACTAATGAAAATATCTAATGAGAGTGCAAGGCATTTGGAGTAATGCCTACCTCATACCCAAGACTTACAGAGGGAGTACAAATAGCTTGTCCAGAGGGTAAGCTCTCAGGGCCACATGCCCTCTGGTCCTCTTTCCCTGCTTTGAAGACATTACTTTATTTTTTTTTTAGACTTTAATTTAATTTAACTTTTTAAATAATTTTTATTTTTTATATTTATCACAGGTTATTTACTTTGTATCCCAGCTGTATCCCCCTCCCTCATTCCCTCCCAATCCCACCCTCCTTTCCTCATCTCCTCCCTGTCCCTCTCTAAGTTCACTGATAGCGGAGGTCTTCTTCCCCTTCCATCTGACCATAGCTTATCTGGTATTTTCAGGACTGGCTGCAATGTCCTCCTCTGTGGCCTAGCAAGTCTGCTCCTCCCTCTGGGGGAGGGGAAGATGTCAAAGAGCCAGACATTGAGTTCATGTCAGAAATAGTCCCTGTTCCCTTTACTAGGGAATCCACTTGGATACTGAGCTACCATGGGCTACACCCAGGCAGGGGTTCTAGATTATATCTATACATGGTCCTTGTACTTCTTAATTGCCCTGGGGCTCCCATTCTGAACTCACACTGAGCTTTCTCAGTCAAAGCATGAGTGGTCCTTTGTTGGTGCTTTGGCTTTGATGAATGGGCTCTGTAGAACAACTGTGCATTTTCTGTCCTGGCTTCTAATCCAGGTGGTCAGCCCCAGTTTTTCTTCCTTGATGCTCCAAGAGCAGACTCTAAACTTTTGATTGAACATGCTTAAATTTATGCTGGGCTGTTGAAGTCATCGCAAGACTGACAGGCTCCTGAATTCTTCAGTACCCAATATTTTCAACATCCATTAGAAAATACTGCTATTTCTATTGGCCATTGTGTTCCCATGATCCCTTGAGGTAAAAAGGAGAGTCCTAATTCTTCCTGGTTGCTATATTTCCTACCTTAACTCTGTGATCTGAATCTTGGATTTAAGGTTGTTTGTTTAAAAAAACAGGGTTTTACTAACTAGCTCTTGCTGACCTTAAGCGTGAAGCTCTCTCTCTGCCCCAGTCTCTGGAGTGCTGGGATAAAATGTGCCTGGCTCCTGGTCTCAACCTTAATACAGCTCTCTTCCTTTCACATGATCACACATCACTATTGTACTTGGTTTCCAAGCAAGTACAATATCTAATTTATAACTGAAAAAAATCCATTTTGAATATCATACACTGAGTGCTAGCGTTGTTTTCTTTCTTTTTTCTTTTTTTTTGTCTTCACACTCAAACTACAACCATTTCAGCCCGTCAAGGCACATAAGAAAGAAGGTTAAGACAGAAAACTCCCACATTCACCCTCACACAAAAGACACATGCTCTGAGCCCATCCGTTACCTCTCATTAGCCCGCAAGCTCGTGTGGGGAAGGACTGCTGCATTCACTGAGCAGGGCTTCTGCCTGGAGTTTAAATCCTGTCTTTTCTACCTACCCAGTGACCTTGGACAAGTTACTTTTCCTGTCTGAGCCTTGTTCATTTTTTATATGTAAAATTATTAGCGGGTGGGTGGGGTTTAGGGAATTAAATTACTTAATGCACAGAAAGTTCTCCCAATAGTGCCTAGAGCGAGTGCTCAGCAAATGGGAACCAAGACTGATCAAACTACTTTGCTCAAGAAATGTTAGATTTAAGACTACACAGTGTGGCAGCCATAAACTTAATATGTGGACCAAGATACCTGACTATCAGTGTGGAGATGTGGCTTTGGTTCATTGTATTGTTTAAAAGGGTTCAGGTGAAAGCTACCCGGATACCTTCCTGTGTATCTTTCTTTTACTTAATATCATGCATTTATGATATTTACTACATCTCACACATACTTTTTAAATCTGAGGCTAATGTGAAGAGAAATTACAATTGTAACAGCGTGGGAATGTGAAGGGTCAAGGTCTCGAGAATTAAAATCTGTGTGAGCCAGGCAGGCCCGCCTCTGTGTGCTGTTGTTCTGTGTGAGCCAGGCAGGCCCGCCTCTGTGTGCTGTTATTCTGTGTGAGCCGTACCCCAGGGCTAGTCCTCTCAGAGCCGCAGGAGGTGTCTATAAGAAGCAATCATGGTTTTATGGCCTAGATTTTCACTGCTGCATGAAGGTCTGGCCCTCAGTTTGGGTCAGCATCCCATCGAAGCCTTCTTGTGAATGGAGACAAGACACTGCGTCACTTCTGCCCCAGATGCCTGGGATTCCAGGAGTCTTGCTTGTCAGGGGCCGCTTGTACAGAACAAAGTCTTAATGCAAACATTTTTGAGAACTCCTTTTGATACGCTGTTTTATTTAAAGACATTGATAGATTTAAATATGGAATGCTATATAAATTAATAGTGTCAGAAGGTTAAGCAGCCTGTAACACCTACCAAATCATTGGTTTTATTTATTTTATCTCATTTCATTTGGACCAGGCTGCTCCATGCAGACCAAGACAGTTTTGAGCTTTGGGCAATCCTTCTGCCTCTGCCTTCAGAGACATATGATTATAGACTCTGTCCCCAGCAAATCTGTAAACACTAAATGTACTTCTTTTTGACGTACTCACCATGATTACAATGTAGGTAGTGGATACTTCTTATGATATTTTTTCCCCAAAAATATTCAGTAGGGCTTGGATTTTATGCTATATGAATTTTGTTATATGTTTTTGTCTATCAATCTGGGAGTATTTTATGTGCTGATTGCTGAATTTTAATGCTATATTCATAAGAGTTTGTATTTAATTTGCATACTCTACTGAAGCATACCTTTTTGGAGGTAAAGTCAAGAATTGTTTCTACTTAGATATCTGTTTTTCTTAGCCTTGCCTTAATTTATGCATGTACTGAGGTTACACTACCTCCACTGAGACTTCTACTGAAATGTAACCCCATTGCAAGATATTATGAGGCAAAGTCATTAAGAAACTGGGGTCTAGAAGGCTCTGTGCTTGTGGATGGATCAATTTGTTATTGTATCAATGGATTAGTAGATGTAGGGATCATATCAAGAAGGACCTTGTTATATTAGTGAGGGCTCCTAGCTAGCTTGCTCCGTCCTTCATGAGATGCCCTGAATTGCCTTAAGTCTCTATAGCATTCCCACCAGCACGGAGCGCCTCACTTAATACAGCCCCTCAATCTGGGGTCTCTCCGCTTCCAGAATCCTGAAATAAATATACCTTTGTTCAGAATAAATTATCCAGTCTATGGTATTTTGTGATAGCAACAGAATATAGACTAAGACAATATCCAAGTTTTATCCAATGACCGTCTGATACTTAAGAATATATTCTATTATTTAACTCTTGTAATGACAGAGCCCTAAATTAAGTAACCCACCAGCTTGAAAATTAAGTTGAGCACATAGCAAAAAGTCAACTGTGTTAATGGAAAGGATATTGACATTTATGAACTTTATGCCTTATTTGGGGGAACACAGTTTTAAATTATTCCATTCCTTTTATGTATGTGTGTATGTATGAGCATGTATGTATGTATGTATGTATGAGTGCAGGCATTCTGGAGCATATATGGAGGTTCAGAGGACAATTATTGAGAATTGTTCCTCTCCTACCACTCTACAGAACCTGAGGATCAGAGTCAGGTAACCAAGCCTTCAGGCACCTCTACCTGCCGAGCCATCTCCCTGGCCCTAGAAACAAACGCTTAACTCAGCAGTTTTAATTTTCTGTATAGTTTTTCCAATCTATCCCTTATCATTTTCTACTTATTTTTATGTTTTCAGTTGCTAATTGAATTTTATTTCTGGTATCATTTCAAAGTGTCTTGCTTTTCTTTCTGCAATCCTCTTTCTCTATAATAACTGTACACTCCTTTCTGGCATGATACCCTGTCTAACAAAATATCATTGGCTGCAGTTACTCTCCAAGTTCTCCATTTAGCAAATTTGTGCTTAGAAGCAAATTATAAATACTGTGAACTGCCCTTAGGTACAATGTGATGCTCCCTTTGTGAGGCTCCCAGTGAAGATGGGAATAAAGATCAGACAATGCTCTATAATAAGCTGTGTTTGCTATACTATGCCAGGGTCCCTTCCACATGGAACACCTCACCTATTTCCACCTTCCTGGAGACAATTCTCTTCCTCACAGAGTGACCCATTCCTTGCAGTCAACCAAAGCAGGCTTACCTAATTTGAACTAAAAGGCATGTACAGGTCCTGTATCATTATTGGCCCTGCCCTTTGCTTTTACAAAGATAAAAATCTGAATCAAACTTCAGGAAGATGTATAGATCATCTCCAGGAGACTTGGGTCACAATGTATATTAATAGGAGAGGAGAAAACTAAAATTAAAAAGGATTTCCTTAGTTTATTAATTTCTTCTCTCCTGCTTCAACAAAATACCCAAGAAACCAGGCACAGTGGTGCACACCTGTAATCCCAGCACTCAGGGAGGCAGAGGCAGGTGGATCTCTGTGAGTTCAAGGCCAGCCTGGTCTACAAAGCAAGTCCAGGACATCCAAGCCTACACAAAGAAACTCTGTCCCAAAAAAACAAAACAAAACATACAAATAACAACAACAAAAACCAAAATACCCGGCAAAAACAACTCAAGTGTTTATTTTGGCTCACTGTTCCAGAGCGTAGTGCAGCATGGTAAGTAAGTCTGGGAAACAGAGGCCTGAGTCAACTGATCACCTGTGTCCACCATCACAAAGCCTAGAGAGATAAACTAGGGCTCAGCTGCATTGCTGCCTTTTAGGAATTCCAAGCCCATGGTATGATGGGGGATACAAAGTCAGGGTTGGTTTTCCCACTCTGATTAATTTAATCTAGAAAATCCCTCATAGATATGCCCAGAGGCTTAGCGCCTTGGTTGTTCTAGATCCTGTTAAGTTGGCAATATTAATCATAACATCACGAGGCTGTTAATTTTAATGGAAGAAGGATATCAAATGTGATAGCTGAAGGCCTGGAGATTATGCGGGAATTCGAGCAGCTAAAGAGGATTTGACCATGCCTCATTGAGAATGTGGGAGTAACATCAATCCAACGCTAATGAAGATTCAAGTTTCCTTTATTAATAATATTGTAAATGTGTTTGTAAAAGAAAGAAGTTTGTAGGTAAAAAGTTTTCATAGAAGCCTTTGGTGAGGAAGTCCATATTGTCCAGGCACATTTTCAGGGCAGAGCGAAACAAGTGTGCTTATTTTTCTTTGGAACCTGAGTGTTTCTGCTTAAGTCCTACTCACTGAACTATGGAAAATTCACTGGACTGTATTTTAGCAAACAGGATTTAAAAGAACAGTTATCAAAGCCACCCATCCAGAAAGCCACAGTCCTAGATTTCTAAGACATATGGCTTTCTGGGACTAGCCTCTCCCTTTCCTGTGTGTGCGGTATGGCAGTTACTGGCACAGGCTTGGGTAGACAAAAACCTGACTATGCACATTTTCCTATAATTAAACCTCAAGTCTACCCTAAGCCTCTGTCCTTTCTGAAGATGGAAAAATCCATTCATTTTCACGTCTGCCTATCACTTTAAAGACATTTGGCCATTTAAAATTGTCCCTGCCCCTCTTCCTCCTCTTTCAGAGAGAGAGGTAAATTCCAGAAGCTGTCCATCATCCAAGTCAGATCAGGGCTTCTGCCTGGGGAAGTGTGAGTTCTCCATGCTGGCAAGACAACCATTGGCGATTCCACCAGGTCTTGGGCTTAGGTCTATCTGGCATCTACTAGGAGTAATGCCCCATCCTCTATTGAGCTGCAATGAAGTCCACACTTAACATCTTATTTCCTGAAACCCCACAAGTAGATTTTCTCTAACAGCACATCCCATGTCTCTGTTTCTCCATTTGTTCCTTCTATTTGCAAAGGTCTTGCCCATCCCAGGAATCTTGCCTCAAAACACTATCTAATCCTAAAATATTCTAAGCCCTGCCCACATGGGCCCCAATGCCTGTGTTGCCCCATTCTAACCAAGTACAACTCAGCTACTGTCTAGTTGTGGCCTGTTAGACAGCCAAACTCTATAGTCACTTAAAATGGAGCCCCAAATTACTGAGTTGAGTATTCAGCTTTTCACTTGAACTCACTTCAAAGTCAGAAGGCAGGTGAAATGTGGTTAGGATCATAGTCATTAGAAATAAAACTAAGAACATTATGAGAATCAAAATGCCTGTCTCCAAGCCCTGGATTGACACTAAAAGGCTGTGTGACTTGGAATAACCTCCTAAGTTTCTTTGAGCTCTGTTCTTCACTCATAAAATTTTGGGATTGCAGTAAGGAGTGTGAAGAACTCTTCCCATGCTGAAATCGGGGGATGCTATTTTCTCTCCCTTGAATTCCTTGCAACTGAATCAAATGCATCCACGTTCATGATGATGCCATGATATACCTCAGTAGAGTGACCTCATCCATGCCCAACAAATCCTGCTAGTATATGCCACCCCCTTTTTTTAAACAAAGAACATCTATGCACAATTAAGAAGAAAAAGAAGCTAAACAACAAGGAGTACACTAGGGAAGAGGCTTAACCCACATTCAGAAGGACAAACAGGATAGACATCTGAAGTAGGAGAAGACAGGGAACAGGACAGGAGCCTACCACTGAGGGCCTCTGAAAGACCCTACCCAGCAGGGTATCAAAGCAGAAGCTGAGACTCATAACCAAACTTTGGGCAGAGTGCAGGGAATCTTATGGAAGAAGGGGGAGATAGAAAGACCTGGAGTAGACAGAAGCTCCACAAAGAGACAAACAGAGCCAAAAATTCTGGGCTCTGAGTAGCCCATGGGCAGCTCAGTCTCCATGTGGGGCAGTCTCTGACATGGACTCAGTGGCTGGCTCTTTAATCACCTCCCCCTGGCGGGTGGCCTAACTAGGCTGCAGAGAAAGAGGATCCAGACCGTCCTAATGAGACCTGATAGGCTAGGTAGTAGAGGAAGAAGACCTCCCCATCAGTGGACTAGGGTAGAAACATAGTGAGGGGAAGAGAGAGGGAGGCTAGGACCTGGAGGAGATTGGGGAGGGTGATACAGCTGTGACAAAAGTGAATAAACTGTAATGAATAATAATAAAGAAAAAATTTTTAAAAGAAGAAAAAAAAATAGGAATGAGCCCAAGGTTCAACTGTGAAGAACGTTTACTGATCTTCCAGAGGATCTGAGTTTGGCTCCTGGACCCCACATTTGATGGTTCAGTTCCAGGGATCTGATGCCCTCTCTGGTCCTTTCTCACATGCTCACACATAACTAGATATTTTCTGTTAAACTGTAATTTTTTTGTCAATCTACATGCAATTCAGTTTTTAGCTCCTAAAATAACTATCAAAGAAAAAAAATTGAGTGTTACACACACACACACATACACACACACACGTACATGAAGCCTGGTGCAATCTGAGACAGAAATAACCTCTTTCTGCTCTCAGCCTCCTATGGTACCTTGTAATTCACAACCCTCAACACATAATTAATACTGTGGTCATTTCTATCCTTTCCTTTACATTTCCTTATAGATAATAAGGATTCTGAAAACAGAAGACTTTAAATATTGCTTATTAATGACTAGCCACAGCATGTAAACTTGCTCAGACTATAGTTTCTCATGGCTAAAATAATGACTTCTTAATATGTAAGCTTTCTTTAGAACTATAGATTTTAGTATGTTTATCCTATATTATATGGCTAATATCCACTTATAAGTGAGTGTACACCATGTGTGTCTTTCTCTTTCTGGATTACCTCATTCAGGACGATTTTTTCTAGTTTTATCCATTTGCCTGCAAATTTCATGATTTCCTTTTTTTAACAGCTGAGCAGTATTCCATAGTGTAGATGTACTACAATTTCTGTATCCATTCCTCCTTTGAAGGGACATCCAGATTGTTTCCAGATTCTGGCTATTACGAATAAAGCTGCTATGAACATAGTTGAGCAAATGTGTTTGTTGAATGATGGGGCATCTTTTGGGTAAATGCCCAGGAGTGGTATATTTTGAGGTAGTGCTAGTCCCATTTGAGACTTGATAAGCTATGGACAGAAAGCAGAGGAGAAGAACTCCCCCTTTCAATGGACTAGGTGAAAGGGATGGGGGGAAGGTGGAATTGGGAGGGATTGATCGAGGAGGCTTTAATCGGGATATATGAATAAATTGTAAATAAAAATAAAAATAAAAAGTAAGCTTTCACTGTGGTATTGCTTTTCCTGAAAGAGCAATTTGGTTGCTATACCAAAAATTTGTCTTTCTTTCTGGGGTCCTGGGCACCCTAAGATAGCTATGTTCCAAAAGTCTGCCATCCAGGACTTAGCTAAAGGAGATACCCCTCACCCTCCCATCATGAATGGGTACTAGAAGGTTGATGGGGAAGCATGAAACTTCTGTAAATTTCCAATTATCACAAATTTCTATTTCCTTCCTTCCATGAACCAAGACCAGCCACCCAGCCAAACCTAATTGCCAGGGGTCAGACAGGCTCACAGGGGTTCAGTGCATGCCAGAACAAAAGTGAAGACTATAGATGGGTAGACACAGATATGCACAGTAGTTTCAATGCCATAGCAACCACAGCAGAAGTACTTCCAGAGCTAAGTCATCACCACCAATGAGTTATTGTGCCATTTTCCATCCTCCCAAATTTTCTACTTGAGGAGTTGCCAGACATGTACCAGTGGAGTAAAATACAGATAAATATAAAAATACAGTAAAATATAGGTGCAGGATGTCCTCCACAGAGTCTAGAACGGACAATACATCTCCATACCAGAAGAGCAGAGGAAGCAATAAGAAAATTACTTCTTTAAAAATTGTTATTATTAAAGTATAACTTACATGCCAAGTTCACTCATTAAAAGTGTGATCTGGAGGGTTTAATATTTTCACAGAATTGTGCAGCTATCAAAACAGCCCAATTTTAGAACATTTTTATAACTTGAAAAATCAGTCTTATATTCATTTATTGCACCTTGTATTTACTGTCCCCTAGTGCTATGAAGTTCTGGATTTATTTTCTGTCTCTATATATTAGTCTATTTTGGAAACTGCATAGAGTTAAAATCATAAAACATATGACCTTTTATAACTTCCTTATCATATATATATATATATATATATATTTGACTTTGTGAAAATAGGACAGAATAATGGGAAGAGGGAGAAATCAGAACAAAGTAAAATGACCACATACCATCATTAAACCCATTGCTTGGTTTGTTATCTTAAAAATTAATAAAAATAAATAAAAAGATTCATCCACATTGTAGCATTTATCAGAACTTTAACATTTTATAGTTAAATAATATAATATTGCTTAACTATAATACATATGATACATATTTGAGTTCTTTTCACTTTGGGTGATTTCACAAATAATGCTTCTATGAGCAATTGTATTTAAGAGTTTGCGTGGACACACGTCTTCATTTCTCCTAAGTTCCACACAGCAGTGGATTGTTGAGTTATATGCTAGATGGATGCGTAACACTTTTGAAGGACAACCAAGTCATTTTCAAAGCAGCAGCTCTATCATACAATCTCATGAGTAATTCACAGGGTACCCAATGTGTGGATGTATGAGCCCCTGCCTGTCTGAATCCAGACTTCCTAGTGGTAATTCTTTGTGGGTTTAATTTGCAGTTCCCTAACGGCTCTTGTTATGCATCTTTTGTGGATTTACTGGCCACTTGAATGGCTTCTTTGCAGTAGTTCCTATCCCATGGCTTATTTCAAATAGGTTGTTTCTTTTGTTATTGAGCTGTAAGAATGACTTCTTTCTGTTTAGATACCAATCTGTCATCAGATAAGTTATTTATAAATGCTTTCTTTCATTCTGTGGGTTGAATTTTTTTTTTTTACTTGATGATTCACAGCATGAAGTTATTTTGTGGAGGCCCTTACGCTTACAACTTCTATGCCTTCAGCAGGACTTAGGTACTGGAACAAGGAAGTAGAGAAGCTGACCTCCCAGGCCTTTGTCCCCAAATCTTGACTAATCTGTTCAGTTTGTTGGTATGTTAGTTAAAAGAACTCTACCTCCAGCAAAAGCAACAATCAAGCTTTCTGTTTGCACACCAGCCAACCACATAGGACACATGAGCCAACTTAGCTCTGGCTTGAACGGCAGCCTGTAGGTCGGTGTCTGCTCTGCCTTGCATGTTACCAGTTCTAATCCAGCTCTAGTCAGGGTGCCAAAGCTTTTCAGATAAAAGATGAAGCAAAGCTGCTGGGTTCCTTCTGGGTCATGTCACCCACCGTGAGAAGTCCCTTTGTGTAGTGTGAAGGAATTTTTAACTCCTCACATTTCCTCTCAGATAATCTAATTAAAAGAGGTTGGCAAGCAAGCACATATTACATGGACTTTAAATCGGTGTCTGTCTGCCTGGAGTAGTTCCAGAGATACTCAAGAACACCTCATTATGTCTAGCTAATGTCCCATAACCTGCCTGCTCTAAGTCTTGGGATCCAAAACCTAAAGATAAAAAAGTAACTTGTCTGAAAATGCTAAACCCATCAACTCCAAGCATAATTGTGCCTTTGTAAACCTGAATTCTTAAGAGCCCTTTGTTCCCACCGTTTAAGAGGGCTTTGGTGTGAAAAGCCTGGTGTAGTCTCAGGAGTCTGCATCAAATGCAAGTCTGCAGGAACTATTAATGGAAGTTCTTAAATTCATTACCAAAACTGACTCAAAGTACAGAGAAATTAGGAGCAGCCACATATGAGGGCTTGCTTTGCCACTCTTGAGAATGTGCCCAAACAGCCAGACTTCATGGAGTGATAGCAATACTCTCTCTTAGGTAGATTTCTGAGAGCAGATTCTGGAGCTGGAAAGGCCAGCATGAGATAAGAAAACCTAGCTTCTGTACTCATCTTGGATATAGGCCACTCCTAAAGTTGGGGCTTGGCCTTGGGCAAGCCAATAGCTAAGCAATTCCCAGATAAATACTATTGTGTTAGCTTGGGGCTAACATTCTGGCAGCTGGGGGAATTGGTACCCTGATTACAGAATGAAGCCTCAGGACTGCACTGTCCATTCTGTTCACCACACCTCACCTCTGCGTCCTGCCACTGTGCTGCAATAAATGGAACAGAGTGTCCATGGCAGCCCTAGACTTCCCCAAGAATCTACATTCCTCCATCTACTGGCTGCTGTTGTGGAATTGCATGTTTCAAGACTGGTGTTAGGAAGTGCTGAGATCAACCACTTTCTAGGAGTAGGGGAACAGACTCCCTGACTTCCACAGTTTACTCTGAATTGCCGATAAATTCCCCTCCTGGTTTTCTTCTCCGAAATTCCAATCTACCTTAAGGCACTAGCCGTTCAGTTACACTGCCATTATAGCAGCCAGCTGCTGCGAAATTTGAAAACGCCAAGTACCACCTAACCATTACCATTCTCGGTTTGCCATTGGTGAAAGTTTTAATAACTGGGCAGGCATTAATTTCTTAGCACATCTCCAACAAATTATCCAAAGCTATATGGCTTGGACAGTAGGAAGTCCTTGCTCTGAGTTCAGGGGAGCATTTGAAGTTGAGGTATGGGCAAGGCTATGCTTTGCCTGTGGGCTGCAGAAAAGACCATTATTCCAGCTTTGGTGATGCTAAGTATCCCTTATATTGTAACTACAAAATAGTCCTCTCCCTCCTTCACAGAGCCGTATTCCCTATGTATATCTGCCTGTCTGCTCCTACAAAGACACCAGTCATTGAACTTCAGCCCCACCTTAAATTCAGGCTGCTTTATCTCAAGGACTAACAGAAACGACCCATTTTCAAATAGGATAATCTTCTGAAGTTTGAAATAGTTTTGAATTTTGGAGGGGTTCTATTCATTAGTTTATTTGTGCCCAGCCTATTGCTATCTATTCTAGAATCCCATATGACCATTGACACCACTCCTAAAGTAATACAAATTCTCCAGGAAACAGGTGTGAGGATGGAGGTTAGCGGCTAGAATACTGTGTCTGCCTGGTAAAATACTCTGATTACACACAATACACACGCACGCGCACACACACACACACACACACACACACACACAGATCTGTTGCTTTTTGGTCTTGTACATCTGGGTCATGGTAAAGCAAAGAAAATATTGGGAGCACAATATTTAAAGAGGTAGCTACTTTCCAGCACCAACCCTATGGCTCTATGATCCTGTGAGCTGAAGATCTTTAAGTGCCATGCCACTAGTCTCTCGCTTGACTCACCCAGGTATTGACTTAGAGACTGTACATTGTTAACTTAAACAGTTGCTTGGCAAAGTGCTTCTCAACGTATTTGAACCAATTTACATTCTCATCGTTGATGTCTGAGAGTACCAATTACATCACATTCTACAGTTTGACATCAGGCTTTAGTTTTGGTGAATCTGGTGGATATGAACCAGTAGACTGACTTATAGCACATTTATTATTAATAAATTTGAACATCCTGTATGTTTAATAATCATCACTGTCATTTTTGTTGGTCTCTTCTCATAACCTGTGCTATTGTCTTATTTCATAACCTCTTCTATTGTCTTATTATTGATTTATGACTTCTTACATTTTAGCTGCTAACCTCTCCTGTGTTACATGGAAGCAGGTAGTTTCTCCCACCTTGCTTTGATTTTTGTTCGTTTGTTTTCTAATAGAGGGTTTTAGAGTGTTATGATGTAGCTTCAGCTGGCCTCACTCATGATTCTCCTGCCTCAGATTCTGAGTGCTAGGATTACAGGCACTCACCACCATGCCAAGTGTTGTTTTTATTTTGTGGCAATTTTTTCTATAGAAAATGTTTACATTTTAATACATTCACATCATCTATTGCTACCTTAGTTGACTGTGTGTTATGTTTTTCTTAATGATGTCATAAAAAATATCGTTGGGGGCTGGAGATGTGACTCAGGGGTTAAAAGCCCTGGCTGTTCTTCCTGATGACTAGGGTTCAATTCTAGTACCCACATGGCAGCTCATGACTGTCTATTACCCTGTGCTAGGGGATCCTATGCTCTTTCCTGGCCTCTGGGCAGCACACACACATATTAGACAGACACACATTCAGGCAAACAGTCAAACACATAAATAAAATCCCCCCTGATTTTTAAAATATATTTTCATACATTTCATTATAAAGTTACAATCTTTTGCTATTTACATCAAAACATTTAATATCATTGAAATGCATTTTCAATGTACAGCATCAAGTTTTCTATATGACTACTCAGTTTCCATAAAGATAATCAGAAAAAAAAGTTTGAAGATATCCCATAAATTTTGACTCTGGAATTAAATTTATTAAAATTTATTCCAAAATAAAAAAGAGATATGTGCAAAGACTTGCTGTGATGATAATCATATTGCCTACCTGCATGGGTGAATCTATGAAACAGTGTGAGGACAAGCATATAAACTTAGTTACATTTGCATAGTGGAATGCTTGACATAAAACAAAATCACACTTGTAGAAAACACGACTCTACAAAGATAGAGGAAGGATAGTCTAAAATGAAAAGAGCTAGGTAAGCAAATACTGTTTTTGAAAATTATCTAACTACAAAAGAGCTGAAAGTTATTAACCTGTTATAATTATCTCTAAACTGTGAAATAATGAATAACTGACTTTCTTTTTCTGATAGTTTTCAATTATTATATATTGAATTCTAATACCGTATTTTATTGTTGTTGTTATTATGAGGAACAGGGTCTTGCTTTGTGGCTGTGATTAGCTTGGCATTCTCATTGTAGACCAGGCTGGTGTTGAACTTAAAGTGATCTTCCTGATTCCATCTTGCAAAGGCTGGGATTGCTGACACAAGGTGCCATGCCCAGACTACTCCTCCTGAGAACAGAAACAGAAAGTTACTTAAAAGCAATTACCAGTGATTTCAGTTATCAGAGCACTCTTGAGCTTAATGAGTGGATTGATTTTGTGTGATACTATAATTAAATCAAGCCAAAGCTCAGAATCTTTTAAAAAATTGTGTTAATTCTTTTACTTTTTTTTCATACAATGTAATCATATTCACCCACCGACCTACCCTCAACAACTCCCAGATTCATCCCCCTTTTCCTATCACCCCCTTTTATATCCCATTTCCCCCTTAAATCCATCAAGACCAATGCATGCATATACACCACGTATATGCAGTGATTTGGAGTTCGAAAGCGGACATTGGATCCCTTAGAAATGGAGTAACCTGATGTTTGTGAGCCACTGAACTAGGGTTGTCTGCAAGAGCGACAGTGTTCTTACCTGCCGAGACATCTTTTCATTTTTCCAAACATTTTTGGTTAGATTTTTTTTTCTTTTGAGAGATGCTCAAATTGTTTTCATTCCCTTTCAGACACACATCGAGGATAGTTTATGAGAAAATATAATCCTTGGGAAATTTACACAAAATTAAGTTTTCATGTTCTTAAAATCTGGACAATTATATTAAAAGCTGATGAACTTAGTAGACGCTTTATTTCTGGCGCTGTGCTAGTCCCTGTCGACAGCCAGTTTTCCAGAGGGGAAACAAAAGGGGATTTGTACCAGTCATCCTGACTTCTGCTACGGCTGGTCTTAAAGCTCCTTCCTTGAGATCACTGAACAATGAGTTTAGAAAAGATCTATGCAGTCGGCTTTACCCTGTGTGATCCCTGTTTAGCACATTTCTGCTTGTACCTAGTGCCCATATATGTGAACACTAGCAATTTAGGATTTTGTATATTGCCTTATAAAAACTAACCCACGGATGGCAGTGAGATTCTTTGTTCTCTTCTTCACAGCAACATTCCTTACCTTGCTTCCCAAGAAACAACCATCTAAAAGCAGGTATATATTCTTCCAAATTGTGTTTTTCTACATTGGTTCCAAGTGCATATATTAATATAATGCATAGTTATGCTTTGGATTTTTTTTTACATTTAAGTTTTGTTTTATGTGTATGAGTGTTTTGTTTGTTTGTTTGTTTGCCTGCATGGGTGTCTGAGCTCCATGTGGATTCAGTTCCAAAAGAAGGCATTGGATCCTCTAGAACTGGGGCTATTGAGGATTGTGAGACACATGTGAGTGATGGGAATGAAACTCAGACCTGCCCTCTGAAAGAGCAAAATGTGTTTTTAACTGCTGAGCCATCTCTCCAGCTCCTGGAAATTTTATATTAAAAAACCCAAAGCACAAACTCAAATTACTTAAAATTTAAAATGAGTAATAGTCTAAACAGACAATTTCTGAAAGAAAGTATACAATGGTAGATACATGCAAAAAGGTTGAACATCAAAAATCATTTGTGAAATATAAATCAAAATTAAAGTGGTGCACCATTTTGCTTTGCTAATAAAGATTATTATTCCAAAAAAAACTCACAAACAAATATAGCAAATGTGCTGTTCAGTTTGTGGCAAAAAAGATGGGGGAACCCTAGCTAGAATGTAAATTAGCCCAGTCATTATAGAAAATAGTATGGAGATTCCTCAAAGCAGTAAAACTAGAAGCACCACGTGATTTAGCAATCTCACAGCAGTGTATATACATAGCCAAAGGAAATGAGATCAATACGTCAAAGAGACAGCTGCCCTCCCATGCTCATGCTAGCTCAGTTCATAATAGGCAAGAAATGAAAACAACCCATGTGTATCACCTGATGAACTGATGATGAAAACGCAGTGCAGATACACAGTAGAATATTAACCAGACATAAAATGATTGAAGTCCTGTCATTTGCAGAAAGACTTGTGGAAATGGAAATCATTATATGGTCAAGTGACTCAAACATAGAAAGACAAGTGCTGTGTGTAACCATGTGCTTGTAAAATCTAAAAGAGTTCATCTTATAAAAGCTGACAGTTCAGAGGTGGCCAGAGTAGGGTGGGGAGAGAACGTAGGAATGGCGGAAACCTAAGCAATGCCTGCTACTCCACATTTTGGTAGGAGCAAGATGTGCTACCACATCTGAGAGTGACAGTAGACAGTAGCATTACTCTACATTCCAAAGAGAAGACAGGATTTTGAAGTTGCCCATCAGAAAGAAATGCTATAATTTTGAGGAAAAAGAAATGTATGTTCTGGGGCTGGAGACATGGCTCAGAGGTTAAGAGCACTCACTGACTACTCTTCCAGAGATCCTGAGTTCAATTCCCAGCAACTACATGGTGGCTCACAACCACCTATAATGAGATCTGGTGCCTTCTTCTAATGTGCAGATTTACATGCAGACAGAATATTGTATACATGATAAATAAATCTTTAAAAAAGAAATGTATGTTCTGGGAATATATTCTGTATTGTATACATATAACAAAACCTTACATAACAGGTACAATTTTTATTTTCTTAATTATGAGTTTAACTTCTTAAATATTATATTTTTATATTAAAATATGAAAAAGTCAGGGAAAGTGATTTTCTTGTAGGCAAATATGACAGAAATTGCATCTATCTTTCATTTGCATTCCACTGGCAAAAACATTCCTTATGGATGCTTTGCCACATGTCTAAGATGAGATTGAGACTTATCAACATTGGCTGAGTACTCTGTGTCCAGGAAGCAGGAAGAACAAAGGACGCACACTAACATTCTTTTACAAGCTGGCTCTGTTGAACTTTTGGGTTTCCTCTCCTGACAACTGATACATATTTTTCTTTAGTATATCTTTTTTTTCTGTTTTTATAAAAAA
>CM053764.1:66638556-66670241 GCA_028658305.1 Pachyuromys duprasi
CAGGGAAACAGGGACTGTTTCAGTCATGATCTTGATGGCTGACTCTTTGACCCTCCCCCATACAAGCCAGGGAGTGACAGACTGGCTAGATCCCAGGGGAGGACATTGCAGCCAGCCCTGAGGAGACAGGATAAGCTGGGGTTGGATGGAAGGGAAGGAGGTCCTCCCCTGATGGTGGACTTGGAGGGGGCGGGGAAGAGGGAGATGAGGGAGGGAGTGGGAGGGTAGGAGGAAATGGGGGAGGGGGCTACGCCTGGGATTCAAAGTACCTAACCTGTGATTGAGATAAAAATAAATAAATTAAAAAAAAAGGAATTAATGAATATGTAGTGAGAGTCTTGGCTGTTTGAAATAAAATATAGATTCTAGATTTGCATGTTTATAAAATAACTTGATTATTTAATATATTCTAGTGTACATGCCTAAACAAAGCTGTTTCAAAGTATTCTAAAGGTGTTTTCCATAAAACATATAACATTTTAAATTTTAAATAAATAATATAACATATTTGTAAAGTCAATTTCACTTTATAATTACTGCCTATTCTGTTTTCTTTTTTTTTTTTTTGAAATATAAAATCCCACCTATTTCTTTTATTAAAAATTAGACATATCTTCATGTCATATTGACTTCTTAAAGTTCCTGGGGTTTTGGGAAGTCCTTTCGGCTACTGTAAATTACTTAAAATAAAAGCTTTAGAACTGCTTCTTAGATCTAATTGTGGCTCCAGCAGAAGCCAAGAATTGATATGGCCTTGTAGGAATTGTCTTGATCATTGAGTTTCAATGTTCTCTCCTGGAGAGTGATAATATTTGTGATGCCTAATTAGAGAGTGCTTGTAAAGATTGAGCAAAGTAACCTGAAGAAAACACTAGAAAATGCAAAGTTTATGCCATTGTTAGAAATTAGGAATGCAAATAGCACTCACAGATATCACTAGAGGTAGCTGAATCTTTTTTCCCATTCTACGGACATATTCAGCCCGCTGCTTTCACAGACACTGCTCACTGTGTTTCAAGCACTGGTCTTCCCCAATCACTACCATCTGCGTGTATGAGCGTGCACACGTGCACAAGACATGTGCACGGGTATGGTTGGAATAGCAAGCATGTGCCTAACCACAGTTATTTGAGTCAAGGCTCTTCTAAGACTTGTGTTTACTTTGAGCTGTTCTTTCCTCTCAGCAACCCAGGGGGCTGGCTTTTCGGCCCAATGCCAGGCAGTCCTGAGAGAAGCTGTGTAAGTTCAAGTTGTGCCTCAGACTTTCTTCCTGTCGCTCTTCCAAGACAGCATAGGTTGTATCTCTGTCAGCACTGAATCTTTCTTCATCCCCTGCAATTTTGCATCCTGTCTGGCCCACACAGTCAACATCTGATACAATTGGTTGCGCAGGGTTACATGACTGTGTCCCTAGCACCCTCAACCCATCAGCACCTCACCGGGGTAGCTCTGGCTTCCATGAGGGATCCTCAGGCTTGACCAAGAAAAAAAAAAAAGACAGGGGTGTGAGAAGGCAAGCAAAAGAACAGTCTAGGGTATGGTTTTAGCTTTATTAGAATTTCAATAATGTGCTGGAGAAATGAGCCTTTTAACAAGAATATAGAAGTCATTATTTTATACAAGTGAACCTTAGTTTAAAAAGCAGCTTCTTGATGTTTATTTTTTTAACTCTGCAACCCAAATCTGTAGATGACTGGAATGTGCTGCATTGGGAAGAGAAAGTGAACTAAGGTGAAGAAGGCGAGAGAAATAGATGGATTCCAGGCTTGCTCCTTCCTTCCTCCTACTCAGGGTGGTGTTAATATTAATTTCTTTAATACGTAGATGCAACTCCTATGTGCCAGGACACTCTAGTTACTGAGATCTGAGATATGGGAGAAGCTGAGACAAGTGAGGTCCTGGTCCAACGGAGCTTAAATTAAGATCAAATACGAAGGAATGTGGCCAGTGGTGGGAAATGCCATGAAAATATGTAAAGAGAGTGACATGGAAGCCATTGTTGTCACTAAATTCCTTTCTGAAAACGTAGTATGCGATAAAAATCAGCTGTCTCTTTCCAACATTCATGTTGAACTATTAATCCCCAATGTGAGAATATTAGTGGACAGATATTTGAAAGTCATTAGATCGTGAGGATAGAGCCCTCATGGGCGGGATTGGTGCCCGCTCTAAGAATGATAATAGAGAGCACTCTAGTCTTTCACACTGTGGGCTGGCTCAGTGAAACTAAACACATCCATAAGAGATTGGACTTCATCTCATGTCGAATATCCTGATCTTGAATTCCTGGGATTCAGAATAGACTGCAAAGAATAAATTCTTGTAGTTTATAAATTTATCTGGCATTATTTTGTGGCAGTCCAAATGAACCCAGCCATAAGCCTAGATCTAATTACACAGTCTTTAATTTTTGTTTCAAGTAAAATACCTCTATAAAGCCCCAAAGTCCATATGCTTCATCACAGACGACCCTGTCCTTAAGTAAGCATGTGCTTGAATTTTTATTAATTGTAATAGAATTGGGCCACAATTCTGAGTTGAGCTAAAGCATACTTCAAGGAGATGTAAATAATATTACATAAAATTGTATATAGCTGCTGAATTGAAACCATATAGGTAGACCATGACCTGCCAGCATATGCAGCATTTCCTATAGTAAGGTTACACCAAGACCATCATTATTTAATCAGAAGTACTCATTTCTTGGTGTCTTTCCATGCTCTGGGCATAATGCATAGCATGTTACATGATCTCATTACCCTCTGTTCTTTTAGTTTGCATGTAATATCCCAGGGGATCTGAAGGGACTGAAGGGCCATGTGTTCTGCCTTGTACTTATTATCTGGATTGTTGCAGCTTTCCCACTAATGTGTCATCTTTACCTCATGGAGATCATGGAATCACTCACTTGAACTTCTTTGCTTTTCCTACAGAACAAGAGCAAAAACAAATTACCTAAGCTAACTGCTTAGTGCATAGATATTTAGACAATTATGCAGAAATGGAAAGTGAGATTAAGGTGGGTGCTCTAGGCCATGCAACTGCTGCCTGTTATACACAGTGAAGCCAGATCCTGAACCGTCTTCTATTATCACTTTCTCTAAAACAGAGATTCCCATGAGAGCAAAAGTCAAGCCAGTGTGTGTTCAGGGGCAGAGCATCTGTGCATTGGTTCTTCTTGGTCAGTGCATTTCCAAACAATCAATGAATGGGATGGAATAAGAAACAACTCCTGTACATGGGGCATGGTGTTTTTAACTGGCCAATATGTGAGGAACTGAGGAAAGACAGCTAAAACAAACACTGTGGCTTGATGCTAAATAAGCACCACCTGGAGGAAATTGAGCCTCGCTTCTTACACAGCCTCACCTGTGGCAACATTCTACCCAGCTCATGAATATGCCACTCTGTGATTTACCTGTTCTGCTCAAGAATGTCCATCCTGTCCCTTCCATCTGCTCACATCCTGAGCCACAGTTTAGGACAACAGGACAACACCAGCAAGCAGGATGGAGATAAAAAAAAGAGGCAGTGCAAATATGACCTTCTTGGCTTTCTCAGGTGGGTTTTTAAATATGGAAATAGTAATGAGTATTACAGCTCATTAAAATGAAGTGGTGCGCAGGCATGTGCTCCTGTGTGTGTGTGTGTGTGTGTACGTGTGTACGTGTGTACAGAAATGTTGATCTTAATGATGGTTGAACCAAAGATCTGGTTTTTTCCTAATGCACTGATGAAGTTTCCAGGGATATAAGCAATCTCTTCTACCAAGAAAGCATCAAGTCACAGGAAAATCTCTCATGGGTCTAAAAAGCCTGAACAAATATGAAATGGTCATTGATTTAATGTAGGTGTTGGAACTGTACAGGGAACAAGTAGACATGCAAGGTTTGATGAAAGGAGTAGTGTCTCTTGAGAGGGAAAAGCAAAGGAATAAATTAATAGACCAAGAATTGGCTGCCACACCAGTGTCCCAGCCAGCAGGGAGGCTATAGCAACTAAACTCGGGATTTGGGGCTAAACACTAGAGCACAACCCCTTCTTGGAAAAAAAAAGAGCCCAATCAAAATGGGTTGTAAAGCTATCACATTCCTAGTGAAGAGAGGGGGTCTCAAATAATGCTCAGTTTTATATAGTTTATTTATAGGTAAACTATATATCCACCACTAAGCACAGAAATTTAACTGAAGTGTTGTCTTATTACACCCATCACTATGCCTGTTGAATTATTCCTTAATGGTCCTCTGTTTACGATGATATTGGGGAGCAGAGTAACAAACACAGCTAAAGTGATGATATTAAGGCTGGCAATGAAAGAGGGAGAGGATGGGGAAACCCAAGAACTAGCTGTATTCTTCAGAGGGGCTCAGATAACCACCTTTATAGGTCCAGTATCCCTGTGCCTTATACGCTTGCTAAATAGGAGAGGGAGTTGCACTCTTATCCCCCTGTGGTAGTTTCATAAGCAGATTCAGGGTGTTGATGGGTTGAGTCAGTGAGTGAGTCAGACCCCACTCCACCCAGGAATGAAGCCACAATGGAGTCTTTCAGAACCCAGGTGTGAGTCATGCTGGAGCATTGACCCACGTTGTGACATCACCACTACAGTCTGTTATGGGGCCACAGAGTGCCCGAAAAAGCAATGGTAGCATCTGTATTCAATTGAGTTCTGTTATGTTAATCATAGCAAGGACAACATCTGCTACTTGCTTCTTGGCTCACCAGTAATTTTGAAAATGAGTGTGGAGGGCTTTGCTAATAAGGCTTTGATCATAGAAAGCTGGGTTCTGATTACATTTTGGTTAGGATGTTTTTGTGGACACCAGAGTCTTATGAGGGTTCTCAGAAGTAGCAATTACACTTAAAAATTGTAACAACAAATAGCCTTTAAAAAGCATCTTATAGTTAGTCATAATATATCCACACATATGTATATACAATGTAGGTTTATATACAAAAAACTGTTCACTATGGTATATTTTTTGAAATAATAAATATCTAGACATGAATGTTCAGTTGTTGAGTATTATTTAATTAGATTATACTCTACCTATATAATCAGATGTTATGAAACTCTAAACAAGTAAATAGGTGTAGATAAGTGAATAAATATATCTATATATGTGGATATAAATATATATTTATAATATAAATGAAAAAATAAAACTGAATAAAAATAGATGAAAGAAAACAATGTGCTACAAATTTCTAAATAGTTGGGATAGTTGGGTGGTTTAAATGTGAATGGCCATGTATTTGAAATACATGATTTCATGTATTTGAAATCAGCTCCCAAGTTGGTGAAACTATTTGGGAAGGATTAGAAGGTAGGGCCTTGTTGGAGGAAGTGTATCACTGGAATTTCTTATGAACTCCAACCCTCTAAAATATTAAAACCAAATCAAATGGGGTTTTTTTTGTAAGTTGTCTTGGTCATAATATTTTATCACAATAAGAGAAAACTAGCAGATACCTTGTGTTAAAAGAACACATGGGCTGGTAATAAGGCCCAGTGAGTAGAGGTCCCTGCCACCGAGCCCAATGACCTGAGTTTTCTACACAAGTCTCACAAGCTGAAAGGATAAAACAGATTTCTTCAAGTTGTTCTCTGACCTTCATACCCATGATGGGGCATGCATGTGTCCACATACAACAAATAATTAAACATATAGAATATTCAAATAATTTTTATAAATGTATAAAGATGTGTTTATGTTAAATGTTACACAGTATTTGGGAAATTAGGGGAAATCATTTTCATTAGGTTGGATGTTGCAGAGGGGCTCGTGGGCTTGTGGGGATGGAGTGCTAAAAGTGAGAACCAGTTTGTTAAAGTTAGCTCCATGCTTAATGTGTCCTTTAAAGAAAAGTGCAAAATGCATTCAATGTTCAGAGATCAAGTCAAATCACCACATCACTGGTTGCCAAAAGTCTTTTAAAATGTTTCCAAGTTTCCATGAATAAGGATTCAAACGCCCTGAAGCAATTTCATTGCTAATATGTTCAGGCTGCCATGTCTTTTGCTCAGCACCATTTTCAAGGAGTTTGAGGCAGTCTCTTCCTAGATATTTCCTTTCTTAATTCAGACACTCATTGATCTAATCATAAAAGAAAGCCATTAGAGACACCCTATGCCAGATATTACTCATGCTTGATAAATTGCATGCCCAGGGGGATGTGGAAAGGCACATCTATAAAAATAGAATGTAATTCACATTGATTAAAACAGCAAGTGCCAGGCAGCGCTTTCTATGGGGATGAGAAGTGGCAATGAGTGCTAAGAAAGTCAACAACTGGGTGGGGGAGATGGTGGGTCCCTGTGAGTTTCAATTACTCAGTGAAGTGTTCTCCATTATTTATTTGGTATTAGGTGGTGTGTTTTGACAAGAGAACAGTGTGGTAAAAGGATAAATAAGCTCATAATTGCAAAGCAGTACCCAAAGTGCTACATTAAAAGCAAGGAAGAAAGTGCATTTAAGGCAGTAAAGAAGAGGCTCTAGAACAAGCACATACAAAACAGCACATATCTATGGAAGAATCAGAGATTCAGGAGAAGGCTGCTGACCCTATTTGGAAAGATGCAGATGTCAAATTGACTATTATATTCTGCCACTTCATTTTGGAATCTAATAAACATTAAAGCTTGATACACACTATAAGTTAGGCATCATATTTTTCCAGCCTGTCCCCCATGGGCTCCAGGCTCCTCAATGTTTTTATTCCCCCCTAAGTTCTAGATGACTGTTTCCTCATTCTTTCCTTAGGCCAAATACCTAGAAGTGCTCTCCCTCTCCTTCTCTCTCTCTCTCTCTCTCTCTCTCTCTCTCTGTGTGTGTGTGTGTGTGTGTGTGTGTGTGTGTGTGTGTGTGTGTTATATGCATATATGTACATGTGATGCATGGGTTCACACTCCAAACACTGAATGTTCTCCACTTTCACTCTCTCTCTTAATCCTTTGAGACAGGGCCTCTCACTGAACTTGGAGCTGTGTACTGGCTACAGTGGTCGGACAGCAAGCTCCACTTGACCTCTCTCTTCCCACGCTCCATTCCTAGTGCTGGGTTATAGGCACACGTGGCCACGCAGGCTTTCTACATGATTGCTGGTGATCTGAACTCAAATCTTCATGATCACAGAGCAAGCACTTGCCCCCGAGCTCTCTCTCTGATCCCTAGAAGGCACTGTTGATGATAGAACAGTTGTTTCTTCTGTGCTTTACTGGAGATATCATTTCTTCATCTTTGGTCTAGGAAATTAAAGTATTCTATTATACCACAAGGGGTAACAGGCATTAATTTAAGTACTTTGTTTTTGGGTAAGCTTGTAACAGGTATTAGTTTTTAGTTCTATGAAGACTTCTCTGTAGACCATAGCTAACGTATCAGCCAATGCTCTGACTTTGCCAAATAGAGCTCCATGGACCCCACATCTTCAGTGGCCTTTAGCTTCCACCTCGCCCGACCCATCACGATCTCTGGTGCTTCCACCGCCATCCGTTCTCTGCTTGACAGGTAGTGATCATTTATGCTACAAGATAGATCGTGCCCTCCTCCAGTCTGAAATCACCCAGGGCCCCGGCTCACTCTGCTGACGGAGTATTTTACAGCTCTGGCACTTGCCCTCCCTCATCCTGGCCCCTGCCCACTTACCGCCACTTCCCTGCGCCACTTTTGTTCCCGGCATAGCTTGCTTTTCCTCCGGCCTCCAATTTTGATTCATCTGTCATTCTCAGTAACTTTTTCTCACCCTACTCCTTCAAATAGCAACATCCCCTCTTATACCCTGTTTCTGCTTTCTTTTTTTATCTCATGCATCAAACACAAAATTCTGTTTGTTATCTGATACATACAACCCATCCTCATAATATGAGTTCCAGAAAGGCAGGGGTTGTTGTTTGGGTTTCTTCTCTGTTTTGTCTCCTGAATCTATAAAAGCACTCAGAATATTGTATATATTCAGTGCATATTTATGGATTATGTGCCTCTCAGTAGTCATTAATTGCCTGCAGTTCATGTAGGGGTTGGACCTTCTGAAAATTTCCACACTCATACTGACATGTTGGCTGGTGGTGTAATTATGTGCCCTTCTTTAGGTGACAATACTGTTAAGATCCCCTGTCACATACAGAAGACACTATCTCACAGCAGACGTGTCGTTTTCTTCTTTTACTGTCTTTCTGCCCTGTCTTCTGTAATATTTCCTGAACGTTAGGCATATATGTCACATTGTAGATGTATCACAAGGGGTTACATGCGTTCTAACCAGTTTGCTGTTCCCTGCATTCTGACCAGCGGTGTGTTTCTGTAACTGTCTCCATCTACTGCAGGAAGCAACTTCTGTGATCAGGGGTGAGAGGGACACTAACTCTGTGGGAAGAAGGGAGAACCTGCCACTGGCAGTTTCTTAAGCCAGTAGAATTACTGTGTTCTAGCTGCGTATCCTTATGCTCACAAACAATAGGAATATCTTTCAAATGAAAGAAACCAAAGAGGTTCAAATTAGAGACAAGGCTCACGGGTAAGACGACTGAATATTGCTATGATATCATTTCCTCCCCGTGTGCTCTATGCAGTCAGGGAAACTTAATCAAAATCCCCAAAAATATTTTGTAAATATTAATAAAATAAATTCTGAAGTTTACATGGAGAGGCAGAAGACTTGGAGTAACCACCACAATGTTAAAGAGGATGAAGTTCGAGGGCTAATGGTGGTTAACCTCAAGGCTGTGAGGTTTTGGCAAAACACTAGACAAGTAATCAGTAGAGGGGAACAGAAAATTCAGAAATGAGCCCAGATAAACAGAATGAACTGATTGCCAACAAAGAAGCAAAGAATGAAGAGAGTATCATCTTCCCGTGGATGGCACTGAAACTATCAGATTTCTATATGCAAAAAAGTCTAGAGATAGATCTTAAATCATGAAAATTAACTCCAGCTGGACACAAATCCAAATATAAACTACAAATATATAAAACTCTAACACATGAGAAAAACTAAGTGACCTCACATGTGTTGATGAAAATGAAGAACTTCTGTTCTGTCAAAATGTTAAGATAATTAAAAGACATTCAACACACTTGCAGAAATATGAAGTTTGTATCCAAATTGTACAAAGAAACCTTAAAGCTAACTACAAATAAAAAAAATAAAAAACAGATAAAAGATCTGAACAGATACTCATCAGATACAGTTTACATGTTACAAATAAGATATGGAAAAATTAATATATGGATGTCATCAAGGAATTGCAAATTAAAAGGCTATATAACTATTAGAGTGGTTAGAATCAAAACACTGGAGAAGAGGGAGGGGGCACCCTTGGTATGTAAAATAAATAAACTGGGGAAAAAAAAGAGCAACAACAGCAAAAATCCAAACACTGATAACTCCAAGTGCTGTCAAGGTCAGGGGCTGGTGAAAATGCGAAAGAGTGCAGCCACTGTGAAAGATTCTTACAAAACTCACAATAGCTTACCATATGAAACACATTCCTTTTCCAAATGAGCTGACATTTATGTCCATAGCAGCTTTATCATTGACAACCAAAAAGTGGAAGCAAAATGATATCCTTCAATAGGTGAATGGATACAAGGGAATAGTATTTAGTGACAAGAATAAATGGCCTATCAATCAGGTCACCAAGTGAGATTAGATGGCCCTCAAAGTATTTTGGTAAGTGGAAAAAAATATAGAAAGGTTACATACTTTGATTTCAACTGAATTGTTGAAAAGGCAAAATTACAGACGTAATAAAATGATCAATGGGTAATTGAGGTTTGATGGGCAGTGAAGTTGACTAGAGGGAATAGAAGGGATTTTTTTTAGGGTAGTGAACTAGTCAGTATGCTGCTGTTATCTCCAAAGAAAGTGAACAAACATGCAATAAGCACATGTCAGAAAGTACAAAGAGTGGGCCCAATGTGAGCTATGGATTTCAGCTAACAGCATATCAATATTAGCTCATCAACCTCCTAACATATGTACCACATGAATGTAAGATGTTAGCAGTAGCAAGAATTGTGGGCTATATTGGAAACTACTTTATGTTGATTTTTCTATAAACCATCTCTAAGCATCAGTCTATTAAACCTATAGCACTTTCTTTTACTTTCCTTAGCAGGTATCACGCTTGTTAATAACAGTTTTCTCCGCAGCATTTCACCAAGTGTATGCCGCACACCTCTCGTCGCATTGTCCCCATTTTATGTATTCTCCCCCTCCCCACACTTAAGTAACCGGTATTCTAAATTCAGGCCAGCTTTATTTAGCTTCCACATATGAAAAAGAACATATGGTTCATGTCTTTCTGAGCCTTGCTTATTTTACTTAACACAGTATTCTTCTATTCGTTTGCTCAAAAAAAACAGGATTTCTCAAATGTTGGCAGAGATATAAAAAGAGGCAGGCTCTCATACAAGGTTGTTGTGGAGAACAGAATGAAGGTCTTCTAATCAAACTACACATAGAATCCTACCCCTAGTTTTAAACTCTTAAGTATTATATATGTTATATGATACATAAGTATTATATATCCAACCAAAGAAAATGAAAAGATACCTGCATGCTCTATTTATGACAACCCTGTTTACAATACCTAAGATAGATAGAATCAGCATAGGTACCAATCAGTGGCCAAAAAGATATAGAAGGTGTAGTACATTTAGTGAGATCCTCAGCCGGTAAACAAAACATGGTGTATATATTCAATGTGATGTTATTCAGCCACAAAGTCTATTGATTTAAAAAAAAAAAACAGTTAAGCAAGGAATCCCCTAACTTGTTTAGCACCTTTAGGATCAGAGAGGACCTGTGTGTCAGTATAAGGTGGGTAAACAAAAAGTGGAACTTAATGTACTTTTTTTGCTTTATAGTGATTTGTTGCTATGTGCTTGGAGTATTTACACAGAAATAGAATATATCTGTCATAAGAATGAGTTTAACTATTACAAGAAAATGTCTGTTCTTTTCTTTTCTTTTTTGTGGGGGAGGGAGTGGTTTTTGGAGACAGGGTTTCTCTGTGTAGCGTTAGCTGACCTGAACTTGCTTTGTAGACCAGGCTGGCCTCGAACTTACAGAGATCCACCTGCCTCTGCCTCCCGAGTGCTGGGATTACAGTCATGTGCCACTGCTTCCGGCTGATGACACCTTTTCTTTTTTTTTAACATTTTTATTTTATATTAATCATAGGTTATGTACTTTGTATCCCAGCCATAGCGTCCTCTCACATTCCCTTCCTATCCCCCCCAACCCTCCCTTATCTTCTCCCTGCTCCTATCCAAGTCCACTGATGGGGGAGGACCTCCTCCCCTTCCATCTAACTCTAGCTTATCAGGTCTCTTTGGGAATGGCTGCAATGTCCTTTTTTGTGGCCTAGCAATGCTGTGCTTCCCTCAGAGGGTCGGGGGTGGGGGAATCGAAGAGCCAGCCATTGAGTTTATGTCCAAAATAGTCCCTGTTCCCCTTACTAGGGTACCCACTTGGATATTGAGCTACCATTTGCTACATTCAAGCAGCGGTTCTAGGTTATAGCCATACATGGTCCTTGGTTGGAGAAACAGTCTCATAAAAGGCCCCTGTGCCCTAATATATTGTTCCTTGCAGAGCTCCTGTCCTCTTCAGGTCATACTAACTCCCACCCTATTTCATATGATTCCCTGCACTCTGCCAAAGGGTTGGTTATGTGTCTTAATATTTGCTTTGGTACACTGGTAGGTAGAGTCTTTCTGAGGCCCTCTGTGGTAGGCTCTTGTCCTGCTCCTTGTTTTCTCCTACATCCTGTCCATCCCATTTGTCTTTCTAAGTGTGGATGGATCATCTTAACCCAGGTTGTCTTTCTTGTTTATCTTCTTTATGTGTATAGATTTCAGTATGTTTATCTTATCTTATAGGTCTATATAAGTGAGTATATACCATGTGTGTCTTTCTGTTTCTGGGATACCTCACTCAGGATGATCATTTCCAGGTCCCACCATTTGCCTGCGAATTTCATGATTTCCTCCTTTTTAATTGCTGAGTAGTATTCCATTGTGTAAAAGTACCACAATTTCTGTATCCATTCCTCAACTGAGGGACATCTGGGTTGTTTCCAGGTTCTGACTATTACAAATAAAGCAGCTACGAATACAGTTGAGCAAATGTCCTTGTTGTGTACTTGAGCATCTTTTGGATATATGCCTAGGAGTAGTATGGTTGGATCTTGAGGAATCACTATTCCTAATTGTCTAAGAAAGCGCCAAATCGATTTCCAGAGTGGTTGTACAAGTTTACATTCCAACCAGCAATGGAGGAGGGTTCCTCTTTCTCCACATCCTTTCCAGCATGTGTTGTCACTAGAGTTTTTGATCTTAGCTATTCTGGTGGGTGTAAGGTGAAATCTCAGAGTCATTTTGATTTGCATCTCCCTGATGGCTAAGGACGTTGAGCATTTCTTTAAGTGTTTTTCTGCCATTCTACAGTCCTCTACAAAGAGTTCTCGGTTTAGCTCTATACCCCATTTTTTAATTGGATTACTTAATGTACTTAAAGGAATAGACAGGACCAAATTATGGAGACTCCTGTGATCCAAAGGAAGAAGTTTTGATTTCATTTTGTATATTTTGGGATGCTTTCTAGGACAATATGAATTCAAAAATTCTTTTCAGGTTATCATGAAAAAAAGATGATTTCTATACTAGGAGCCATAAACAATGTTGCCTTAGTTAATGCTTTAACCTCAAAGGCACCAAAGTGCATCCAATGTTGCTTTCAGGGACAAAAACAAAGTCACTTCCCCTTAGATTATTTCAACCAAGAGTGAGCTAGGACTGAATTCTCTACTTCTATCTCTGTGCACCTTCTGTGTATCTAAAGTTTACAGGTACTAGCCTGTCTGTGTTCTGTCAGTTGTGTCTATGTGTCTATATCTGCTTTCTATGGGCTGGGCCTGTCCTTATGTCTGTTGCCTTATCTGTCCCTCACAAAGGCCTTTTCTCTGTATTCATTGAACAGCACATAAAATATGGTATGGAAAAGGAATAAGGGGTAATTTCAGAAATCTTAAAGAGTTTTACAAGGGAAAAAACTTTACTCACCCCAAAGCAAGCAGAAAAACAAACAATTCTGCAAATAGACATTATCAGCCTATATAGATGTTGCTTGCAGCATTTATGGTAGATATTTGTTGCATAACACTGCTTCTGATCGTGGTAGCTTTCAGCCGGGAAAATCTGAGTTCCGTTTGTCCGAGTTAAGTCTGAGATGCCTGTTGAACTTTCAGGTGGAGAGGTCACTCTTCCTGATCTAAGGAATGATGTTACTGACATATAAATGGAAATGGGCAGTTTGCATGGGTGAGTGTAGTGAGAATTCTGGAATTTTGGTTTCTTAAAAAAGTACAGAAATGCTATAAGAATATGTTTTTTGTTTTAATCGCCAGTGTAGGGATATGAGGTTGCTTTGGGATGTCCTCAGCAACTGACTATGATTTGCTTCGTGCTCTAGCAGAGGTGTGGTTCTGCCAGCTGCAGATAATTTCTGCGATTGTGTGAGGTTTGGAATCCTGGGAACTTTTCAGAGGCTGTTTAAATGCTAGGGCCCCGAGAGGTGGGGTTGGTGGTTGTTCATCATGCAGAAGGATTGGTTGTGGTTTGTTAGTAGTCCTGATCAAAGAAGAAACATGAAAGAAATTAGATTCAGGTATATCTATATTTCTCTTCCTTTCTATCCTTCTTTTTCTCCTATCTAGTGATAGGATGTGAAACCGGAGGAATAAAAGGTGGTAAAAAGAAGAACCCATAAAATAGCAAAGACCCAGCTACAACCAAAGGAGAAACAAGAAAAGGAAATTAGATTCAGATCTCTCTCCACTCCCCCCCCCACTTCTTTTTGTCCTGTGTAATGATAGGGGAAGAAACTTGGGAGATAAAGTTGGGGGGGGGGAGAACCTACAAATTAGCAAAGACCAGCTACAGAGGAAACGTTATGAACTGGGTTTTTAAGATGTTGAAGTTAAAGTGTTTAAGAGAGCTGAAAGGAGTTTTTGAGTATGTGGGAAGAGATCTCAGTCTGAACCGACAAGAGAATGCCAGATCTGAAGAAAGCATGTGGAAGTTCATACTATGTCAGATACAGTTGAAACTGAGATTGATGCTCCTACTTCTCCTTGAAATACTTGCAGTCATGAAGAGGAATAAACATGTTCTCCATTCTGACTGTTTTTACCCTAGCCTATATAGCTCAGGACTTCTCTTCTGTAAATCCTTTCACTGAACACCACCCCAAACTCATTTGGTGGTTGGAGATGAAAGCAGAACATATTGCTTCCAGATTTTTTTTCTCTCTCTCAGTTGTCTGTCTGCCTGCCTGCCTGCCTGCCTGCCTCCCTGTCTCCCTGTCTGTCTCTCTCTCTCTGTATGTGAGTTTCTCTGTCTCTTTCTGTATCCCCCCTCTCTCACACATACACACCCATTCACACTCATACACGGTCTTAAAACTCTTAGATGAGTAAAAGGGTTGGAAAGTGCCTGTACTCAGCAACATGCCAGATCCACTGTCATATGAAGCCTCAGAGTCTCTCCACATCTCATCGTCCATGTGGGCTTGGGTTTTGGAGGGATACAACAAGCTGCTGAAATAAAAAAATAGATTTTGCCTCAAGCATGGACTTCTAGTGCAAATATTTTTTCTGTCCTACACATGTGCCTATATCCATCTACCCAAAAAGAAATTAGTTTAACTTTACGTCTGCACTGGTAGAATTTCATATTTTGAGTGCTTTATAATCATCCTTGAAATATTTTCTCCATTTTGTTTCTTGAGGGAGGAGAAATTTCCAAGGTAAATTTTCTCTAGGAGCAAAATACTCAGTAGAAAAGTAAAATATAATTTTATAAAAACATTCATGATTTTAGGAAGTTATTGACCTGGGAAGTAAGTTATCTGGGGTTGGTAAAGAGGGGTTTCTGTTCTGTTCCTTACCCAGTACAGTTGTTTCTAAAACCAAAATTTGAAGTTATTTCTAAACTGAGTATAAGATGAATACAGTATCGGTTTGCTCAGTTGTTGTTAGTGGAGGTTTTTGTTTTTGTTTTTTTAGCAAGTATAAGCTATACAGTACATACTTTTTTTTAAAGGTTTGTTTTCTTTCTAGAGTACTAGAATAAGATATGCTTCAGGAAATGAAATAATTGTTATTTAATCTGTTGAAATAAACACTGAAATATTTTTGTTTCTGGACACCTTTATAGTCTCAAAAATCAAGTATTGTTAGGAGCTATTGCCATTTGTTTATTAATAAGATGATAGGCATATGTAACTTAGCAGTGTAGCTCCCAGAACTAGGGAGGCAGAGGCAGGTGGATCTCTGAGTTCAAGACCAGCCTGGTCTACAGAGTGAATTCTAGGACAGCCAGAGCTACACAGAGAAACCCTGACTTGAAAAAAAAAAGGATGATAGGTGAATGCTGGATATATAAATATATAAAATAGAAATGTATATGTTATATATAGATATATCATGAGAAAATTATAAGACAAGAATATAAAACATCTCATTATTTGTTTACATGATGACAGCATAGAATATGCATTATGAGACAATGAGAATAAAGAAAATGTAGAAAATCCAAGAATAATTATGATAGTTTGGGCTCCAAAGACTTTGAGTCCCAAGAAATAGCACTTTGAAAACCACTATTCCTCATTTATCACATAGGTAAATAATTCCACACAGCCAGTGCCGTGACAACCATAGGGGTTTTCCCCCTCACCTGTTATTTAACACACACTTGTATCAGAGCATTGGGCACAGGCAAGGAACATAAAATACCATTGATGTTAAATACAAGTGAATCACTTTTCCATTAAAAATGCTTTAATTCTGTAAATTATTCTTCAGTTTAATCTTTACCAGATTCATAAGTTTTATTCATTTTATTAAAATACTTGAATAACTCTCTAGTGTAGCTTCAATATTTCAAAAGCCAATGTATTAAAAGATAACACAGTGTCAGTTATCTATAATTTTTTGACTATTTACAATAAAGGTTTTCCTCACTTTAAATGTGGTACTTAGAGAGATTAACTTGAAAATAGCAAACTAGCATCTTGGTAGCTCATTACTGAAAAAGGAAGAATGAAACAAATATTAGCTAGGGGAATTTTTAAAGTTCAAAGTACTATAATTCTCAACACCTGAGCAGGTATTTTTAGACTTTAAATCCAGTATATTTTTTTCCTTACAGATGTTTGAATATTTTTTAATTATAAAAGTAAACAAGATAATATAATAAACATCACACATTGATCTTCCAGGTCTTTAAAAAAATAAAAAGAAAGAAAGAAAACCACAGTTCCCAGGGTCGTTTTGATTTGCATTTCCCTCAGAATGGCTAAGATCAAAAACTCAAGTGACAACACATGCTGGAGAGGATGTGGAGAAAGGGGAACCCTCCTCCACTGCTGGTGGGAATGTAAGCTTGTACAACCACTTTGGAAATCAATCTGGAGATTTCTTAGACAAATAGGAATAGCACTTCCTCAAGATCCAGCGATACCACTCTTAGGCATACATCTAAAAGATGTTCAAGTATACAACAAGGACATTTGTTCAACCATGTTTGTAACAGCTTTATTTGTAATAGCCAGAAGCTGGAAACAACCTGGATGCCCCTCCACTGAGGAATGGATACAGAAATTGTGGTACACAATGGAATATTACTCAGCAATAAAAAACAAGGAAATCATGAAATTTGCAGGTAAATGGTGGGAACTGGAAAGATCATCCTGAGTGAGGTATCCCAGGAGCAGAAAGACACACAGGGTATATACTCACTCATAAGTGGATGTTAGATATATAATATAGGATAAACCTACTAAAATCTGCACACCTAAAGAAACTAATCAAGAAAGAGGACTCTGGCTAATTTGCTCAATCCCCATTCAGAAAGGCAAAGAGGATGGATATCAGAAGAAGGAGAAAACAGGAAACAGGACAGGAGCCTACCACAGAGGGCCTCTGAAAGACTCTACTCTGCAGGGTATCAGAGCAGATGCTGAGACTTATAGCCAAACTTTGGGCGGAGTTCAGGGAATCTTATGAAAGAAGTGGGAGATAGTAAGACCTGGAGAGGACAGAAGCTCCACAAGGAGAGCAACAGAACCAAAAAAATCTGTGCACAGGGGTGTTTTCTGAGACTGATATTCCAACTAAGAACCATTCATGGTGATAACCTAGAACCCCTGCACAGATTTAGCCCATGGCAGTTCAGTGTCCAAGTGGGTTCCATAGTAATGGGAACAGGGACTGTCTCTGACAGGAACTGATTGGCCTGCTCTCTGATCACCTCCCCTTGGGTGGGGAGCTGCCTTACCAGGCCACAGAGGAAGACAATGCAGCCATTCCTAATGAGACCTGATAGTCTAGGATCAGAAGGAAGAGGAAGTGGATCTTCCCCATCAGTGGATTTGGGGAGGCACATGGGTGGAGAAAGGGGGAAGGAGTGTGAGATTGAGAGGAAAGGAAGGAAGGATCTACAGGGGGGATACAAAGTGAATAAACTGTAATTAATAAAAATAAATAATAAATAAAAGAAAACCACGGTGCCCATGGTAATATAAAATGCCATTGGTTGAGCTCATTTTTAGTGTTTTTACTCTGATTCTCTATAATCTCTGACTTTAAAGTCTGTCCCCTTAGGCTTACAAATTCTTTTCCATGGTCATTGACTCATACTCTTGTCAGGTCATGTTTCATTTACAAATCATCTGCAAAAGCTTCTCATTTTAAGAAGGTGCTCTGGTGTGACAAAGCATTTGCTGCTCTGAGCAGAAGTATGAGACCCCTATCTCATTTTCAGGAGAGAATCTTTACTATCCATCCATTTCATAAAGTTGTATTTCATGCTATATTTGATTTTATTTACAGTCCCCCAAGTACTTGAATGTAATTTAAAAAAAAAGATCAGGGCTAATCATGATTAAGAATCTTTGTGTATATGAAGGCACAAGAAGTTAAACAACAATTTAGTGGTGAGAATTATCTTCAAAACATCCCATAGAAGTCTAGTATTCAGAGTATAGAGAGAATTATTAAGCTCAGTCTTAAAAGGCTGAGCAACACAGTTAAAAAATAGAAAGATTTCAACTTCTTTAAAAGACGTGCAAATTATAATGACATAACAAGATGCATAACGTCTTTAGTCATTAAGGAACTTTATATAAAAACCTCTGCATAATTGTTAGTCATAATGCATCATTAGGATAGCTACAGTAGTTTTAGAAAAATACGTAATTTTAGAAAAAGATAATAACAAGTATGGTTGTTAAAACCTTGGAATTTTTACATATTTTTATTACATGTGTAAAATGCTAATGTTGTAGAAAACACTTTCTATTTGCCCCCCAAATTAAACATGGTTATAGGATTTAACTCCACTCCATATACATCAGAAATGAAGACTTATATTCACATTTTTAAAAACTGTATAGTAACATTAATTCAAAGTAGCCTTCAGTGTGGATGCAACTTCACTGAATAGATAAACCATTCTAGCCATACAGTGAATACAGCTAAGCCCTTGTTTTATGCCATAACATTAATATAGCTTACAGATATTATCCTAATTTATGACAACAGCCTTTCAATGCTCGGACATCTCAACAGCCTAATAAGATATATTTTTACCGGTGTGTGGGTGTGTGTGTGCACACGCGCACGTAACTGTGTTCATTTATGTGTACCACTTACATGCAGGAAAGCAGAAGGCAAACAAAGGCATGAAACTACAGTTACTGATGCAGATTCCATAAACAAGAACTGCTGTTTGTGAACTCCATGCAGATGCTGGAAACTAAGCTAAGGTCCTTTGCAAGAGTAGCAAGCAGTCTTAATGTCGAACCCCTCTCCCCAGCCTCCATTAATCTAACTGAGAAAATTAACACGCTAGAGAATGTAATATGTACCTGTAATCTCAGAACTGGGGAAGCTGAGACAGGGGGATCATATTATGTAAGCGCTAGGGATCACTTAGTTCTAGAATAGCTGGGGCAATGCACCGAGAAACTCTTAGAAAAAAAGAAAGAGGGGAGGAAGGGAGGAGGGAAAGACGGAGGGAGAGACCAAGAGAAAGAGGAAGTGAGACTAGGAAAGCAAACACAAACAGCTACATATTGAATGGTTTTATTCGTATGAAATGCCTGGACTAGACAAATCCATATAAACAGAAATTAGGTCCTTGGTTTTCAGAGAAAATTTAGGAGGGGAAGACAAATGACTAGTAACTGATATAGACGAGGCTTGCAATAATGATGGAAAAGTTCTGGAATCACATAGTACAGCACTGTGAATGTACTAAAAGTAGTTTAAGATAGTAAATGGTATGTGATGTGAATTAAATTCCACTGAAATATTGCAAAAACAAAAAGGGAAATACTTCCTACATAAATCATCACTTAGAACAGCAAAGTGTGTTATGCAAAAAATAAACAAATGAGTAAAAGAAATTTTACTGCAGATTTTTGTTGAGAAAGAATGTGTGGCAAATTCTTATTTCCACTCTGAGTCAGCCTCCCAGAGAAGCAGAGCTGGGCTTTCTTGGGTCATTGCTCTTGCTCTGCAGTGGCTCACATACTCAGAATTTGAAAATGCAATCATTGGAGCTGGTGCACACAATTCTGTTGGAGTTTATGAAAACCCACAGAAGGTGTATATGGGCTAGCTGGAGACAAGCTTGAGTTATGGAAGAAATTTTTTGTTTATTCTTTTAAAAACTTAGATAAAGAGAAAATGATGAAGGAAGGAAGGAAGGAAGGACAAAAGAAAGAAAACAAAACAAATACCAACCAAATCTACCACCTCGTGGAAAAAGCTCATTGAACTCATATACCATGAATGAATATATTGAATGCCCTTTCTTTGGTAATCTGTAGAAGGTTAAGAGATGAAACCCAATTAAGATAGAACTATCTGCATTCACACACACACCCAAAAAATATACAATGAAATGGAATATACTTTCAGGGCTAAGTGGAATGCACTGTTATATTTTTAATGACCCTATTTTAAGCTCATCATTAACAAGCACAGTGAAATGGTCTAGTCATAGGAGGAAATGTCTAGGGAAGCTTTGCTTCCAGTCGCTTTCAGATCCACCGCTGAAGGGAATCCAATGAGGAAGGTAGGCAGTGAGAAACTCATGCCTCACTGGTGGCCCAGAAACAAATGAGACAATGATGTCATAATACAGATGAACTTTCAGAAAAGACCATCAGCATTGCCTTGTGCACCCAGCCTGCTATATGGAACAGTAGTTTCAGCTGTCTGCTTCTTCGGAGCACTTGAGATGGAACTGATCGCAGCATAAACTTGTCTGTATTTTAAATTCATGGCTCAGACAGTCCCATGCAAGAAACTGGATAAGTATAAATGGAATATAATGTACAAAAGTCCCATGCCAATCAACTGGATAAGTATAAATGGAACATAATGTGGTACAAAAGTTCAGAAAGACATATGCTGTGTGCATTATGTGTTCCAAATGAATGCACAGCAATAAGGCTCAAAGGTAAACAAATATTATTTGGATGTTCAAATAAAATCAATGTATTTTATGGTCTATATACATCTATGAGAGTTACATATCTAACCCCACTGCAACAGTGGGAAATGGAAAGTCTTTTCTTAAGGGACAAGAAAAGCATACACCGTTTTGATTAGCTGACACCTAGTCTCTTATCATGGACCGTGAAATTTGGGTCTGAAGCGCAGGAAGCAGCAGTGAACATGCACCCTCCATCTGGAGAGGGGTACAAAGAGTTTCTAAAGAGAGGCTTCCGGGAGAAAGGAAAAATGCTTTCACCAAAGCCAGATAGCTAGCTACAAGTGTTAAAGCAACAGGCTCAGGCTTTTTTTTTTTTTAATTTCCTGGGTAAGGTGATTCAGATACAATTATACTTTTTGCTGTTGGTTTCTATCAAAATCCTTATTTTCATAAAAATGAGTTGAAATTTTCTTAATAGGAATATAAGAGCCTTCAAGCTGTGTTGAAATCAAGATGAGGATGGTGCATAGTTTCTCAAAATAATTTATAACCATAATAAGAGAATATTCCTTGACTTTCTTCTCAGGATTTTTTCCTCTGCGTAACTGTACTTCTCAATCTTCCTCATGCTGTGCTGAGCCCATCCATAAAATTATTTGTGTTGCTACTTCATAACTGTAACTTTGCTGCTGTTAGGAATTTTAATATAAACATCTGATATGCAGAATGGTCTCAGGTGACCCCTGTGAATTGGTCAGTCATCCCTCCAAAGGGGTCATGACCCACAGGGTGTGAACCACCGCTGTGTTCTCATGAGCTGAGGGCAGGCAGATGTGACTGCTGTTGTTCCGTGCAGGCTTGCGAGGAGAGAGAGTGTGTGTGTGTGTTACCCCATGGGTCTCATGTATCCAGAACTACCCCATCCTGTAGAGAATTACCTTCACCTTAGTGTGGAACTGTGTGGATGGGTACTAAAACACAGAAGGCAAGGTTAATCTGGGAAATGTGGTTGAGTCAGGGGAGTGACTGAGGAAGTAGAGCACTTGGTTGCTACTTGCCTACTTTCTGAGCTGTGGTATCCCACAGGCTGGCACACAATCCTTGTCTGAAATCACAGGGTCAGATTATTTCAAAGCCGTGAGTGCTTAGTCTTGAGGAAAGTAACATATTGCAAATGTGTTCTATGTACTGCGCCACTGTGATACCTTTAGGGACAAAAGCACAATGTAGAGCCAAGCACATCAACTTGCCTTTGGTTTTATTTATGAACATCATGCTAAATGAGAAAGAGACTGAAAATAGGCTCTTATCAGTGCAGATCAAATTATTGCCCAAATAGATTCTGGAAGAGCTTTTGGAATAAATAGACAGATAGACAGATAGACAGACAGACATATGATAATGATGATAGATAGACAGATGGCATATATATATATATATTATATAGAAAACTTGTGTATATGTATGTGAGAGAGAAAGGGAACTTAGAGCTTGCAGTTCTGTGGTTCCACGTAAGGCACTGCGTCTTCTGTCTGACTTATTGTGGCAACTCCGCTGCAGTGGGTCCTTCACCCTCTGCCTCCTTTTGGTCTATTGAACAAAAGACATTGGTACTACACAGGAAGCCACCACCTGACAGTGGGTCTTTTAAGACATGGCCTTGGCATTCAAATAGACAGATCCTTGTTAGGAATACTCCCAAGAGACTTTTATAATTACTGTTGGGTTTTAGTGAATCATAGAGAATATGCGAGTATCTGAATGATTACGTTAAATAATTTTTAGCCTTTTAATTTTTCTTTGTCTAAATAATAGGTATAACCTGTCTCAACACCCTATGTAATATGATGTAAAAAAAATACTGTTGTTCCCTAAAGAACTGAAATGGGTGGGTGATCTCTACCTTCTGTTTTTCTGCTTTCTCTCTTTACTTCTTCTTCCTCCCCCCTCACACTGAGTCCTCTTATCAAATTCCTAGTGAATGTTAAAAATATGAAGAGTAAGAAGACAGCTTACTTGTTAACACACAGTGCAAATATTGTCAAAGTGAAATAAGGTCACCGTTTGGGCTCTGCACCCCAGCATTTACTTGGAACTGGCAGACCTATTTTTCTTTATTCCCGTGTCCACACAATGAGGGAAAGAGAGGGGGCTGGTTCAGGGACTGAGGGCCATGTCGACCAGTGATCCAACAGAAATGTGCAAGCCACACTTACCGTTTCAATTTTACGATAAAAAGAAAGAGATGCGATTATTTAATTATGTATTTTAGTTAAACCAATATATACAGAACATTAACACCACTCGTTAATATACAAATAATAAAGAAAATTAATAAAGGTATGTTTTACATTCATCTCTATTTTCCCACAAAGCCTTCAGAACCCTGTATGTAGGCACATTTCAAGGTCTGTGTGACACATGCAGATATTTGCTGTTGTGTTGGACAATACAGGAAATGGAGACACATAGAAAGCAGTGTGGGACCCAATTCCTCAGAGGTTTGCTACTCTTCTGGGAAAAAAGTGGTCCCTACTTCTACTTTACTTTTTATTGCCTCTGCCATCTATTATAGTTATAATATATAAAAATAAAGACCATCAGCTGATGAAGATAAGTTCCTTCCACTGCCTCCAGTCATAAAAGCTCACTAAGGACATGTTGAGAATAGTGTTGTCTCTTGGCAACTACAAGTCACAACTTGAATCTAAAATTGAAGAAGTAAGACACTCAAAAAGATATGCCCCATTAAAGACACTTGAGGAACCCTAGATCTTCTGTTGATGTTAACCCTGAAATTCTACTGTAGAGATTTAAATTTAGAAAAGTACAGTGTATAAACACAGGTGATAGTAAATGAATATTGAAATGGTTGTAAAATGCAGTTTAAGCCTGTTTAGAAATCTAGATTCCTTTTTCATTGGAACTAGAGTCTTAAGATTTTTTTTATAGCAATGCTTATTTCAGAAACCAACTTCATGTTGATCTTTCACTAATGGAAAATTTCAGGTATATGCTGACACCACTGATTTGTTTATTATTCAAGAGTGGTCATACGATATCATTCTACTTTATTCCAAGTTTAAGAAATTGAGATCAAAAAAAGCATAGCTACTTGCCCAGGATCACACAGTTATGGGGATCAGAACTTACACCCATATTCCTTAAATTGATTATAAAGTCATTGTCATTTGATAATATGTGTGTTTGTCCTACATAGACAGATAGATGTAGATATAGAATCCAAAACACATGTGACTTGTTTTTCCTGAGCCCAGTTTTTTTTTGCATAACAAAATGACCTCCAAAGCTATCTCTCTTCCTACAGATATCATTGTTTCATTGTCCTTTACAGATGAATACAATTCAATTATGTATATTTCGGTTCTTGTAAACTTGTGCAAATGTCAGTTTAACAGGGCTATTACTGTGCAAAATAGAAATTTATTTTGTCTTAACCTGTTAATCTTGAACTTCTGAGTCTATTTCTCATTGGACTGTGTGTAAGCGGCACCCTTGTTCATCCTGGAGTTGGTAGATTATTAACACTGTTGTTTGGCTTTGTAGGCCGAAGCCTTTTCTTTTTTCATCCTGTTTTTATACCACACCAGCCATCTTGATGATCACTGTGTCTCTCTTAGCAGTTCTTCCTAAACAGGGTAGACTTCAGCTGGGTGCTTGAGGATAGGGTATTAAACTGAGTGCCAGTCAAAGGCTTGAGGAAGAGGACAAGGGGAGGTCCTCAAAAATGCCAGGCTATAATAGATGTCTACATGGGACTCGTGTCAAGGACAATTTTATTATATTACATATGACAATGCTTAAAGATGGCCCCTTGAAGCCCATGAATACCTGTTTAATTCTTCACCTTTTCCTCATTTCCAAAGAAACCAGAACCAAGTGATAGGAAATAAGGCATGTGCCTGTTGCAGAAGCTATAAAGTTCACATCAATACTTTTATTCATCTGCCTCTCTTCTGGGTCAAGAGGGCACAGTGACAGTATAATTATGAAACAAAAGTGTGTGAACTTGAGGGCAGGAGGCCAAAGCAAAGTCCAAGTAAACAAACTATAAGGTCACTGCTAATGAGCCAACACTGGCTTCTCACTAAGATTCTCCTGGTCTGTGAGGAACTTAATAATATTAGATAGTGCATCAGTGGCTGGCATGAGAGCAAAGCCACATAATGATGATGCAATTAGCCTAGTTCACACAAAGACGTGTGCACATTATTATAGATTCATGCAAGCTAAGAAACAGAGTTAACTCCTTCCTCTTCTCAGAATACAAACCTTTACTTTCCTCCTGGGGGCTTGGAAAAGTCAGTGTGTCAGTGATTCATCTATTTCTCCTTATTGGATACTCATGCAGAAATTAAATGTACTATCTAATGAGAATTTAAAGATCAACATTCTGTTGAACTAGCAGAAGAAGCAGTGCTTAGTTTCATTACATTTCAACAAATTTGTGTCATTCTGAGTTTGTTTAATTTGGAATTGTAGAAGTTATACACAAATCTAAATTATATGAAGGGCCCCAGGCCAAGCTGTTTTTCAAAAGTATAAGCATCAATCTCTTCGATCTAATCCCTAAAATCTGCGTTATATTCCAGAGAAAACAATAGTTTCTTCAATTTCAAACATTCGGCCATTAAACTGGTAATCAGAACTGATCTTAAAATAGTCCTGTTTACCTGGCAAGATAAGCATTTGACAGCATTCTCAGAATGTATTGAAAACGGAGACAGAGCGAATGGGCAGGACTATCGCTGCTAGCTTCCTGGGTGGGTATACATCAGTAGCTATTATGTGTCTTGACACGGGCACATATCTGAGAATAGGAATTAGTCCAAACCTGGTGCTCACCAGTGAATTGAGCCACTTTAGGTAATTGTCTTGACTCTTTCCCAACTGACAGCAGGCATTTCATTACAAAAGAAGCCAAACTAAGATGTAATGTGATATAAAACATTACCATATGCAAATCATCTTGGTGATGTGTGTTGAATATTGTTTCTATAGTTCATGTTAAAGCTCGTTCCTTATGTAGCAAATGGGCCTGGTTATCTTTCTAAGTTTCACCATCATCAACCCAACATATTCTGAGCCCTTGTCATCCAAGATTTAGGTAATTATCCATGGATTGTTGTTGTTTTGTTTTGTTTGTTTGTTTTGCCTTAGTCTATTGAAACTGCTCCCCAATGCCAAACTGATCACCCTACGCTCATGCTTAGATAATGCCACACCCCAGCTACATAACAGAGTGGCCTACAACTTCCTGCTATCTCAAGCTAAGGCGTCTCTGTCTAGCTTTCCTCTCTTCTCTACTTTTACTACCTCTCTTTCTTTCTTCCTTTAGGTTTTTTAATTGAATTATAATATATAATACGGGAAGGCATTAGCTTCTTGAATGTGAAGATTATGAATGTCTACTAACAAAGCAATCATGGAACAATCAGATCTAGAGAAATTCTTGCTCCTTTCTAGGTAAAACCTACCACCCAAACGGAAACCCTAACTTTACTTCCAAGAGAAGAAATTAATTAAGTCAATTTTAACATATGTTAAGATTCTCCTACATGCAGAACTTGGAAGAAAGCTCTGATTTGGGGGACATAAAGATGCCTTAGACCCTCCAACCCTGACTGCCTATGACAGCAAATATCACTCAAGTCCACACAGCAGGTGTATCTCTCAGTACTCTTAAGTATCACTGAAGGAACCACACTTTACACAAGAATTACCAGCCAGAGGTACTGAGTAGCAACTGAAGAGAGTGGTGCGGGGCGGGTGGCAACGGGAAGCGGATGACATGCAGGTAACGACGTGAGCTTCAGCTTCCTCCTAGTTTCCCCAGTTCAACTCCTTAGTCACCGCACAGCTTCCTACTCAATGACATTTAACAAAGAACGCAAAAAAGGTGCCTCCAGCTATGACATTCAGCCTGTTGTGCTCACAGCTTCCATCCAGGGCCCTTTGTGCTCCAAGGAGAATGCACACAGTGAAGGGAAGGTCACTGGTGCCATCTGTCCTAAAGTGCACCTTTCCTTCTCAACAGGGACAGATGAGAAAATATTTTAATGTATATTTCTTTTTAAAAAAAGATTAGATGTATGCTAATTACATCTAAGTAGTTGGTGTGTTATTATAAACTTGGAATTTTACTAAGCTCTTCTATCGTAAAGGTAATTCAAAAATAGTAAGTTAATTACTGTTGAAACATCAAGGCAGATTACTCATAGTTCCAACCCCACCAGAGAAATACTTTAAATTTCACACACTAAGTGTCAGGTGGATGCAACCCCTGTAACGTTGCTGTAGTGATCACACTAGGAAAGTTTTCTGTGCACCTTTGCTTTATCTAATCTCTGCAGGTGGATGCTTCTGTGGAAACATCTCACCTTGCCTTCTTGTAACATGGTACATTAGCTAGAGGCTCTACCTCTGCTCATTCAAGAGAGCCACATAGCTGAACTAAAGTGATTGATGCTAGCACCACATGGCCTGGATTGTTGTCCCCTCCATCTATTTATTTTTATGTAAACAAAGAAACACCTCTCTGGAGATGTAGCTCAGTGGTAGAATACTTGTTTATATAGTATAAGCTGGGCTCTGGGTTTCATCTCCAGCAAGGGCGGTGAAGACAAAGGGATGACATTCAAGAATCTCTAGGATTAAAGTAGAGAGAACAATATCTATCCTGTACCTCTTACAGCATGTTTTATTAACTCAGTGGCCTATTTTGAGCACATAGCCTGTACGTGAAGTGTTCATTGCTAGAGACTGTGGAAAGCATTGGAGCTACATCTCCAGTTACTGAAGGAACACTTCACACAGTACCAGAGACAGGTAAAGGTTCTGGTACAAGTGGACTTATACTCCCACTCAGAAGAGGACTAAAATCAGGCTTCAGGAAAGCAGGGTTCTCTGGTTGCCCAGATGACATCAAACATCGAACTCTAAACTCAGGTCTCCTTGCCCATTCTAGCTCCTTCTCCAGCTCTTTCTCTCTTCAACTCCTCTTTACCAACACCTTGTTATCAGCTACTTTCCCAGGTGAGAGTCAGTTGTCCATCAACTTAGAGTCCCAACCATTAGCAACAGAAACCATACACCCTTCCTGGAAGAAAAGTGAAGGGACCTGAGAAATACAAGAAACTCCATTCAGTCTTTGTTGCCTTCCCTCGAGAATGCACAGATTTTCTTCTGAGAAGGTAAAAATGTTTTAAAACACTCTTTTTCAAATCCAATATACCATTTCAGAATCAGAAATGGTCATTTCTGATTTGAAGGACCATAGTTTCTTGTCTTTGTCATTGTCTATTCCCACTTTTCGTTAGCCCTCAGTAACTTCAGCAATCCTAAAAAGACAGTTTCTCAGGCTAGTAAAACAGATCAGCTGGTAAAAGCACTTGCCACCAAGCATGACCACCTGCACCTTCACACACATGCCATGGCTCACACACACTAAATAAATGAAGTGTATATTGTAAAAAGCATAATTTCAATTTCCTGACATCTCAATTTCTTTACCTACCTATCTCAAATAATGTTTTATTTCTCTGTACTCAGTTACGGAGCTCAATAGTTGCATCCTGGACCACTGCAGTGCCTCTCAGCTCTCAGCTTTTCCAACCATCCTGTCTTTCTGGCTTCTGAGCTAACTACCTCTGCTATAAAAGTCCTTCAGCAGCATCCTGGCATCCATGTCAGTGATCTTCCCAATAATTCACTATCCAGCAGTGTTCTCATGAGAGCATCATTTATTGCTTTACATTTCTATATTCCGCCATTGTGATCATTTTTTTATAAATACAATTACTCCTTTTATCCACCTTACCTCCAGGAGTGAATTCTGCCATCTTTCTCTTTCTGTAATTGAGCCTGCCTTCAGAAAGTTGTAATGCTTTTTTCATTCCAGGGTCTTGACACCAAGCTTCTAACTAGTTCTAAACAGCTTAGCATGGTACTTCTGTAATTCAGCTTCCAGTCGTCCTGTAGAACCAGTCTCAACCTCTGTGTCAGATTAGTCTTGACACATGCTAGACTCCGCCTCTCCACACCCCTTCTCAAGCTCACACACACAAACCCAGACCTTCTCCAAAATTTTATGTGTATGGGCTGACCTATGTTGCTCCCCAACCTACTTGAAACTGTCTTTCCTGACAGAAGTCTGTTTCTCTTCACCATGTACTCAGTTGTCAGATTCAGTGGTTAGTTGTCTGGCTTATGATGGAGGCAGGCTGGGTAACAACACTCCATAGATATTCACATCATACTTTTTGGACTGAGGAGCATGTTACCTTCTGTAGCTACCTTAAAAACAGGTTTATATGAGACACTTTATATGTGCTGGCTCCTCTGCCTCAAGATTCTGGAGATGCTACATGTCAACATTATTAGAGAAGAAACTTCTGGTGCCTTTTTTTTCTGTTACTCACTGTTCCTGGTTTTTTTTTTTTCATGGCATTTCACAACTTCTATATATTAGCCAGTTTATTTATTTTTTTAATCATGTTGTTGTTTCCCTTATTTACTGGTCTGAAGTTTCTACAAGATCAGAGAATATAACTCTTACTTACTTTGTCCCTAGTTGATGGAAATATTTGGGAAGGATGACTAGGTATGGGCTTGTTGAAGGTGTCATCGGAGGAGGGCTTTGAGGGTTCAGAAGCCCAATCCATTTCCACCTAGCCCCCTCTCTGTCTCTGCCTCCCTCAGTCAAGAGCTCTCAGCTATGACTCCAGTGCTGTGTCTGCCTGCCTGCTGCCATGCTCCTGGTAATGGTTAGGCAATGGTTATGGACTAACCCTCTGAAACTGTAACCCCAAATAAGTGGGTTTTCTGTAAGTTGCTTAGTCATGGTGTTCTGTCCCAGCAGTTGCAAAGTAAGATAGCTATCAATATTGATTTATCAGTTAGCACAATTCAGAATGCTCAACAAATATGCCAAAAGTTTACAACTGAGGATGAGGGTGCAAGGGAGTGGTCCTTGCCAAGGGTGACTAGAGGCACATAGTCAAGCATTGAGAGTAGAGAACAGGAAGTGCCTATTGCTACATTTATGGAAAATGTAAAATATATTAAGCAAGGAAATATCAAAATTATTTGGACCTATCTTATAAGCAAATATTCATAACTATAGTACATGAGATGGATTGAATCACAAAGAAATTGTAGGCAAAAATGATGGAGGTATAAAATAATTTAGTAGATAGGTCTATCCTTTTAGAAGAAAAAGGACACTATAAATACATGATTATTTTGTTCATAATAATTATTTTCTTTACTAAGACTTAATCTTTGATTTGATAAGACAGTTTGAACTTTGGTTTGCCATGTTCAAATTATTGTGTTTGAATGAATGTACTAGTTTATTTCAGAATATATTTGCACTCACAAGCTGCAAAACATTCGTAGTTCATGGTTTAGGGCTAATCAAGCTAAAAGAATCTTTCTACAGGAATTGGGAAAAGAGTCTCATATTCATCTGACTATTTTTAGACACACACATCCTCCCACTCCTTCCAAATCAGATTGTCTTAAACTGGGAGGGCAAGGCGTCTTACTCAGGCCATGTGTGTGCCAGCCCTGGGGTTCTGGGGCCCATGTCCTTCCAACTATCTGGACTGAATAAATAGTGCCTGGAAAAAGTGATTAAAGTCACCATGGCTTTTGAAAGTTTCAAAAATAGACATTTAAAAAAAATGTGCTTCAGAGCAAACAAAAGCTAATTCTACCCAAGCTACCTGGAAAAGAAATAAAAGCTTGGAACAACCTTGCTCAGAATACCAGGAGAGATGAGCAATGGAGAGGGGGCCAGGGAAGGCTTGAAAAGGCTTGAACTGAGTTCATGCCAAGAGGTCCACCTCTAGCAGACTGTTGTAAATGGACACTTTGTTCAGAAGCTGTTTTAAAATGCAGATGTTTTCAACAACATGAGCACTGGCTGGGCGCAGTGCCTGCTGAGGTCCTGTGATGAAACCTCCACCTCAGTTAGCCACTTCCTGGGCTCTCCAGGGTTCCGCCTCCTCATTTTCACCTATTGAATCATCTTTGGCACAGTAGAGCCCGGAGAAATACAGAGGATACAAAGGAGAGGGCAAAGCAAGCTACTGTAAAAGGCAGCTGAAAAAGCTGGTTTCCATTTTAATTATTAGGACACATGGCATTATGTGAATTCCTGAGTAGTCTTGCATCCAGCATGAAGAAAGTAAAATTTTAATAAAAATAGAATTCACAGATGAATGCCAATGGACATTCCCAATGTGATATTATATCACTATAAAAAATGCATTAAGGATGTCCCCTTAGCATGTAAGCAAGCTCTGGAATGAGACTGTAGACCAGGACGCACTGCATAGCCTGGGGATGAGGCCCTTAGCAGGATACTGGGACACTTTACTAACTCTCCACTCTTGGCCTGGTAGACCTACTTGATTTTTTAGACATCTTAGACTAACATAGTGGCATTTGATTCAAGAAGGGGGTGCTATATCCCTGCACTTCAGAGGCCAGGTTCATCCATGGAGGGGAAAAAGCAGTTTCCCCTGGGGTGGGGGAGCCTTAGTGGGGGCCAGTTTGCCAAGCATAGGAGGTATGAGGAAATGCTGATAAAGCCACATCGATATTTACAAGCCAGGACTAGTGAACTAAAGAATGGTTCCTCAGGGTTGTAGCATTTCCCACTATGCAGTGAAGAAATGAAAACCCTCAAGCAGTGGAAATACAAGAGAGTAAGGTTCAGGAAAAACGCCTGTAGTCAAAGATTGTAAAGGAACCCTCCTCCATTGTTGGTGGGAATGCAAACTTGTACAACCACTCTGGAAATCAATTTGGCGCTTCCTTAGACAATTAGGAATAGTGATTCCTCAAGACAGCTATACCTCTCTGAGGCATATATCCAAAAGATGCTCAAGTACACAACAAGGACATTTGCTCAACTATATTCGTAGCTGCTTTATTTGTAATAGCCAGAACCTGGAAACAACCCAGATGTCCCTCAGTTGAGGAATGGATACAGAAATTATGGTACTTTTGCACAATGGAATACTACTCAGCAATTAAAAAGGAGGAAATCATGAAATTCGCAGGCAAATGGTGGGACCTGGAAATGATCATCCTAAGTGAGGTATCCCAAAAGCAGAAATAAACATATGGTATATAATC
>CM053764.1:66670341-66690665 GCA_028658305.1 Pachyuromys duprasi
CCTCTGAAAGAATCAATATAGTAATGTATCAAAGCAGATATTAAGACTCACAACCAAGCCTTTGGCAGAGGGCTGGGAAAATAATAAAAATAGGGGAAGTTAGTAAGACTTGGGAAGAACAAGAGCTCCACAAAGACCAAATTGAGCAGGGCACAGGGCTCTTTTACGAGACAGTTTCTCCAAACAAGGACCATGTATGGATATGGCCTAGAACCCCCGCTCAGATGTGGCCCATGGTAGCTCAGTGTCCAACTGAAGACCCTAGTAAGGGGTACAGGGACTGTTTCTATCATGAACTTGATGGCTGGCTCTTTGACCCTCCTCCATACACGCCAGGGAGTAACAGCCTGGCTAGATCCCAGGGGAGGACATTGCAGCCAGCCCTGAGGAGACAAGATGATCTGGGGTCGGATGGAAGGGGAGGAGGTCCTCCCCAGTTGGTGGACTTGGAGGGGCGGGGAGAAGATAAGGGAGGGATGGGGAGAGTGGGAGGGAATGAGGGAGGAGGCTACACCTGGGATGCAAAGTACCTAACCTGTGATTAATATAAAAATAAATAAATTACATTTAAAAAAAAGAAAGAAAGATGGCAGACTGTATGCCTGTCTTAAAAATTCGTGATGCAGAGTAACATTCTAAGGGTTTTGAAAGTTGGGCATCATGGTACATGGCTGTAATCCCAGAGGTAGCATCATTAGTGTAGCCATGCTTTTTTGGTGTTTTGTTTTGGTACTTTATTAGGTTCTTGTATCTACCACCCTTCTCTACCCCCATCCCTTCCAACCCCACAATACTAGGTAGGCAAGAAAGAAGGTTGAAAGGTAGAGTGTAGCTCTCTTTACATTACTTCCTACTGAAGGGCATCAAGTTTTGGGGGCAAGTCCAATCTTTATCATGCTATTTCCAACCAACAATCCAGCAATGCAGCAAATAGCAAAAGCAGCAGCAGGAACAAGAAGCGTCAGCAACCAGCAGCAGGGTGAGCAACAGCTGCCACAGGCCCTTTCTGAGGCTCTCTAGCATTTATACCCGCTCAAGAGTTCCCAGAATTCCAAAGGTAAAGGATCTGTAGCTCACAAAAATTATGCCCCTCCTAGAGCACAAAAGAAATCATAGTTAGTGGCTGTGAACAACATGCAGCAGCCCAAAATCCCACACTTGGAATTCAAATAAAAACATAGAAATCAGGCATGGTGGCACACACCTTTAATCCCAGCACTTTGGAGGCAGAGGCATGCAGATCTCTTGACTTTGAGGCTGGTCTGATTTACAGAGCAAGTCCAAGACAGCCAAGGCTCTTTTACACAGAGAAACCTCGTCTCAAAAAAACCAAAACCAACAACAACAAAACACATATTGGCATAACTCAACGGACTTTTAAAGAAACCAAAATCCTAACACATGTGAGTTCAAGGCCAACTCGAAATCTAAAGCAAGACTGCCTAAAACAAGCCTAGAGTAGTCTTGCCGAAAAGAATCAGGCTTAACAATCAATGTTAAACTTAAACCTTTAAAAGGTATGCTTTTTAAATAGATTACATATAGACATATAATTGCATAGAATAACAATCTATACTGAACAAACACAGGAGTTAAAGTATTGTTTAAGGACATAAATTGTAAGCTTCCTAACAAGGTATGCAACGCCCCCAGGACGGAGCTCTTGTCACTGCCTGTCGTACTACTAACCCAAAGCACCTGGCTTCCCCTCTTGGCATGCCCTGCCTCCCGGTAGGTCTGCAAGCCCTAGCCTGCCCTGCAAATCATAGGCCACAAGGTTTCTAGCCTCAGAAAGGCATAAATGATCTCTCCCCTCCCCCTTAACCACCTAATTACTGTTTATTCTCTAAGCTTTGAGTTAGTCAGAAGCTCTTTGGATAAAGCATTTGTGTGAGATGTTTTGTAACTTAGAGTAAAGCTGATTATTAAGAAAAATAATTTACTTATACCTAGAGATGTCTATTTTATTAATTGCTTTCTTATGTATTAGTGCTTGCTGTAACTCTGCAAAAACATATAATGTTATACTCATAATTAGTAGTTGAGAAGGTATAGGTCGGAAATTCTAAGTGACTTGCTTAAGATTACCCAGTCATGAAACAGCAAAAACACCCAGTCCAGTCTGTGTGAAATGAAAGTCTCTGAACATCCCAGAAAAAACTCTTTTAAACCAAATGAGATAGTTTCTTTTCCCTCTCTCTTTCCCCAACACTCTCCTTCCTGACCCCTCCGATGGGCCTCTGTGACCAGAGACCAGGATGTGGATCTGAGTACTCCATCCCTTCAGCTGTTCCTCCTCACACTTTTCTGCTTGGTTGGATTTTTTTTTAAGATTTATTTATTTTTTCTGCCTTAAACGCAGAACACACAAAAGCAACTGCAGCCATGTAAGCCCTCCCACCCCCTCACTCTACACGTGAGGGTATTTCTTTTACATGCAAATATTTGTAATAAAAGGTGAAACCAAGCCTCCCTTCCTTCTTCCTTTCTTTTGTGTTTCAAAATCATTGGCTGTACTCTAAAAGTTAAAGGCAAATAAAAGCTAAAGGAAAACCCACCCACCCTTGCCCAGCTGTTACTGTAAACCCTGAGTCCTCTAGACCTGCATTGCTGCCTTTAGCTGCCCACCCTCCTGACTCTTGTTGAGTGACCCTAGGCTTTCGGATGGTGTGAGGCTTATCCCTGGCATGTGTGCCCCATTCTCCCATCACTACTACCCCATTACAGGAATAGCTAGATTTGGATGGTCAACCAGGTGTGTCAGACCCAAGGCCCATAAACCATATGGGCCAGGATAGCTATGAATGTGATTGGCTACAACATTTTCAGTTTCCTTAATACATTATTCACAGTTCTCAGGTAGCCAATATGTAGCTGAGACCATATCACAGTGTGAAAAGGTCAAACATACCTGGATATAGAAGTAGCCTGGGAAAATCACTTGCACCAACAGAATAAAGGTATTGGGGCTTTCTTTCCCTTCTTTCCATCACTGTAACACATACTCAAAACACAATGGAGAGAAAAAGGTTATTCTGGTTCACAGTTTTAGAGGCTCCACACTTGCTTAGCCCTTTTGCTTTGGACAGCATGGCAGCAGGGTAGAAAAGAACTGTTCACATTATGGCCAGTACATGAGAGGAAGAAGAAAAGGCAGGACCTCTCTATCCCTTCCTCCAGCATATTTCTGATAGCCGGAAGACTTTCCCTAGGCCCTGCCTCTTATAGTGTTCACCATCTCCTGTGATCTGGGCACTGAGCCCTTGGGGTCCTTTGGGGGCCAGTCCAGATCTGAACAGCACCACAGAGCAATAAGTATGTTAAAGGAGAATCCATTTCTGAACCTAACGCAATCCTTACTAGACAACTGAGCTTAAAGGGCTAGAATGTTTAGTTCCATGGCTCCTTAATGGACCATAGAACTGAAGACCCAGGAGGCCCTTCTAGTATCTTTAACATTTCATCCTAAGGAAGAGTCTATTATTCTCCAGTTTCTAAATTCATTTTGACCCTAGGGGAGATACAATAACCCTAAGGAAGGAAGTCTAATGTATATGTATGTTAAATAGACCAAAAAGCCATTTTTTATCATTTAAACAGCTGAATAAACCTGGCAGAAATCACTTCGATGTCAAACAGTGCTACTTTTAAGTATTGCTTTCTGTTCCCTGGGCCCCACTCTTTGTCAAGCTGCCAATGGTCTTTTAAGATAAATAGGCCTTTCTTCTATTTCCAGGCTCCCACTAGAAGGCAGAACATGTGTGATAAGCACATATGCTCCTGCCTGTCTGTAGCCCATTGAGGTTGTGAAAACTCCTCAAGGTGCCAGGCAGAGGTCAATGGAAGCCTCATGCCTGTATCTACCTACATATGCTGCTGGGCATGACTCCCCCAGCAGGGGGTCGCTGTGAGTTTGAGGTCAGCCTGGTCTACAAAGAGAGTTTAGGACAACCAAGGCTACATAGAGAAATCCTGTCTTGACACTCCCCCACCCCAAAAAAAGGAAGAACCCCAACTTTGCCCTTTGGATTCCACAAGCAAGAATGCACACAAATATAAAACTCATATCACTTAACTTTAAACACTTTATTGTACATGTATGTACCTCATGCACTAATTCCACTCCTGCTGTTGAATAGATCACAGCTTGATAGTGTTTCAGTGAATTTTGTGTTATCTGTAAAATATATTTAAAAAATTACCAACATGCAACTCTAATCTGAGTTTATAATTGAGCCAAATATTTTACTTATGAGAGACATTTGCAATGTTAAAATCTTTTGGATGATGTTTAAGTATAACTCAGAGTAAGAAAAAAGAAAAATTTGACAGTTAGCTCTTTTTCCTGCTTTTCATCCTGCTTTCCCTCTTTCTTATATCCATCACAGCAAAACTGGCATCAAAATGAATGTGCCTGGCAGAAAGTACCAGAAAAGAGAGGACTGTCAGTGGCTGGTGACTGTCTCACAGCTATTAGGCGTTGCTAAGGTGCAGGAAACAGTATCACTTAGTTGGAGTGGAAGGAAGAAAAAAGAGACCAGGACAGTGGTCTAAGCACAGGGTTTGCATGGTGGGTCTGAGAAACTGTCCTGTCTGGGGCAGAATCTCCCAAGGCAGGGAAATAGTGGAAGAAGCACTTGAGAAAGCAGGAAAGGTTCAGCCCAATTCTGGGCTATGGTAGTCTTTCTCCTGAAGACACTGATGGTTAAGTTTGAGTCTTCCTTGGCTGACATAAAAGCCATTATAGAGAATTCATGAAATTGAAAAGCTTCTATAAAGCAAAAGACACCGTGAACAGAACGAAATGACTGCCTGCAGACTGGGAAAAGATCTTCACCCACCCTACATCTGACAGAGGGCTCATACCCAAAATATACAAAGAACTCAAGAAATTAAATTCCAACAAACCAAATAACCCAATTAGAAAAGGGAGTACAGAACTAAACAGAGAATCCTAAACAGAGAAATGCTGAATGGTGGAGAAACATTTAAGGAAATGCTCAACATCCTTAGTCACCAGGGAAATGGAAATCAAAACAACTCTGAGGTTCCATCTGATACCCATCAGAATGGGAAGATCAAAAAAAAAAACCCCAAAAGCAAAAAACAAAACTCAAGTGACAACACATGCTGGTGTGGATGTGGAGAAAGAGGAACACTTCACCATTGCTGGTAGAGTACAAACTTGTACAACTATTTTGGAAATTGATCTGGTGCTTTCTCAGAAAATTGGGAACAGTGTTATCTCAAGACCCAGCTATACCACTCCTGGGCATATACCCGAAAGATGTGCCAACATAGAAGGATATTTGCTCAACTATGTTTATAGCAGTTTGGTTCATTATAGCCTGAATCTGGAAACAACCTAGATTTCCCTCAGCCAAAGAATGGATGCAGAAATTGTGGTGTATTTACACAATGGAATAATACTCAGCTATTAAAAACAAGGAAATCATGACATTTGCAGGCAAATGGAAGGATCTGCTAAAGATCATTCTGAGTGAGATAACCCAGAAGCAGAAACACATGCATGAAATATACTCAATTATAAGCAGATATTAACCATATAATAAAGGATAACTACAAACCACAAACCTAAAAAAGTTAAATAATGAGGACCCTGGGGAAGATGTTTAATTCTCATGTAGAAGGGAAATAGAATAGACACTGGAAGCAGTTGAAAAGAGGGAATAGGATGGGAGCCTACCATGAATGTCCTCTGAAAGACTCCTTTGAAGCAGCTGCTAAGACTCACAGCCAAACTTTGGGCTGAGTACAGGGAGTCATAGGAAAGACTGAGAGACTAGAATGGCCCAGAGTGAACAGGAGCTTCATAAGAAGACCAACAGAGCTGACAAATCTGGACCCATGGGGGCCTTCAGAGACTGATGAACCAACCAAGGACCACGCATGGAGAGGACCTAGATCTCCTGCTCAGAAGTAGCTAATAGGTAGTTCAGTCTCCATGTGGATTCCCTAGAAAAGGAAACGGGCTGTCTCTGACATGGACTCTGTCCCCTGTTCTTTGATCACTTCCCCCTGGTGAGGGGCCTTGTCAGGCCACAGAAGAAAAAGATGCAAGCAGTCCTAATGAGACTTGATAGGCTGGGGTCTGATGGTAGGGACTCCCTTTCTGAGGATTAGGGGAAGGGGGAAGAGAGAGGGAGGGAGCCCTGAGGAGATGAGGGGGGGGCTATAATCAGGATGTAAAGTGAATAAATTATAAGAAATAAATTTAAAATAAGCGAGTAGAGAATTGATTGAATAGTGAGTAACGGAGGATGGGACAGTGGCAGGTTGGGGACAGAAAGGCATGGATGGGTCTTACATACACTCCAGTGAAACAGTAAAGACTTTGGAGCCCAGACAAGAGAGGCTACGAAGCCAGCTTTGCCACTTTTCTTCATTTCTGGGCCTTGGTTCCTTTATCCCTATAGCTTCGTGGAGAGTGAACTGATTAGCTAACGAGAATTACTTGTCTAGGGGCGAGAGCACATAATAAAATGCACTCCTAACCAAGTTCAACGAATAGGTGTCGTTGTTTTCTCTAACTACTTATATGATGTGCTTTTGAAGCAGGTCCTATCTGTCTGACAGAGTTTTGTGACAGCTGTTTCCAGGAAACTCACAGCTGTGTGAAATGACCCACTGGGGACAACCTAGAGCTATTGGAACCTAGAGTCTGGGATTGGGCACCATCACCATAGTCCTTCACCCTCAGCCTCACAGCCCCAGCCTCTCTTCATAGAAAAGGGCTGCTCACCTCTGTCCAGCTGTGGGGACTCTGTTCCTAAAACCTGGTACCTCCTCCATGCAAAGGACTCCAGATGATACTCATGGAAAGCCTGGATATCTGTGCGTGACACAGAACAGAGCCTTGAATCTCCTTCTGGTCCACAGTTCTTGTCTGTTTCAACATTTTCCCACTTACTTCAAAAGCAATTGGCCTATGTGATCAGATGCCAGAGTGGGCACATATCAATTTAAAATACAAAGAGTCACTAAGAACATGCCAATGGGGTGGGTTGGGGGTAGGAAAGGAAATAGAAACAGGATGGAAATGAAAGACTTCCTAATTAGAATATTTTCTAAGTCTTGCCATCTGGTTCTTTCATAAATGTTCATTGCAGGGAGGTGGGGGCACCAGCACATTGACATCTCTGATGACATGAGTTGGACGTGCCTTTTGAGAATGTCACTCCAGCCAATGTGGAAAGAGCATGTGGTTGAAGAGTCACGGGGACATGTGCTCTGAGACTTGGAAGGGAAGTGTGAAGTTGTCGCTTGTTTAAAAGCCTCTCTCGGAATCTCTTACTTCTATCCATGGCAGATAAAGCATCCTAGAGACACTAATGTGTAAGGAAGCAGGATGGCAGGAGCCGCTGTTGGAGCCCCACAGACTCGTCAGCCTAATTTCCGTGCCATTGTAGGGGAGCAGCTTTACCTTCTGCACACTGCAGTGCCAATGACCCTGAGACACAGAATGTAATGCATGCCATGTTCTGGGGGTGAAGATGATGAAAATGGGAAGTGGACCATTGGGAGGTGGGGTGGCCACGAGTGGGAAAAAGGAGGCCTGAGAAAGAGAGCCTTTACCCTCTCTATCATGTGAGATTACACTACAAAGACATCTGTCAAGAATCTGCCAGCACCTTGATCTTGAACTTCTGTACCTCCATGAGAAATAACTTTCTGTTGTCTATAAGTCACCTAGTCTGTGGTGTCTTGTTATCAAAGACCAACTAGACCAAGACAGTAGCTATAATCATCATCATTATCAGGTTGCATCACTTTCATTATAAGGAACTCACCTTATATTGGGTAAAGAAGCTAAACTGTGGCACTGAAGGGGTATGGGTGCCCAGCCAATGGGATAGCCTGGAGTATCCTGAAGCCTGCTTGTAGAGTAGGAGTAAGAGTGCTCAGGGTTTATGCTTGCATTTCGTACCCTGAGCTCTATCTTTTATTCTGGTTCTACTTCCTATGTCCTTGCCTTCTAGTTCATCACCTCTTCACAGTCTGGTACTCTGCCCCAGCTCTGCTTTCTCTCTCCATTTGTCTTTATTCAAGAGTTCCAATAATTTTTCAAATAGAATGTTTCTATGCCATTTACTGGAAGCACACCAGATATTAGCCTCCCAGGCAGAACCTCCATTTGAGCCCACCAAGTTATGGGTGCGTTGGGCTCAGGAACTAGAGAGGGCTCCAGTATAACTGCTCAGGCCACCAAGAGGGGACACCACCCCCTGAGAAAATAGACAAGACCTGGATGGCACAATATCACTCCTTTGAGTTGAAGCTGAATGGAGTAGTTCTGGGAATGCTTAGGAAACATGCTTAGCAAGGGTAAGGCTCCCAGGTCAGCAGACACAACTGTGGAGTGGTGAATCCTTCCTCTAGAGGCAGGAAGCACAGGCTGGGCATGCTCTTTAGAGGAGGCCTATCAGCCGGAAAGCGGTGGAAAGAGCTGGGGTGGAGAGCTCAGTTTCTGCCCTCACTATGTGGCTCGAAGCAAATTACTCCACAGTCCCTGTTCATCCTCTGTATTCTCAAGAAAAGGGCCATGCTACCCACTTCAGAAAGCTGTCACCAGTTGAACTGAGGGGATAGAGTGCTCTGGTGCTCTTATACACTGTATCCTCCCTCTCCATCCTTGTTAGGAATCTAGAATTTTATTCTTCTCTCTAAAATAGTGGAGAACTATGACTATTAGCAAAGACATAGTGCCGTTTAAATTATATGTCATGTCTGTCCACATTGTATGAATCTTGAAATGATGGCAGGAAAGTAGGAAGCTAGCCTATAATCCTTTCAAAGAAATGAAATCATGGACTTCGTAGAAACAACAAGGATGGTTTAGTTTAGGAGTATTAATAATAATCTCATATTATTATAGATGGTGAAGGTCTGCAACCCAGCACTTCAGATCTGGAAGCAGGAAGATAGAGAGTTTAAGGTCATCCTGCGCTCAAGGCAAGCTTAGGCCATCTAGGATCTTGTCTCAAAAAAAACCCTCAAGTATACACAGAGAGGAATGTGTGTGTGTATGTATATACACCTGTGTCTATATCTATGTATTACTATAAAAACACATCACAACCTAGAGAATATATATACATATTCATTATATACATAAAGAATATTTTATTACACATAAAGAATGTTTATATAATTTTATTACATATAAAGAATTTTATATAATTCCATTATATATAAAGAATATAATTTATATACTTTAATATCTATATATGTATAAATAATATTTACATAACTATCATATTTATGTATATAAATAATAAACATATAAATGTCATTTTTGTGCTTGCAAATTACTTTTACATGGATTATCCCATATGATCTATGAAAGAGTTCTGTCCAGTGAGAGAGACAGAATCAATTATTTGCTGTTTTTTAAATAAGTCCACTGGGGTTTACAAACATGTGTGAGTCACACTTAATAAATGGTTACTCCAAAACTCAAGCTTATGTCTTCTAACCACAAATACCCTGCTGGCTCTCACATTCCAAGTAAGTCCTCTGCTCCTGGAGTCTTACTTGTCAAGCAGAAAGCATAAAAATATGTAAATGGCAACCTACTACAGGTGCAAGCAATATATATGTGTACATACATGTATGTGAGATATTATATTTTAATTACTTTGCTGAGTGAAAAAATTTCTTCAAGGCTTCAAATGTGTAGATACACTTCAAGAGTAGCAGCTAATAGTTATTGAGAATTTATATAGTCTTATATAGTCTTAGAGAAAGTTGGTCATCACAAAAATAAATTTCTTTTCCACGAGTAACACAGCCACCCAGTGAAAGGAAGACTCAAAGACGTTGGTCTGTCACCAAAATTCATGTTTTCAATTAAAATGCTATTTATATCCAAGAATAACCATGACTTCTCTATATCTTATCCCCTGCTTCTTACCCAGAACTAAAATCCCTTTAATAGGCCCACTAGTATTTAATCATCTCTCCCGGAGGTTTCCTGCACACGCCTTCCAAGCCAGCCCTTGTATCAGTGCCCAAGCATCACCCATTTCTCTGCATCTCCCATATTCCAGCTCACACAACTTAGAATGAAAATGTCCATCAGCCCTGCAATAAGTTCACACACACACACACACGCAAAAGTAGAAAGAAGGGTTCCGAGCTCACCACTACCACTATCTCAGTTTCCTCCGGAAGTCCATGGCATGGTGATGAAGGTGCACAGACTCTAATCACCTCTCAGAAGTTCCTCTTCTCACTCATTGCCGCAACACTTGAATTTTGGAGGTAACACATTCAAACAACAGTATTGAGTACTATAATATTCGGTGGCCGGGACCATGAGAATTAGGTCCATGGGGAACCCTGAAGGAATCATAGTCTTGAATGAGGAACTTCAGGAAAATGTTCAGATTGTTTGCAACTGTGTTGAACATATATAGATAAAAAAACATGTATAGTTCAAAGTTTCTTGGAAGTTTCACTTATAAATCACATGGTGACTTTCAGATCAGACTCCAAATCACAGGAACAGTTAAGAGAATTTAGGATTAAACAATAAATGAGCAGTAAAAGACAAGGAAAGCAATTCCATTTGGACATAGATGGGGTAGGCTGTCTTGATTTCCCCAACACACACCCTATCTGTCACTTGTAAATTTTCTCCACCAGTGTTTGTTTTTGTGACTCTGAGCAGAGTCCAGCTCTCCAGCAAACACGAACCTCTGGCCCCCAACTCGTTGGTTTCTCCCCCTGGGTGCTAAAGGTGTGTTATTTCCTTCCACAGGCTAATGGTGAAACTAGGGGGCTGAGTCATGTCTGACTGCAGCTGCTGAGACACTGAGGTCTGAAACCCTGGCAAGGGCCAGCCCTGCTCCCTTAGAGGAAATGGCCAAGCAGCCTCAACAACAGCAGATGAAAACTTCCTTCCTTTTCATCCAGCTGCAGCCCCCCCCAACCCGAGCTACTCAAACTCTCCCCGCCCCCTCGCCAGCCACTGCAGCCTCAACAACAGCCCCATGGGGACTGGAGGAGGGACACATTTTCCCAAGTCCCAGGACAAGCTTCTTGGCTCCCAGGGACCTCAGCTGTACACAGGGTTCAGCTAGTTCTCCTTTGAGCCTGCTGCCTGCGGAAGACCCTGGAACACAGAGACCAGCTGCTTTCAATTGCCATTCACTAAAGGAGAAGAAGAAAGAAACAGACAGACCCCAGAATCTGGAAGTAAGGAGGAGTGGTGCTTGCGGGTCCTCACATAGCAGGCATTGCCTGGCCCCTGGCTCTAGGAAACTTGGCCACCCACAACAACTGCCATGCCGGCTTGCTAGCCCAGCTCCTACAATGAATGATGGGAACAGCAGTCCTTCCGTGGGCTGGAAGCACTGGCCAGTCCTTTCTGCCCACGAGGATCTGTGGGGTATGGACCCACAAGCTAGGAATGTCATTGAGTTCTCAGTTCCACAAAGTACCCTGTCCTTTACTGCTGACAGGGGCAAAGGGGCAATCCAGAAGAGAGGGACTTTTACCCAAGAGGTACTCACGAAGAACTGTGAAGAAGAAATCGGTACCACAGTACTGGCCACACGGGCACAACTCTTCAGATATTTTCCAACCATCCAGATCAGCCAGAGCTGCCTGGCACCACCTGCTGCTGCGCCTCTCACGGTAAGAACCGGAATACGCTGGAATTCTCTAGACTCCTGTTAAGGGTCAACAAATGGGATAGAGACAGGGCGCAGAACGCAAGTTCTGACCCTGAGCCAGTCTTTCCTGCAGAGGTGCTTACCTGCTGCAGTATTCTCTTGGCTCTTCCCCCTTATCTGCTACCTTTCGAGCCACTGGTAGCATCCTGTCCTAAAGGAGACAACAGATAGCGGTTTCTTAAGATTTCTGTCAGGGAAAGTTGGTTAAGGAAGGGCAGACTTTGTAAGAGAAGACTAGAAAGAGGCACAAGGAGGTACACAGACGTGCGATGGGGGAGTAGCTAACCACTATACAGGTGGTGGGTTTTGGTTTTTTGTTGTTTTTTTTTTTTTCATATCTGTTAATTCTCATAGCCATTCTGAGAAACTGAGGTTTGTATTTTCAGTTTCAGAATAGAGAATTAAGGTGTGGTTAAGTCAAAGTCCTCTCCCTCCTTTCAAAAAAACACAAATAAAAGCAAACCCTATTTTCAAGGGTAAGGGTGAAGAAGACAGGGAGGGAGGGCTTCAATGGGAGGGGGTGCTGATTGTCAGAAGTGAGGCATAGCTGTGGAACACTGCACTGATCCCCTTTAACATGTGACTCTTAGAGCTCACATTTACCGGCCATCTGTACCTGGCACCAAGTGGATGAGCAGTCCTGGATATGAGCCTCTGTCTCCATCAGGAAGGGGGAGGTGGTCCCATGTGGTACCCATGGTTTCTTTGGGCTCTTGCAGGATCTTCTTTTGACCGTGTGGTGGTATCTTAGCATCCTCTTCTCTACATCTCTGGACCACCCTTTACATTATGTTATCTCCTGAGATCCACTCTCTCCACTCAGGTCAAGAACATCACTTTCAAGATGCATGAACAAAATTTAAAAGAAGTTTTCCCCCCTTTTCCAGCAGCATGGGTATCTCATTTGGGCAAAACTGGGTAAAACTGGGTCTCTATGCAAGGATTAGTAGAATGAGCTACAAGGAAGCTCTTCTTCTCTATGTAGAAGGCTGACATGAAAGGTACTGTCAAGGAAGCCACAGGAGAATTTGATGAAATTCAGAGCAGCCTTCTGAGGACTTGGAGGTGACCTGCTTCTTCCAGATCCTGTGCCTGTCTTCTGTATGCTTCTGTACACCCTCACCCCCTTCTCTTTGCTATTTTAGTCAGAAGGCCTCCAGAGCCACACTTAAGGATGAATCCAAGTTCTCTCTGTGCAAAAGCAATGTGAGTATACTTCCCTAAGAACCAGTTTACATTCCGTCTAAATTCTGGTATCTCTCTTCCTGCAGGGATTTAGGAGACAGGACACTTGTGCGTCAGAACCCAATCTCTGGATGCAAGGTCACACGGCAGTTATCAATGTGTTTTGATGCTATTCATCTCTGAGCTTCTTCTCTCTGGTATTCGGAACATAGGTCTAAGCTTCAGACCTGTGGCCAGTTCTCTGTGGAGAAGTATGTTGGGAGTTGGCCCAAGAACATAGGCCAACACTAGAAGCTTTATTTTAGCTTCCTTAAGTGAATGGGATATCTATCCCGCATGAACTGAAGGTTACAGAATTCCTAGGGGAAAATGGATATTTTGAGTCTAAGTCCTAAGTGTAAGCAAACCACCAGAACTGAGTCTAAGCTTCCCCATCATCCCTTGCTTTGCTATATATAGACATTAGTGTTTTCAAGTGCTGGTTGAAAGTGACCCTCAGTACCTCTGCTGCCTTCTTGTTCTTCTTATTCTTGTTGTTGTTGTTCTCTTCCTCTTCCTCTTCCTCTTCTTCTTCTTCTTCTTCTTCTTCTTCTTCTTCTTCTTCTTCATCTTCTTCTTCTTCTTCTTCTTCTTCTGGCACTAAGCATTGAACCAAAGGCCTTTCACATGCTGGACAAGCACTGTATCACTGTGTTGAGGGGGAGAAGAGGAGAATCATAACCAATGGGACATTAAGGAGGGCCAGGGAAGCCATGGAATCTGAGGTTCAGGCAGGGTACTTCCAGAATCCAGTCTGAGAATAGGCTTCAAAAGTTGAACCTAGCCTTGCTGTTCAGAGGTAACTCCCCTGCCATAGAAAGATGGTAATAGTGAAATCCATTCCCTCAGATTTCCAAATCTTTAAATGCTTTACAAGTGTCATTGGTCAGGTAGTCCAGCCTCATGCTATGTGTTTGGTTTTTGTTGTTGTTTTGCTTTGCTTTGCTTTATTTTTCTAGAAAAATCAACAAAGATAGTTTTTCCTCTGTTTGATTCTTGGTAGTGTGAAGTATCCTTCACCACTCCCAATCTGAAAGACTCTGAAAATTTCCCATTATTTTCATGTTTGAAAAGTATACCTATATGAGCATACAAAGACCGATTAAAGCATTTTCTTGCTCAATCAGCTATAAAAGGTAAGATGACTCTTGTTGACTCAGAGTGGGATCTTGCAGTTAAGGTAGTAAAGAAGAAAATATTGTCAAGGTAAAATGTTGATTAGATGAAATGTAGTAAAGTTTGCTCATTCCTATGTGCATGTTGGAGAATTGATCCTTGTGTCAACTTTCACAGAAAAAAAATATTAAGAATAAGCCTTCTTTGCAGTAGTACAAATGGCCAAATGTATTCTCTTGGTGTTTAAGCCCCCAGTTCCAGAATGAAAGTCATTGACTTGCATCCTTTGACTATGGGAAGGAGTGAAACTTAAATCTTAAATCACCCGGTTCTTCAATTGTAGGACTTAGCTCTAGTTCTGTCTTGTACAGCTTCCATGTGCTATTTACACTCCCATGAAGATGTATCATTCTCAAATCTTGGATGAGAGAAGGTGCCTAAAAATTGTCAGCAACTTGCTAGGACTCACAGAAGCTTAGGACTGGCTGTCAAATCCTCTACCCAGAGTTCAGTGCTCCCTCAGCCTTCTGTCATAATATATGTAGCTGCGGATATTCCCTTGGAAGGTAACCTGGTGTGTTCTGGAACTTTCGGTTGATACTGTACTAATTTCTCTGGTAGGGAGAGTGTGTGAAAGACTGAGGGCTATCAAATCTAACTGGGCATTGTGTCACTCAATGCCACCAGCCCTGGATGGGGAGAAGGTGAAGCTGTGGCTCTTTGGTGATGCCAGCAGAGGGCCTTCACATTCCCATGGCTAGTCTATCAGAGTAAGTTAGGAAAGGTTCAAGGTCTGGGCCAGAGCCTGCCTTCACCTTGCCTTCTACTCCTTGTTATGCTGCCCCTTTGTGGGAGCACAAGGAACTGTCCATATTACACCTAAATTTGGGGCTAAAGACAGCAAAGGGTAACAACAGACATCATTCCAGAGGGTATGGGTATACAGAAATTCAAAATGTCATCTATAGTTCAACTTTCTCAAAAGCCCAAACTCCTGGGTTTTGTTGTTGTTGTTGTTGTTGTTTTGTCTTGTCTTTATTTCCTTCCTCTCTCGTAATAGGACCTCAATTCCAATCAGTTTTCTGAGTTTGCCTCACCAGCTTCTCAGAGAGTTTGTGGTTTAGGAAACAGCATGTGAATGAGCAAGACAGACATGGGGACAAGAGAGGTTTAACCAGCCCATTCCAATGACGGAAACAGAGGGCCAAAGGTTTTCTGATAGTCAGACTCTGTCCTAGGAGCCTACAGGAAATAGTTTTAACTCTCTGTTTTGCATCATCATTCCTTGAAACAAAACCAACGTTTCAACTATAAATCTGTAAAGCACATTAGATTTCTTGGTAGAAAGTTTTTATTTGTAAAAAGAGGTCATATGTAATGGGCTCCAAGAGATTTTTAAAAAAGAATAAAAACTACAATTTAAAAGCCAGGGTTCTGCCAAAAAAGCTGGCCCAAAGACCTCTGATGAGTCCTGAGCAAAGCTAGCTCACCTCTTGTGCTCTCTGAGGGCTTTCCAACTCTGTGGTAGCTATGAATCCATGAATCTGGAAAGGGAAGAGAAAGTGTTTCATAAGCTAAAAGGCCAACACAATTTCACTTCCTCTGTTCTACCTCACTTGTCTTTAAAGGTTCATTATCTTCTTCGTTAACTACACTGTAGAAAATTTCCCTACAAAGGGGGTATACCTTTTGGGGGGGGGTGGAACACTGGGGCTTCAGTCTAGAGCTAAAAGCTCAAAGTCTGTCACCAGTTCCCATCACAGAATGATAGGGTCTGTGTTGCAAGCTGTCAAATCTTACATAGATGTTTCTTTTTCTGACTAGATCCTAGCTTGAAGGAAATTCCCTTTGAAGACTGACCCTGAGCCTTGGACTATTTACCCCACCCCACCCCAGGAAACTCTCATTTCCCTTCTCTAGGAAGTATTCCTTTATTCTTCAAATTTGTTTCACTTTTCTGGCCTGTCATAGTTTAGAAACTATTCTACCCATAAAATGGTATCCTAGCTCACTTTGTCTCTATTTTAATCTACCTTGGTGAATAATGCTGAATTTTAAAAAGGAATTTGAACAAAGAGAAAGCAGGCACAAGTGCTCATATAGAAATTTTAACAGTGACAGAGCTAAATGTGCAATGGAGCATTTCTTTTAGAAGATTCTGCTGTTCAGAAGACAGTGTTGATTGGATTGCAAGGTTTATTTTTAGTCCATTTCATGCATCATTGATTTTGACAAAGATGTCCTGATTTATTACTTGAATAAATAACGGTTGAGATAGCCGAATGGGTTTCAACTTCCTCTCATCGTAATTTGCCTTAGTATCTCCATGACAACACACTCTTTTCCTCCTTTCCTTTGACATTCACACAAAGTCCTGTGGATGGTTGTATGGATGCTACCATCTGTCGAGTAATTACACAAACCTGAGTGTTTCAATCTACCTACAGGACAAAAGGGTCAGAATACATGGACTACCTTGTAGCTGAGCATCTCTATTACATGGGAGCTGAGACCTGAGTGTTCTACCTTTCTTTCTGATTCAAAGTAAAAAAAGGAAGACAAATATCTTCATTCTGGATCTGAACTCCTTGGTTGTTATGTGGGAAGATTAGGCTGTCTGGTTTGGCTTTTTTATCTCCAACACTACTGATCTAGGACCACCCTTGTCAACCCACTGGTGCCAGTACTTATAAAGAGGCAGCCAGAGCTGTAGTTTTTCGTGGCACATCTCCTAAAGTCCATATATTGAGAAGTCTATCTGTGTTAGAAACTTTCTTTATTTATACAATCACGTGTCTTTCCTGTCTTCAGCAGAAATAGGCAGCTGGCGCGATAATGTCTCCAATCTCTTTCAGAGCATTATAAAATTACAATCGCATTTGTACAAATATCTTGTCTGGGCCTTTCAGATTTTAAGAACACCAGATTTTATGGCCTCTGGAAAGATTGTTTTAAAAGCATATTCTTGAATTAAATAATATGTTAACTTCAGCTAACAAATGCAGTTGCGCACAAATGTGATTGCACACACTTGTAATTCTAGCAGTTAAGAGGCTGAGGCTGGAGGATTGCTTAAAGTTCAAGGCCAGCCTAGGCAACATAACAATAACATCAAAAAAAAAAAAAAAGGCCTTAGGCTCAAGTCATTGCCTGTTGCATGCTGTGATTTGTAAATAAGTTTGTTTCCTTAGAAGGGCACTACTTATTGAATGAAAAAGAAGAATACAAAAGGAAGGACATCACTGCCACTAGGTATGGTAAAGGAGAAAGTTTATTGTGGATAAAATGGAGAGCATTGCTACAGGCAAAGACATCTGGGAGGCAAAGATATCTGAGAGGACATGACCCTGAGCTGGGCCATGTGAGGACAGCAGAGAGGAGAGGGGAGAACCAGGAGAGTAATGGGTAGATAAAAAAGGGGGCCAGGTAACAAAACTGGGGGAAGCTGGGGGAAGGACAGCCCAGCCCTGTGCTAGAAAAGTCTAGAATAGGGTTGAGGTATGCCAGCCATATCCTGTAACTGAGGGATGCTGGGAGACTCTGGTGGCCATGTTAGTTTTGATATGTCAAATAGGTAAGTACCTCAGCCCATGTCTAAGACCTCATAATTATGATACGGTAATTTTTTTCTCCTTTAAAGGTTGTGTGCATGCACACACAAACATGTGTATTTAGAAATATAAGATTTTGCAAGATTTATGCATACATAGGTACTTACATGAAAGAGAGCTGTACAGCTGGCGAATTATCATCACGGATTCTGCATATAGTCTTGTATCAGTTCATTGGGACACCTGAACCAGTGTTTCCAAAGCCAGAACAAAGAGGTAAAGAAAAACTGCATTCCTTGAGTTGATTTCTACTGACTCTGCGGAGAGGCTGCGGTTTCAAGACGCGCTCATCCTCATTTTGAGGTCATTGGCAGCTGTGGCTCCTTTTTATCTGTTCTTTGTGTTGTGTGTTTCCTGTGAATAGAATTAATTTTTTCAATATCCAGGATGTATAGCATGCATTAACCTTTCAACAGCCAGGTCCAGAAGATTATGGGATAAAAGTCCTGGGGCATTCTATTCCTTTTTTTTTTTTTTCATTTAGAAATGTCATTTTAGCTGTAAGGCTTGGTTATTCTTCACGGAGTCTTCAACCTTTGACAAATCAGCCCATTTGCCTTATGTCATAAGCAGGAAGGTCTTAGGAGAATCCAGTTATATACACATAGTCCTTTGTGATGAAGATCCAATGTCATAAGTTACAAATAGTAAATAAAAATAACAGTGAAAAAATAAGTAGTAACAAAATATCAAAGAGCAGAAAAGTAATAAAAATCAATATCAAGAAAAGGTCATGTTGGGATTAAAAAGAAAATCACGTGCTATAAAGGGCTCTGGAGCTAATGTATTTAAAAGTCAGATGTTGAGCTGTCTATATCCTCATGCTAAGAGACACACAGTTAGCATCGCAATTCATGGATCTTATTATGAGAGGGAGAGGGGAGGAGAGGAGTCCTTTTTCAGTTGTTAATAAAAATGAATTCTATTAGAATAAAAATTGCTTGCCCTTTAAAGTGCTGGTGACACAGCTCAGCAGTAAAAGTACCACCTGTAAGCCTGATGGCCTGCACATGATTCCCAGGACCTACGCAGAAAAAGAAAACCAAGTCCTACAAAGTGTCCTCTGACCACCATATATGTGCTGTGAGCATACACACATACATACATACACGCCATATATATATACACATCACGAACACATAAATCACACACACATACACATATGCACCTCACACAAATGTGAAATGAATAATTAGTATGGTTTGTATAAAATATTTTAATCTTTCTCTTTTATTAAAAATACGTTCTTTCCTCATAAAACCTATCCTGATTATATTTTTTCCTCCCTCTACTTGTCCCAGTTCATTCCCACTTCCTCTCCCATTCAGATCTATTCCATTTCTGTATCTCATTAAAAAAGAACATGCTATGAGCCAGGCATGGTGGTGCAAACCTTTAATCCCAGTCCTTGAGAGGGAGAGGTAGGTGGGCCCAGCTACTCTACATGGTGAGTACCAGGAAAGCCAGAGGTACGTAATAGACCCTGTCCCAGAAATGAAACAGGAAGAGAAGGAGAAGGAGCATGGAAGGAAGGAAGGCAGGAAAGAAGGAAGGGAGGAAGGAAAGAAGAAAGGAAGGAAGGGAAGAGGAGAAGGAAGGATAATAATAATAATAAATAATCATTTTATTATTACTTTTTTAAATGAGATTTTTTAAACTTCCTTGTATCTTTACTTGTCATAATTTGATAATATGGATATTCACTCTAACAGTCGGTATTCCTTGCTGATAGCTCTAGATCTGAAAGATTATTTGCACCCATGCTTTGTAATACTCCCAGGTCCATAATGTCTCTGTGTGTCTCTGTGTGAATCTGTGTCTCTCCCTCTCTCTTCTCTTCTCTCAGATCTTTTGCTTTTTTTTAGTACTTACTTATTTTCCTCCATATTAGACCATCTCTTCTTTCTGTTATTAGTATGTTTGCTACTAATGTACTTTAAAAAACCTCTATTTCAGCCTAGAAATCTAAACAACAGATTTGTTTAAAGAAAACTTGTTAATTATGTAAAGGGACAGTGAAAGGCTGTGAGGAGCTGGCCACCTACCCCAACAAGAACCTCATGGATAATGGGTTACTTTTTTTTTTTTTAAGGGGGAGGGTTTTTTTTCCCTTGTGTTTAATAATGTTCCAAATCTCAGAAACCAACAGTGCTTAAGGGGGTACGGGGCAAGCAGTGAAGGCTCCATGTTTCAGTGAAAGGGTCAGTCTCCCTTTCACTACTTAAGCCAGTTGGCATCAATCCTCACAGTGGAGTTAACAAAAGAACTATTCCACATTCATCATGAATAATCATCATGGGCTTAGACATCTTGACAAGACATAAAGGTCCACCCTGAACCTAAATGTGTCTGAGCAGTCAGTGTTGTAATGTGGCTACAACTTCACTTTTGTATCATTCTATCTTATTAGCAAGCTACATTGGTTAACAGTTCTACCAAATATGGATATGAAAATTTATTTTTAATAAGACAATATTGCAAATTATGGTCAACCAACATCTTTTCACCAAATACTTCAAGCATAAAAAATGAGAATCTTTACAAAAATATACAGAGACACCACAAATTGGTAGCTGCCCATAACATTAAACAAACTGGACTCTTAAGAGTGGCTTCTCAACAGCATATCATTTTAATTATAACCATTGCCCCGCACAGGGAAAACTAACAAGTG
>CM053764.1:66691165-66703774 GCA_028658305.1 Pachyuromys duprasi
AAATGGCCATTCTGCCAAAAGCAATCTACAGATTCAATGCAATTCCCATCAAAATACCACAAAAATACAATTCTTTACAGACCTTGAAAGAAAAATTCTCAACTTCATATGGAGAAACAAATAACCCAGAATCTCCAACATGATCCTGTACAACAACAGATCATCTGGAGGTATCTCCATCCCTGACCTCAAGCTGTACTACAGAGCAATAGTAGTAAAAACGGCATGGTATTGGCATTGAAACAGAATAGTAGATCAATGAAACCAAATAGAAGTCCCAGAAATAAACCCACACACTTATGAATACTTGATTTTTGACAAAGAAGCCAAAACCATTGACTGGAAAAAAGATAGCACCTTCAACAAATTGTGCTGGTCCAACTGGATGTCTATATGCAGAAAAATGAAAATAGATCCATATTTATCACCCTGCACAAAACTAAAGTTCAAGTGGATCAAAGACCTCAACATAAAATCAGACGTACTAAATCGGTTAGAAGAAAAAGTAGGGAAGACCCTAGAACTCATTGGCACAGGAGACTACTTCCTGAACAGAACACCAACAGCACAGGCTCTAAGATCAACAATAAATAAGTGGGACCTCATGAAACTGAAAATCTTCTATAAAGCAAAAGACACTGTCATCAAAACAAAACAACAGCCTACAGACTGGGAAAGGATCTTCACCAACCCTACATCCAGTATATATAAAGAACTCAAGAAGTTAAAAAGCAACAAATCAAGTAATCCAATTAAAAAATGGGGTACGGAGCTAAATAGAGAACTCTCTGTAGAGGTTTGTAGAATGGCAGAAAAACACTTAAAGAAATATTCAATGTCTTTAGCCATCAGGGAGATGCAAATCAGAATGACCCTGAGATTTTACCTTACACCCATCAGAATGGCTAAGATCAAAAACTCAAGTGACAACACATGCTGGAGAGGTTGAGGAGAAAGGGGAACCCTCCTCCATTGCTGGTGGGAATGCAAACTTGTACAACCACTCTGGAAATCAATTTGGCGCTTTCTTAGACAATTAGGAATAGTGATTCCTCAAGACCCAGCTATACCACTCCTAGGCATGTATCCAAAAGCTCAAGTACACAACAAGGACATTTGCTCAACCATGTTCATAGCAGCTTTATTCGTAATAGCCAGAACCTGGAAACAGCCCAGTTGAGGAATGGACACAGAAATTATGGTACTTTTATCCAATGGAATACTACTCAGCAATTAAAAATGAGGAAATCATGAAATTTGCAGGAAAATGGTGGGACCTGGAAATTATCATCCTGAGTGAGGTATCCCCAAAGCAGAAAGAAACACATGGTATATACTCACTTATATAGACCTATAAGATAGGAAAAACGTACTTAAATTTGTGCATCTAAAGAAGATAAACAAGAAAGAGGACCTGGGGTAAGATGATCAATCTTCACTGAGATAGATAAATGGGATGGACATTGAATGTAGGAGAAAACAAGCAACAGAACAGGAGCCTACCATGGAGGGCCTCTGAAAGACTCTACCAGCAATGTATCAAAGCAGATACTAAGACTCACAACCAAACCTTCGGCAGAGTACAGGGAATCATCTGAAAAAGGGGGAGTTAGTAAGACTTGGAGAGGACAAGAGCTCCACAAAGACCAAATAGATCAGGGCACAGGGGTCTTTTATGAGACTGTTTCTCCAACCAAGGACCATGTATGGATATGGTCCTGCTCAGATATAGCTCATGGTAGCTCAGTATCCAACTGGGTACACTAGTAAGGAGAACAGGGACTATTTCAGTCATGAACTCAGTGGCTGGCTCTTCACCCCCCTTCCCCGAGGGAGGAGCAGCCTAGCTAGATCCCAGAAGAGGACATTGCAGCTAGCCCTGAAGAGACCTGATAAGCTAGGGTCAGATGGAAGGGGAGGAGGTCCTATCAGTGGACTTGGAAAGTGGCTGGGAGGAGATGAGGGAGGGATGGGAGAATTGGGAGGGAATGAGGGAGTGGGCTACGGCTCGAATACAAAGTACATAACCTGTGATTAATATAAAAATAAATAAATTTAAAAAAAGGAGTTGTTGATAATTTTCCAGGAGTTTTTAGGGATAATTAGTATATTGAAGTTAACTGTTGCCACTTGGGCTGAAACTGCTACTTGGTTTTCTATCACTGTGACAAAAGTAATTCTTGAGATATACCACTTAAAGCAGGAAATATTTGTGTGGGTCTATAGTTTCAGAGGTTTGAACTTGTGGTGGCACAGTATGTTATGGGAGCAGTGCATCCATTTAATGGCAGGAAGTAAAGAGAGAATGGGAAACAGTGAAAGAGCTAGGATAGTGGAAGGAGGAGGAAGAAGAAGAAAAGAGGAGGAGGAGGAGAAAAAGCATGAGAAGATGGAAAGGAAAAAGAAGGGCAAAGGAGAGAGTGGGGGAGTCTGGGGTCCTAAACCCCTTCAAAGGGTACTAAGCCAGTTTTACTTTCTTCCTCTAGACCCTACCTCACAAAGGTTCCTCTCAAGAGCATCAGAGACAGTAACTGAGCCTTTAATACATGGGTCCTTGGGAGACAAGCCAAATATAATATGCAGCAACCATGGAAAACAGAATTACTGTGGCCTAATGCATAGGATTTCTTCCCTCTGCTTAACTAGCATCTTGCTGTGGTAAAAGGTCCACTACAGTGCCAGGAAGAAGCCATGGGCTGGTACCCTAGTGAGGACCAGAAGGAAGAGGACTGTAACAAGGTTTCATAATTCCTTTGACTGTACTTACATGGAAAGATGTGTCCTGCCCACCAATTCTGTAGTTACTTCTGCTGATGTCACAATCCAAAGGTGGGGTGGGGAATAGAGCAAGAGAAGGCCCAGGCAAGCAGAGGACACCAAGCTCTGTAACACAGTCTGTCCAACAGCAGTAGCAGCTGCTTGTGGAAAAGGAACAAGCTAGAACAGGAGAGTGGATGCTTGTAACTTTTAGCAAAGCCCAAGATTTAAGCCAGTATCAGATGAGACTGGATGAGATCAGCTTCCTAGTGAAGGGATGAAAGGTTGTTATTCAATAAATACAAAGGATCATGTTTTTAGAGTATTAACTGGGTTGAAAATTTTAATCACTCCCACAAAAGGAGAAAAAGAAGTTAGGAAATAGTTTGTGAAAATGATGGAAGGAAAGGAAAGAAAAACAACACCCCCTCCCCCCCAAAAAATTCAGGCTGTCTCTTGTCTTGGACCATTTTCCTCCACCCTGCCAGAGTGCTGTGGGCGCTCAATAGCCAGCCTTGTTGCCAGGACACCTGGTTGATCTAGCTCCTGTAGCCACTGCGACTCCTGGCTTTGCTTCATGCAACCCAGGTGATGAAGCAGGACTTGAGAACGAATGGGTACACAATTCTTCTCATACTGCCTTTAGATCTGAGTTTGAGATGAAAACATGTGACCCAAGGCCAGTAAACCTCCCAAATGACACCTAAGTTAGGTTGCACTCTCTCTGTCTCTCTCTCTGTCTCTCTGCTTACGTGTGAATAACATCAGATTAAGGAGTACATTTTTGTTGTTTTGAAATTTAAGGAGTTTGTGCTTTCAGGGAACTGAAGGAAAAGTATAGAAATACTGTGAAAATGAATTAAAGTTTCAGAAGTAGCTCTAGGAATGAATGTAGAGAGGTTTGGCTTTCAATACCAACTGCACATCAATATGTGGCTCTCCAGAGTTCCGTACATAAGAAGGCTAGTGTTTTCTCAGATCGGTAATCCAGTTCTCCTAGGTAGGTTGACACTAATGTAGATCTTGGTAATGTGATGTGAGCTTCTACAACAAAGTCCAGCCAGTACTTCTTGCATCGCTATATCTATTATCCATTGGTAGGGCTGAATTCCTCTGCATGGGACTCTTGGCTCAAAAGTTAACTGAAGGAGGAAAGAAAGAAGGAAATTAAAGATGACGCGGGGAAGCAAGCAGTCTTTCAAGGGCATCAGGTTTAGGGGGGAAGTGGCTGAGGGAGTGCCCGTCCTGGTTATCTAGATTACTCCTTTGGCAAGGCAACAACAGCCCTCTTGTTGAAGGCTCCCGGCTTCTACCTTCTCTGAGTGGCCCTTTCTTTGCCTCCTTTCAGTCATCCACAAACACAGTGAGGCACATTCATTAGCCATGGTTTCTTTTATAGCCTTGGCAAGCTCATCAGGTATCAGCCGGGTGCCAGCCCCTACCAAGGGCATCTGATCATGCCTCATTTATCCTTACCTCTTCCCCTTTCTCTATAACAAGACGGAATTAAAAAAAAAACTTTCTGAGCTCATAGTTGGCATCTCCTTAAGATTATATGTACAATAATACCATGCTTACTGAATGGTGGGTCATCTTTTGGGTATATGCCTAGGAGTGGTATAGCTGGATCTTGAGGTAGCACTAGCACTAATTTTCTGAGAAAGCACCAGATTGATTTCCAAAGTGGTTGAACAAGGTTACATTCCCACCAGCAATGGAGTAGGGTTCCCCTTTCTCCACATCCTCTCCAGCATGCATCATCCCTTGAGTGTTTGATCTGATGGGTGTGAGGTGGAATCCCAGGGTCATTTTGATTTGCATTTCCAGAATGACTACGGATATTGAGCATTTCTTTAAGTGTTTCTCTGTCATTCGATATTCCTCTGTTGAGAATTCTGTTTAGCTCTGTACCCACTTTAAAAATTGAATTACTTGGTTTGTTGGTGTTTAACTTCTTCAGTTCTTTATATATTCTGGATATTAGCCCTCTGTCAGATATAGGGTTGGTGAAGATCTTTCCCCACTTTATTTGTAATAGCCAGATTCTGCAAACAACCTACATGTCCCTCATCAAAGGAATGCATACAGAAAGTGTGGTACTTTTACACAATGGAATACTACGCAGCAATTAAAAGCAAGGGAATCATGAAATTTGTAGGTAAATGGTGTGAACTAGAAATGATTATCCTGAGTGAGGTACCTCAGAAGCAGAAAGACACATACGGTATATACTCACTTATAGTGGATATTAGCCATATGATATAAGACAAACTTACCAAAATCTATAGTGCTAAGGAAGGTAAACAACAAGGAAAACCCTAGTGAAGAGGCTAAAACCTCACCCAGAAGGACAAACAGGATAGACATCAGAAGTAGAAGACAAAGGAAAGGACAGGAGCTTTCCACGGGAGCCCTCTAAAAGACTTTATCCACCACGGTATTGAAGAAGATACTGACATTCACAGCCAAACTTTGGGCAGAGTACAGGAAACCTTAAGGAAGAAGAGGGATATAGAAAGACCTAGAGGGGACAGGAACTTCACAAGGAGACCAACAGAGCCAAAAATCGCTGGCCCAGGGGGCCCTGCAGAGACCAATACCCCAACCAAGGACCATGCAAGGAGAGGACCTAGATGCCCTGCTCAGAGGAAGCCCATAGGCTGCTCAGTTTCCAAATGGGTTCCCTAGTAGGAACTGCACATGAAGTCAGTGACTGGCTTTTTGATTTCTGCCCCCTGTGGGGTGCAGCCTTGCCAGGCCACAGAGGAAGATGATGCAGCCAGTCCTGATGAGACCTGATAGACTACGTTAGATAGAATGGGGAGAGGTCCTCCCCTGTCAGGGGACTAGGGAAAGGGCATAGGGACAGAACAGGGAGGGTGAGTAGGACTAGTAGGAGATGAGGGAGGGGGCTATAGCCAGGATACAAAGTGAAAAATATTGTAATTAATTAATTAAAAATTAAAATAAAAATACCACTCTTACAAAATCAGCAAAATAAATCAAGTGATCCAGTTGTTCAAGATACTTAAAATTGGAGAGTATTTAGAGATAGAAAAAAATGAGTAAAGTTAATAATTCACTGGTAAGAAGAGAAATCACGTTTATTAGCTAAATGACTCAACTGGCAGCTATGTCAGGTTGCAAAAATCTTGAGCGCACCAGGAGCAGGCAGGTACTGCTATTTTTACACATAAGAGAAAAAATCCCCAGACTTAATACTCATGACTAAATCATCTAGAATGTTCTCCTTTGGTACCATTTATTTAGTTAATCTTCTCTTAGGATCATGCTTTAGTTTCTACCCAAATTTTCTGGCAACTATTCCCTACCCATGCTGGGTGAAACTGACCACATTCAATTTTATTGGATTGTCCACCTCCCTAACTAGCCCTCCCTCAAGTCTTCCACAGGGAACTGCCAACTCTTCTAACCCTTAAAGGCCCTTCCCTGTTTCCTATGTTCTCTTGGTTCCTTAATTGTTCCATTCATTCAGGCTTCTTCATACTCTCAATTGTTTGAGCATCCAAGCTTTGATACCAGCAATAAAAAAAGAAAAGAAAAAGCCAAGCAATCATACAGACTTACAGGATTTGTCAATGGAAGAACTTGAGGGGTCTTGGCTGACTGGATTTGCACAGTCATAATAAACCTCATTAGTGTTCCCTTCATCATGGGATACAACGATGGATAAAATGTGTCTATCACCTCATGACAGAGGTCCTGATAGATGATTCTTACGGAGCTAACCTTATAGATGATGAAAGAATAAAGAGTGTCAAGTAGCTAGCACAGGAGAGTGCTAGCTGCAGTCACCAGGAAGGGATCCAACCTACTCAAACAAGTACAATGAAATCTTGTCTGTATATACCTTATAAGGGAAATGACCTGGTCACAGCTGACCTCCCGTTGTCTCTGTGTTCACCACTTTTCTGCAGCCGAGGCCCTGCTCCTTTGTTTATCGTCTTTCTAAATTTTCTTTCGATAAGGTGCTGCCTGATTCATGAATCACTTATTCCTTAAGAAAATTTAATCAAACCTTTTAATCCTGGCTGTATATGAAGAATTTAGCCTCCCTCAAGTAAATGAGCTGCATATTCTTGTTGTGGAGGCATTGAACTCTAAGGAGCAGAAGGCATTAAGGAAACCTCCTTCCCAGCTCACACAGTCATTACATGTGGCATTTAACCATGGTCCACTGAGTCCCAGAGTCTGACCTAGTCTTCATGTCTAACCTCACTCACTTCCCTTCCTGCCCTCGAGTGACAGAGCCTGATGTGCAACTGCTTAGCTGGATCAAGCACCCCCTCAAACTAGCTATGAACCTCCAGCTTACCATACTCACCTCTTGACTTTGATTTCCTTTATCTACAAAATCAATCCAATAACATGCTCTCCTTGTGAGGTTTGGGCAAGAGTAATGTACATACTATAACTGCCCATAATAAATTATCAGTAAACATTACTGCTATGACTCATCAGGAAGCTTTTCTTCACAGCTCTTCAGGCCTGGTGCCCCCAACGTTCATTTCCATAAGTGTTGAATTTCTTTGTGACATTCATTATAAGCATCTCAAGGATTTGTCTTTTAAAAATTATTATCACTCATAACCGGGTTGTCTAGAAATTAGTATTTGTCAAATGAATTCATTGCTTCAACTGGAACTCTTTGGATAGACACTCCATTGCTTTTAAAAAGTGATCAGATTTTTATCAGTACTGTGAAGAAACTGTATTGTGCTGTGACTTTGCATGATAATGAAGAGGAGACATTATGGTTGTTTTGATCGTTGTCATCATCATCATCATTGTCGTCATCAGCCTTTCAAAACCCCATACCTATTATTTCAGCTCAGGCTCACAGCAAGCTGAGGGTTGTGAGAAACTCCAGAACCATCTTCTCATCCAAAAGCTTCATCTGAGAGCGTGCAAGCCATCATCCCAACAAGAAAAAAAAAAGTCTCTCAGAGAAAAAGCATTCCAAAAGTCTGTATGTAAACTCTGACCCCATGTTTTTAAAATTCAAAAGCCCAAGTATTAACACCCATGGGCATCATTCAAATAGCCAGTGAAAGGACGGGAAATCCCATGTGACTATATAGCTGGAACAGGAAGGGAGAAGCATGATTTGATGTATTCTGCAGGATGTCCAGAGATAGCAGCAAGAAGTGTCATACAGGGCCCTTGATGGGATCTGCTCCTCAGGAATTTAAGCAAACCTCACAGTAATAAGTGAGGCAGGCCAGCGCTGTTCCCTAGGAGCACAGATCCATTGACTCTTATGATTCATTTTCCCCCTCTTTAAGCTAATTGGGTAACTCCTGGGCTTATCAGTCTTAACCCTCTGTGGACATATCTTTTTGGCAGGCTTGGAGAAACATTCCTGACATCTGTCTGTGGACTCTGCTTTTCCTGCTGACAGCAGATATTTCCCCTTTAGTTTGCTAGCACCTGAGAGGCCGGAGGAAAACCCCATCATCAGTTAGATATATGGGAAACACTGTTTGATAATAACATAGAAGGGAATGATTTCCTACTCATCCAAAGGGGCAGTCCAGTTCATGAATTATGATTTGTCCCATGTACCAGGGAAGCAGTGGTGAACACACAATACCTTCCATAAGGGATATACCTGATGGAACTCTCAGTGTATCTAAGAATGGTATACAGCTGGTGACACATAAAGTAGTCATGTACTTAAAAATAAAGTCGGCCTCAGATGGCCTTGGATTCTCATGCTAGTCATGGTTCTTGCTACTAAATAGAGGTGGGTCTGCACTGGACTTCAGCTGTGCTGAGACAGCTTACAGTTGCACTTGCTGTGTGACCGGTGATGGCATTGCTCTCTGCTGGGTACTTCCATTTCCTCCCAAGGGAAGGCCTGGGAAGGCGAGTGATCCAGAAAGTCCTTTCCACAATTCTTTATCAACTGTTCCCCAAATACTTGCTATATACTATAATTTTATCTAAGTGCCTCTTACCTCCAACAGATGACTATGATGGAAGCTCTTCCCATATCATGACTTAATGGCAAACTTAATGTAGGGGAAATTATTTTCAACTGTGGAAACTCAGCAGAAATAGCCACCCATTGTCATAATTACTTTCAACAGCTTGAATGCAAATGTCATTAAATCTTTACAACAGCCCTAGCGTGTGCCATCCATTTCTCATCTATAATTTCAAATAATCACACAGGAGGGCCTTCAGTTTTAGTATGAGCGATGGATCTTCTTCCCATCATGGGGTCTTTGGCCTATAAAAGCTAAGAGAAGCCATTTCCATATTCGAAATAACTGAAGAACAAGATATCATGTTTCCAGTGGGAGAAGGGAAAGAAAATGGAATAAGAGGCCAGAAGCATCTGGCCAAGTAGTTAGGAAACCAGACTCCACAAAGTGCTGGGGCAAAAGCTGTGTTTATGAGCAAACTATTCGCTCTCTAAGTACATGTCTGTGCAGATGAAAAGTCCACCTTCTAGTCAAGCAGATAAGATCTGTACATAAATATTTGAAACTGTGCTGTACATAAAGGTCACCATCATGATAACACAAGCATTTTATAAGGACCTTACCATATACTTAGTGCTTTACATTTGCTGAAAGAGATATTCACAACAGCTGAGGGGAAAGAAAAGAAGGCTCAGAAAGGTTAAGGAATTTTTTTTTTTTACTTCTGATTTTGATAATTTATTTCAGGGAGCTGCTCACAAATCATACTCTTAGCATTGTTGGCCTTCTTCGGGCCATGCTGCTGTTTCCTCAGTTTCCCAGGTATTTTGTGTGTCTGCCTTGTCCTATGAACTTTCCCAGGGCCTTGTTGGTCTGATCCACCGAGGCAAATTTAAGTGTTTTTCCTTGCTTCAGAATATGTGCTGTGATCAGTATTTCTTCTCCTGCTTCAAGTTGACATGTACATAATGTTTGTGTCTACGCTGACTCCAGCGTCCCTGTTTCTGTGCACATTGAAGCCATGGTTGATATGCTATCTACTAAGGTTGCCGCCAGCCCCCCGTGCAGCGTACGCAACTTGTTAGTGTGCTGTCCTTCCACTTTCATTTCACAAATTACTTTTTCAGGAGCAGCACAGACAAGTGACATCTTTTCCAAAACTCTATCAAAACCGGGAACTTTGGACATGGCCTTCATTAGTTCCTGTAGATTCTCGGTCACGCTGTTCATCATGGATGCAACGCAAGAGTCTGGGCTCTGATGGAAAGAACTCTGGAAGAAACATTTGTGAATTTTCACCACGAGGATTTGGAAGGTCAAATCTTGGTGCTTTGCCTATAGGTACATATGTGTATCATATACATGCTTGGTGCTTCTAGGGGCCAGGGCGTATCTAGAACTGGAGGTACAGACAGCTGTGAGCTGCCATGTTGGTGCTGGCTCCTGAACCCAAGTTCTCTGCCAAATGCACTTAACCGCTGAACCATTTCTGCAGAGCCAAGATCTAAGTAAGATAGGCGATATCACTGAGCCAGTTAGACTTTACCATAAAAAAAATAACTCCAAATTTGGATGCCTGAGGAGAGACAGGACAGTGTTGGTTTTAGAGTATAAATATAGCCTTCAGATGGAGATCTACATTTGTTAAATCTGATAACTCCAAATTTCATAATAATAAGCTACTCTTCAGAAGTCTAAGAAATCCAGAGTTGGAGCAATTTCTATAGCTTGGTGTATCGTGAAATCAACTCTGGGTTCTCAGAGCCTTTGCAGATGAACTGTTATGGCTCCAGGAGGCACAAACGTTAGGCAGAGTGGTCGTACCAGTAGTGTTCTGTGCGGTAGGCCAAGCCATGTTTATACCTCTGTACCCTGGCACCCTCTCAGCAAAAGCACTGGTGTACACACAGTTGAAATATATTCATACATAGGCCTGGAATGTAGCTCAGTGGTAGAACATTGTCTAGCATGCACGAAACACTCAGTTAGCTCCTTTGCAGTATAAAATAATAACAAAGAAAACCAGACAGACAGACAAACAGATGGAAAAAAAGAAAGATGAGAAAAGACTTGACTCAACCAGCGGATGCAGATGAGGTGACTAGGAAGCTGCAGGTTCTCACAAAAGCAGGCCTCCTGATTAAACAGGTTCTTAAATGTGAGAGAACCAAGGAAATGGTTGTTGTTTGTTATAGGCTGTGATTCCTGATGATCAGATTGTCTCTTGATGGCTAAACATCCTTGAAGCTACACTTAGGTTCTTCCTGTAGTGTCAACAACTACAATGTGAGCATCTCCCCAGTGTCACAGATGTACACATAAAGAGTCTGCCATTATTGTAATGCCATTCATCTCACCCACCCCTTGTAGGCTTTTTAAAAGATTATTAAAAGAAATATTCTAAGAAAATATTACGTGTGCACATATATGTGTGTATGTGTGTATGAGCATGCATACATTTCTGAACATCATTTTTGGCCAAGGATTATGGGCTTACCCCCAAGGAGTTCACCTGCATTGATTTATTGTTCATATATTGAACTTGCAGTCTGTGCCTAAGGAATCTCATCAAAGTGTTCCATATCCAATCCAGAAATTCACTGCTGTATGCTTTCATCAGGAAAAAGTATCAGGTCCTGGCTTGGACCACATTCACAGCACCCATTTCTCTGTTTCTGCTGTCTCTTAGTAACATCTTGCAGGTGACATTATTCCTCTGTTATCACTGCTTGTCACCTGTGAGAAGGTATATTTTAGAAGAAGGGAGAACATTGCAAATCCAGTGTACATATGAAGATCTACATCCAAATTTTGTGCCTCTTTTAAAATTCTCCAGTACTACATTAGAGGGTTCATATTTAATGCTTTTTATTTTTATATTCTATCTGTATGGGTCCCTAAACAGCATGTATGTCTGTGCACCACTTGCATGCCTTGTACCCATGGTAGCCAGAAGAGGGCATCGAGTCTCCTGAAACTAGAGATGCAGATGGTGGCCAACCACCATGCGGGTGCTGGGAAATGACTCCTGATTCTCTGGAAAACAGTCAGTGCTCTTAGCCACCGATCCAACTCACTAGTCCAAGAAGATGCATATTTTAATGCTAAAATATACACTTGTTTTCAAGGCATTTCATTGTTTCTCCTATATGTAGTTTACTATTTGTAACTTTTCATAACATTGAATAAAAAGATAAATTTTTAAGCAAGAAAATGTAATTTTCAGGCAAGAAAATGAATGTGCTCTGTATTCAGGTAGCCACATTACTTCATGATGGATTACAAAATTCATGCATGAACTTGAGAGAAGCCTCAAACTTAAATGCTCTTCCATTCTTTAAGCTTTTCCTTCCTCTACTCACCTTCAAGCCCATGTCCACTGAAAATAACTCTCTGGATTAAGTGGAATAAAGATAGTGAGTTTTCCTCTCAAATTAGAATGTGCAAACAGTGACATACAGTTCTTTTTTTTAAAAAAAAAATAATTTATTTAATTTTATGTGCATTGGCGTGAGGATGTCACCTGGACCACCGGAATTGGAGTCACAGACAGTTGTGAGCTGCCATGTCGGTGCTGGGAGTTGAACCCAGGTTCTTTGGAATAGAAGACAGCGCTCTTAACCACTGAGCCATCTCTCCAGCCCCGATATACAGTTCTTCTATTCAACTATCACTCCTGTGTCTGTTCTCACTAATCCCGGTATCCAGTAGCAAACTTTCATCTTTATCCTGCTGCGCTTTCATTTTGTATATGCATTAAAACATCTCCTTGCATACATATTCATCTGCTCTAAACATTAAGGAAATAGAGATCAGGGAAGGAATCTTTTGTCTCTGATGCTTTATGATAAACACTAAACAATTCAATTGAATAATATGTAAAATAACTAACACAATTATA
>CM053764.1:66704274-66782192 GCA_028658305.1 Pachyuromys duprasi
TTCTGATTTTTTTTGAGTTGATTTTGTATCCAGCCACTTTGCTGAAAGTTTTTATCAGCTGAAGGAGTTCTGTGGTTGAATTTTTGGGGTCACTCATGTATACTATCATATCATCTGCAAATAGTAATACTTTGACCTCTTCCTTTCCAATTTGTATCCCTTTGATCTCCTTTAGTTGTCTTATTGCTCTAGCTAGGACTTCAAGTACTATGTTGAAGAGATATGGAGACAATGGGCAGCCTTGCCTTGTCCTTGATTTCAGTGGGATTGATTTAAGTTTCTCTCCATTGAGTTTGATGTTGGCTATAGCCTTGCTGTATATTGTCTTTACTATGTTTAGGTATGTGCCTTGTATCCCTGATCTCTCCAAGTCTTTAAACATGAATGGGTGTTAGATTTTGTCAAATGCTTTTTCAGCATCTAGGGAGATGATCATGTGGTTTTTCTCCTTCAGTTTGTTTATATGGTGGAGCACATTGATGGATTTCCATATATTAAACCACCCTTGTACACCTGGGATGAAGCCTACTTGGTCATGGTGGATGATATCTTTTATGTGCTCTTGGATTCTGTTTGCAAGTATTTTATTGAGTATTTTTGTATCAATGTTCATAAGAGAGATAGGTCTGAAGTTCTCTTTTATTGTTGGGTCTTTGTGTGGTTTAAGTATCAAGGTGACTGTGGCTTCATAGAATGAGTTTGGTAATTTTCCTTCTGTTTCTCTTTTGTGGAATAGTTTAGAGAGATTGGAGTTAGCATTTCTTTGAAGGTCTGCTAGAAATCTTCACTAAAACCATCTGACCCAGGACTTTTTTTGGAAGAGAGGCTGCTGATGACTTCTTCTATTTCATTGGGGAATATAGGTCCATTCAATCTTTATACCTGATCTTTACTTAATTTAGGTAGATGGAATCTATCAAGAAAATTGTCCATTTCATTTAGAATTTCAAATTTTGTGGCATATAGGCTTTTGTAGTAAGATCTAATGATTGTTTGGATTTCCTCAGTGTCTGTAGTTATGTCCCCCTTTTCATTTCTGATTTTGCTGAATTGGATAATTTCTCTCTCCCTTTTATTAGTTTGGCTAGGGACTTGTATCTTGTTGATTTTCTCAAAGAACCAGCTCTTGGTTTCATTGATTCTTTGAATAGTTTTATTTGTTACTAATTGATTGATTTCAGCCCTGAGTTTGATTATTTCCAGCTGTCTGATCCTCTTGGGTATGTCTGCTTCTTTTTTTCCTAGGGCTTTCAGTTGGGCCATTAATTTCCTTGTATGAGATGTTTCGAATTTCTTCTTGAAGGCACTTAGTGCTATGAACTTTCCTCTTAGCCCTGCCTTCATTGTGTGCCATAAGTTAATATGTTGTTCTTTCATTTTCATTGAATTCTAGGAAGTCTTTAATTTCTGTCTTTATTTCTTCCCTAACCAGGCTGTCCTTGAGTAGCAAGTTGTTCAGTTTCCATGTATGTGCAGGCCTTTTGCTATTTCTGTTGTTGTTGAGGTCCAGCTTTAGACCATTATGGTCAGATAAGATACAAGGGATTATTTCAATTTTCTTGTATCTGCTGAGGCTTGCTTTGTGACCAACTATATGGTCTATTTTGGAGAAGGTTACATGAGGTGCTGAAAAGAAGGTATACTGTTTTGATCTAGGGTGAAAAGTTCTGTAGACATCTATTAGGTCCATTTGATTTATGGCTTCTGTAAGTGTCCTTGTTTCCCTGTTTTGCTTCTGACTGGATGATCTGTCCCTTGGTGAGAGTGGAGTGTTGAAGTCTCCCACTATTAGGGTGTTGGGATCAATGTGTGATTTCAGCTTTGATAATGTTTTAGTTACAAATGTAGGTGCTCTTATATTTGGGGCATAGCTGTTTAGAATTGTGATGTCCTCCTGGTGGATTTTTCCTTTGATGAGAAGGAAGTGCCCCTCCTCATCTTTCTTGATTAACTTTGGTTGAAAGTCTATTTTATTAGATACTAGGATTGCTACCTCAGCTTGTTTTCTGGGTCCATTTGCTTGAAAAACATTTTCCCAGCCCTTTACTCTGATGTAGTGTTTATCTTTGTTTTATAGGTGTGTTTCTTGGATGCAGCAGAATGGATCCTCTTTCTGCAACTATTCTGTTAGTCTATGTCTTTTTATTGGAGAGTTGAGTCCATTGATGTTGATAGATAATAGTGACCAATGACTGTTAGTTCCTTTTATTGTGGAGTTGGTGGTCTTACTATGATTCATTGCTTTTTTGTTTTTTTGTTGGGGAATTATCTGTATCTTATATTTTCTTTGGTGTAGTTGTTTTCATTGGATTGAAGTTTTCCTTCTAGTATCTTCTGTAGGGCTGGGTTGCTTAAATTTAGTTTTGCCATGGAATATTTTGTTTTCTCCATCCATGTTGATTGAAAGCTTTGCTGGGTATAGTATTCTGGGTTGGCATCTGTGTACCCTTAAAGACTGCATGACCTCTGCCCAGGCCCTTCTGTCTTTCATAGTTTCTGATGAGAAGTCTGGTGTAATTCTGATCAGTATACCTTCATCTGTTACTTGACCCTTTTCCCTTGCTGCCTTTAATATTTTTTCTTTGTTTTGTCAGTTTAGTGTTTTGACTATGATGTGGCGAGAGTTATTTCTTTTCTGGTCTAGTCTATTTGGTGTACTGTAGGCTTCTTGTATGTTTATGGACATCTCTTTCTTTAAGTTGGGAGAATTTTCTTCTATGATTTTCTTAAAAATATTTTCTAAGGCTGGAGAGATGGCTCAGAGGTTAAGAACACTGGCTGTTCTTCCAAAGGTCCTGAGTTCAATTCCCAGCAACCATATGGTGGCTCACAACCATCCATGGTAAAATCTGGTGCCCTCTTCTGGTGTGCAGGCAGAATGTTGTATAAATAATAAAATAACTAATTAAAAAATATTTTCTAGTCCTTGGAGCCTGGAGTCTTCTTTTTCATCTATTCCTATTATTCTTAGGTTTCGTCTTTTCATATCGTCCTTGATTTCTTTGATATTTTTTTGTTTGGGACTTTTCCCGATTTTACTTTTTCTTTGAGTGAGGAATCAATTTCAGCAAGTCTATCTTCAGCTCCCGAGATTCCCTCTTCCATCTCTTGTATTCTATTGGTGATTCTTTGTGGTTCCTGATCTTTTCTCTAAGTTCTCCAGTTCCAGGTTTTTCTCTGTTTGTGTTTTCTTTATAGATTCTAATTCTGTTTTCATGCTTTGTGCCATTTCCTTCATCTGATTGAATGTAGTTCCTATTTTTTTGTTTGTTTCCTCTCTATATATCTTTAATTGTCCCTCTATGTGGGCAGTTATATTCTATTGTATTTCTTTGAGAGCTCTGTTCATTTCCTCTTTTTGTTCCTCTAATAACTGCATAAGCATAGCTTTAACATCATTTTCCTGTGTCTCTGGTGAATTAAAATCTCCATTGCTTTTTGGTGTTTCTGGTGGGACAATGGTGTCCTGATTTTTGTTGGGTGAGTTCTTATGTCAACCTTTGGCCATTTGTTTATATATAATCAAGGAGATATTTGTTCCTTGAGGCTGAACTTCAGACTGGAACTGACAATCTCTTGTGTCTGGAGTATTCTTCAGGAAGATCAGGGAGGTCTAGTGTTTTGAGAGTGTTGTTGTTTCAGTTGTACCTGGCAATCACAAACGCTGGTGTTTTAGGTCCCAGAGTTCAGTCTCCTGGTCGCTGTGCCAACACTGCTGTCCTACTCCTCAGACACAGTGTCCTCCAGGGGCCGCCATCTTGGATCTCTCATAAATTGGAATCTTAGGTGCACCCTGATTGGCCTTCCAGATAATTGTAGTGCTCAATTGAATATGAGGAACACTGGCGCAGGCAGAGATGCAACTGGCGTGGGCTCTGCTGCTGGTCCATGCTCGCTGCGAGCCCCCTGCTGCTGTCCCAGTGAGCCTGTGCGGGTGTCTGGGCCCAGTGCAGCCCCTCGTAGAGCGCACCAGACTATTGTATCTTTGCACCATGTGCCTTCTACCTCTCCCACCCTCAAGAAGAGTCTGGTCTCTCCAAGAGACTCTGCTTGCCAATCCGGATCAGTAACTTCTGTCAGTCATTATAGCAGAATATGTTGTATCTCTCCAAATTGAGCAATTCCATTTTGCAGAGAGATTACATGAATTAGATGGTTCTGTTACCAAAGTGAGGTCAACTGGAAGATGGGAGCCAATATTGGGAAGTTGGGCAACCATCACTGCAGTGAGGAAACTAGCTTATATGCCTACCCTCCAAATCCTCAAAAGAGCTCTAATATATTTCTCAGGTCATAGTTTTGTCTTTTAAGAGTTGAAAAAAAATTAAAAATTTACAAAGAATGCCTTTGTTTTAGTTAGAGTGTTCTTGCTATAAAGAGACACCATAACTACAGCAACTCATTAAAAAAAAAAGAAAAAGCATTTAATTGGGGCTCGCTTACAGTTTAGAGGTTCAGTCCATTATCATCGTGGTGGGAAACATGGCAACATGCAGGCAGAAATGGTGCTGAAGGAGGTGAGAGTTCTACATCTTGATCGGGGCAGCAGAAGCAGATTGTGTCCTACACCAGTTATAGCTTGAACATAGCAGACCTCAAAGCCCACCCTGACAGTGACGTACTTCTTCCAACAAGACTACACAAACTCCAACAAGGTCACACCTCCTAATAGTGCCACTCCCTGTGGGCCAAGAATTCAGAGACATTGAGTCTATGGGGGCCATTCCTACTCAAACCACCAGGGTCACTAAGGTCAGCCTTAAAATACTGAGAACTGGATCAGATGAATTATGAGAAGAGATAACAGTGGCATTTAGCCCCACCCTTAGAGATAGACATTCATAGGATAGAAGAAAGCCTTTTTTCTTTTGAGTTTTGGTTTTGACTCTAACAGGCTGTTGTTGCAGCTGCATCGTTAACTGTAGCCTAGGACCTGGGAGATTAGAGAAACAGAGCATGAAGGGATTCTGTCTACTTTTTAATTAATTCATTTATTCACTTTACATCTGATCATAGCTCCCCTCCTTCCTCTCCTCCAGGTACCGCCCTCCCTCTCTTCCTCCTTCTCCTCTCCCCTGTTCCTCAGAGAATGGGATTCCCACCACCACCACCACCCCTCACCCACCCCAGCTCATCAAGTAGAATCAGGACTGAGTGCCTCCTTTTCCCCTGTGGCCTGGCAAGGCAGCCCTGCCAGGGGGAAGTGATCAAAAAGCAGGCAACAGAGTCCATGTCAGAGACAGCCCCTGCTCCCTTATTAGGGAACCCACATGAAGCCTGAGCTGCCCATCAGCTACATCTGTGTAGTTGGCCTAGATCCAGTCTATTCATGGTCCTTGGTTGGTGCTTCAGTCTCCGCAAGCTCCTCTGGGCCATGGTTAGTTGGCTCTGTTGGTCTTCTTGTAGGGCTCCTGTCACCTACAGATCCTTCTGTCCTTCGCCCTGCTTTACCACAAGACTCCCTACACTTCTGTTAAGGAGGTTCTGCTATGCTCACAGAAGCCTAGCGTAGCTGTCCCCTGAGAGATTAAACCAGCAGCGGATCAAAACAGATGCTGAGTCTCACAGTCTACTTTTTTTTTAATTGCAAGTTTCCCTTGCTGCTTTTCAAGCAACAAATAGTATGTCTCCTCTCTCTTGCTCTTTTCTCTCTCTTTCTCTCTCCCTCCTTCTTTCCCTCTCTTCCTCCCTCCTTCCTTTCCCCTCCCTTCCTTCCTTTCCCCCTCCCCTTTCCTCTCTTCTCCTCTAGCCATCTCTTCCTCTTTTCCTTCTTTCCTTGTTCATCCTCAAGTTCAATTTGGGGGAGATGGAGAAAAAGTAAAATTGGAAAATACCGTTGCACTGTTGCTTTAAGTTGGAGTGCTGTACTCCAATTCACCTTCTAGTGTGTTTTCTTTTCAGGATCTCCACGTGTCTTAGGTACACTTGCCCTCTAGTTGTCTGGTTTCGTTCTATCTGTTACAAGGTTTTGTTCAGTGAGAACACATGAGCACACAGGCCTACTGCATAACATCTAGAACCAAAGCTTCTGTAAACCATTTGCCTGCCCACATTTTTCAGTCTCATCTGTTTTGTTCATTGTTTTGAACACATACTGTAAATGGAGTCACTGACATCTTTGCACAGGATAAGAAGATGACTGGCTGTACAGTATCTCTCCCCAGCTTTCTCTTCTGTAAAATGGGATAATGCCTTTCTTGACAGTTTGAATTAGGTAACATGCTACTTTAAATAACAAAGACTCTTTCCAGCTTGGGTAGAGAGGTGCATTAAGACAGATTTCTGGCCTTTAGGTGCTTTGATTATGCTTGGAAAGGAGCTCCAGCAGCAATCATGGAATGAACAAATTCCTTACATGCCATACTTTAGAAGAAAGGAAATCTCTGAGTTTAGATTGGTGAAGGTACTAGATAAGATATAGGACAGTAATTTATGGAATGAATCCAATTATCCCACCCTGCTTTAGGGCTGCTACGTGCTAGGAGCTTAGCACATTAGAGAAGGCACTGGAGGGGCTATAAGGTGTGACTAGTTCCTTCTACAGGGATAGCCTCTGTGATCCAACACTTGTAAGATGTGACCTATTTAGATATTTCAAATACATGTTAATGACCTGTAAAAGGACAGATATAAATTTCAAGATCTTACAGAGAAAAATAGCAAAATATGTTAAGTTTTCACACACACATGAGCTCACTACAATACAGTGAAACTTATTTGAAAGCCAAGCAATGGAAAGTTAAGGATTTTTTTTCAATATTGCTACTTTTCACAAAAATAAGCCATAATTTTTAAAACTTCTTACAAATGTGAGTTTTCATTGTTAGATGGGTTTATAATGTCTTACCATTTATATAAAAGTTTTCAAAAAAAAAAACATTTAGTGTTAACACCTTGAGAACCTCAGAATTCCATACTAAAAACACTTTCAATTTGGGAAAGTGCTGATTCTTGCTTTTTTCAACTTGACACTTGCTTCTTGAATCTCTCATAAAAGATCCCTGTGTAAAGGGCTACAGCAACATCTCTGCCATGCTTCCTATTACTGTTCTTCATTTCACACAAAGGGGAAAACCAAAAGAGAAATTCTGTATCTTCTGCCAGACTAATCTATGCTCTCAGCTGTCTTTGAATATTAGTCTTCTAAGTCATGGACATGACACTCATTTCCAGTTTGCTAAAGAGAATTGGGGAATGATGTCTTTATTATCTATCATCATTATCTATCCACCTGATGATGAAAATTCACATTCCCACAATCCACAATTTAGATTCACTACTGTCATCATGCTTTAATTTAGTTCATATCTCTAAAAGGTCAATATAATTTAATCTTGTCTCCCCAAAGAAATAGTTTTAAATGTAAATTAAATTAACCTGTTGGTGTTCAAACTGTGCCTATTTGAACTATGTATGTTCTGTATGTACAGCCTTCATGGAAATGACACCGGCAACAGCTTCAGTTCTCACCCACCTGTGTCCTCTTCTGTGTTGTATCCATGTACCCAGTGGCCATTCCCTAAACTACTCAGTCGCCATTGGAGAAAAAAAAACTTTTTGTCACTTTTCCCCTATGCCAGTGGAGCTAGACTGAGAGAGGGCAGGGCAGTCTGAAATTGTAGTTCATCTTCCCTTACCCTGAGGAAGGTAGAGAACAGAGTATGTCCTTTATCCTCTGACATCTGGGGAGCTGTGAAAATTATGCAGGTTGTGGGGAGGGGATTGCTTCCTGAGGTACATTCAGGAGGCTCTCACCCATGTAAGTCCTACATGGTCAGCTGGTATGTGTACTCCCCAACTTTAATATTCTCTCCTTGCAACTTCCGGGTGGAAGAGGGGCCATATTACATACTAGGCAGTCAATGAGAAATGACAAAATGGAAGGGGGCAATTAAAGTTTATAGATGTATTTATTCTACTTCATATATATTATGTATACACACACACACACTTTGTATGTATTTTAGCTGCTTGTATGGATGCATAGCACATGCATGTCTCATGCCCATGGAGGTCAGAATAGGGTCTTTTAAAGAATAAATGGACGTGACCTCATTGTTCTAAGGGCCTGAGTGTCACACTTCCCCTATGATGGACATACTGTGCATTCAGACTACCTGGGCACATACAGAATTTCCTTGGTAAGTCACCAGAATGTCTAAGACAATCTTAGAAATAAAACTTTTTCCAAAATTTTATAGCAAGATGACCCTGTGTAACAACAGTTCCATGAAAGTTTAGTCATTCATGTAATGTTCTAGTGATTTTTCCACAAATTAAATATCTCTGAAGTCAAGATTGGATTTTCTAATGACATGTTAGTTAAATAGATTAAAATAAGTATGTTACCAAAAGGTATCTAATGAAAGTAGCTAAAGGTCTGACCTAAGCAACAAGTTCCCAGTTAAAACACTGCTTGATGACTGTCGAGACATTTCGCTTTGTTGCTTTCTTGCCCTTTCATTGTTCAGCAGCTGAAAATTCTCAATTATAAGTAAATGTGCTTTCACATAATAGTAATGTCTAGCAGAATACTTACCTAAATCTATTTCCCAGTGATTTTCACCACTAAAATCATGTAAGCACTGATTTTTTAGTGGTGCCCTGGACTTCTGTGTATTATATAATGGTTACACAAAATTCCTTTTCTTATTTTTAATAAAAAAACTTTTTTAAAGTTATCATCATTGTATGTGTATTTGTTTGTGTGCATGTGCTTGTGTATGATATGCAGAGGCTGGTGTGCATCCTATGACACCTGTGTAGAAGTTAGAAAACAGTTCTGAAGTTTGCTTCTCTCCCTCAGCCTTTAGATGATTTTCAGGGATAGAACTTGGGTCCTAGGACCTGTGGAGAAACTTCTTCTAACAAGTAGGCAATCTCCCCTGCCCTTGAAGCTATTTTTTTGTAGAAAAAGGAAACACCATGGGACATATTTGTCACTGAGGTGAAGAGACAGTCCCCTGGAGAGCTTCTGTTCTTTGCGGTGGCAAATGGCTTTGGTATATAGAATTAGTGAAAGAGACCTGGTTCTGTCCACCTACAGCTTTTGTTCTAGCAAATTAGACAAACCAAAGACAAGCAAACTTACAAATTGAGGAAAGCACTACGAAGCGAAGAACAGAGGGGCCTACAAAAAGGCTTATTTTACTGCCAAGCTTGATGATCTGAGCTCAGCCCTCCGGACCATGTGATGGAAGAAGAGAATCAACTTCTATAAATTTTCCTTTGACCTCCACATGAGTCCCATCATATATATGTGTCCACACACAAACACATGCTTACACATACATGCATACACACACACATACACACACACACACAGAGGGAGAGGTATGTGCAAAATAAATGTGAAAAACATATATAATGGGAGAAAATGAGTAGATGATACAATTTGCTTTGAGTTCTTCTCTAAAATGGCAGTATTTTTGCTAAGACCAGAAGAATGTCATTAAAATTATAGAAAAAAAACTATCTTTGAGGTGCAGTTTCTTAAGTTGGAAAGGTCTTGATGAATTCAGAATTAAAAGGCCAATGTGATGAAAATACCAGGACAAAAACAGGAAGTAGCGCACAGTGTCTTATTTATGTGTGTAGTTTATTCTAAGGGCCATGGGAAGTCATTAAGCAGTTTTGGACAGTTGGATGTTGTCATAGGATGATATTTTTAGATTTCCCTAATCTGTGTGTAGATAAGAGTGGGTACCAGCAAGCATGGAAACAGGAAGCAGTTTGCGGGGCTGTTAGTTCAGGAAAGAAAAGACAAGTGAGTAGAGTAAAATGTCGTGTGGAGACAGAACTGTGAGATTGTGGAATGGAAATGTGAACTCTGCAAAGACACAGTCACTAGGCTGTGGGAAAGACTACAAGTGATGTTGCAGTGGAACAAAGGATTATTTACCAGTGCAGTTAGGATTGATCATCTTACCCCAGGACCTCATTCTTGTTTATCTTCTTTAGGTATGCAGATTTTATAGTATGTTTATCCTATCTTATAAGTCTAGTATCCACTTATAAGTGAGTATATACCACGTGTGTCTTTCTGCTTTTGGGATACCTCACTCAGGATGATCTTTTCTAGATCCCACCATTTGCCTGCAATTTTCATGATTTCCTTGTTTTTTAATTGCTGTAATGGGATGGACATTGGAAGTAGGAGAAAACAGTAAATAGGACAGGAGCCTACCACAGAGGGCCTCTGAAAGTCTCTACCTAGCAGTGTATCAAAGCAGATGCTGAGACTCACAACCAAACATTCAGCAAAGTGCAGGGAGGAGGAGTTAGTATGACCTGGAGAGGACAGGAGCTCCACAACGACCAAATAGATCAGGCACAGGGGTCTTTTCTGAGACTGTTTCTCCAACCAAGGACCATGTACGGATATAACCTAGAACGCCTGCTCGGATGTAGCCCATGGCAGCTCAGAATCCAAGTGGGTTTTCTAGTAAGGGGAACAGGAAATGTTTCTGACGTGAACTCAATGGCTGGTTCTTTGACCTCCCCGACCCTGAGGGAGGAGCAGCCTTGCTATGCCACATAGGAGGACATTGCAGCCAGTCCGGAAGATACCTGATAAACTAGGGTCAGATGGAAGGGGAGGAGGACATCCCCTATCAGTGGACTTAGAGAGGGACAGGGAGGAGATGAGCGAGGAAGGGTAGGATTAGGAGGGAATGAGGGAGGGGGTCTATAGATGGGATACAAAGTAAATAACCTGTGATTAATATAAAAAATAAAAATTTAATTTAAAAAAAGAGTGCAGTTAGGATGTATAAGGTCTGAGGTATCTGTGAAATAGCCAAGAAAATGTTGGGATATTAATTTATTAAATAGACACCTTCCCCCTTTATCCTCAGTTTTACTTGCTGTGTCTCAAATTAACCATAATCAACCACAGGCAAAAGTCTCAAAGGGAAATTTCTAGAAATAAACAAGTAATAAATGTTAAATAACTTTTATTACAGTGTATTGTTGCCCTTGTTCTGCTGTGTTGATTGCTGTTCTTACTGTCAGTGTACTAATCAAACCTTACTATAGATATTTATGTGAAAAACAAATAGTATATATGCTATTATTACCCATGATGTCCAGCATCCTCTGAAGCTTCAGAGGTGTCACACCTACTGATAAGATGGGGCTATAGAGTCTTGAGCTCTAGAACAAAATTAGAAAAACAGAAAACTTTCTAGCATGTTGAAAATATTTAAATCCCTAGAAATAAGCGACACTTCTCATAGAGTGTAGAGGGAAGAGTGGGAAAGTTCAGGATAAAATACTTGGCCCATAAGACGTCTAGAACGTAAGCAGAAAGTAATCTGAGTTCACGAAGACGACGTGCAGACATTGGCCAATCAGGGCACATGCCATTGTCATCCCTGCTATAAACGAGTAAAACAGATATCATTCCCTGCACTTGGTGATTGAAACAAATGTTTAGCAGGGTTGTAGGAAAGGCCAAGAGAGTCAGAGGGCTAGGATAGTGGTGGCTTGAAATAGCAGCTGTTGATGGAGCATCAGATATTACACTCAGCCATGTGCTGAGTGATAGCTTAGCTATAGCAGTGATTTAGTCCAGCACATTGCTGTGTGTTTGTTCATAGTGAGGCTGTCATAAACACAGCTACTGTGCTGATTGGGTACTAAGTATTAAAATGGTACGCAATGCTTGATAACGATAGAAGGTTATTGTTACTGCCTTGCAAATGAATTGTCATTATTTCAAATGGTATTCCTTGTACTTGTACAGAAAATCTTATTATAAAATATTTTACCGTATAGCAGCAGCAGCCTCATACATCGCGTGTGTACCACATCTTGTGATTGCACCAAGAGGCCGTGTCAAGCGGCATGAAGGCCTCTCCACCATTAGGTTTGTAGGACACACTCTATGATAGCCTCACAATGGAGGAATCACCTAGTAAAGCATTTCTCAGAAGGTAGCCCCAGTTGAGTGGCTATAAGTTCTTGTATGTGAGGGTCACAGTAAATTATCAGTCTTTGTATGAAAGGGGTTGCAGAAAAGAAACTGCTAAAATGGCCATTCTATTAGGGGAAGGTTTTTATTTTAGGCAAGAGCTCTCTCTTCTATCTTATCTTCCCTCTGAAGATATCCAGAAACACCTGATATTTCCAGAGGAGAGAGAAAGAGAAACAGACTAGACATGCCTAGAGCTATCTGTGAGAAAAATGAGAGAGCACATGGCAAATTATATAAGTTAGAAGGAGAATGAATAGCTGTGGAGAGTGAAGCCTATGAGATGGAGCAGGCCTGGGAGTTTGGGGCAGAAAGTGAGTGAGAAGGTCCAGGATGCTGGCATGGGGCCTTTGAAATGTCTGATGGGTACTTGTGGGTAGGGACTAAGGGATCCTGGAGGCTTGCGTGAACTTTGATATGCTGATAGACACCACAGGTATATGTCAATGGAGAGTTCCTTCTGCCAGAGGCAAGAGAAATGACTCCTTTTAGGGAAATGGGAACCTATTTCACATATTCTTGAGGAGTGCTGCTTTTTATCTAACCACTAAAACTCCTTCTGTGATCTAGCTTGAGTTCATATGTGGATATGTGGACCACCTGAGACCTAACAGTCCTGAATCGTATGAAAGAAACATGAATGTGACCAGAGTTAGTGCCATCCTAGGCAGAGGGTTTTTGTTTGTTTATTTCTTTGTTGATGATTGTTTGTTTTATGAAAATTTGAAAGACCAACTATGTCCAATGTTCTTCAGATGAGACAGTGTGGAGACTGTGAAAAGCTTGGCTCTGGTTAGCAGTAGAGAGCTGAAGCTATAGGCAGAGGGGTGTTTAGAGGAAGCAAAACACACTTGTATGTCAGTAGGAACAGAGATGAGTGCTGGAGATAGAGTGTCCAGAGGATATCCAAGACACACAGCTTTGAAAGGGAATCAGACAGAGCAGTAAGAGCGCTCCAGAACCCTCCAGAGAAGAGCTGGAGGCAGAGGCAGGCTGGCACATGACAACAGAGCAAAAGGTCATGCTCATCTGGTTCATCCTTTCCTTAAGTACCAGCCAAGGTCATGACCACGGCAGAGCACGCTTCTAGTTAATCTTGTAGAGTTTTGTCCAGTTAATCACTCACTTCTTTTTTTTAATTTCCCTTTTTATCTTTGCTCATTTACTTTGAATCCCAGTAATGAAGGAAGAGGTTGGGAAGGACTATTCAGGCATATTTGTGCCACCGGGACTATCAGTGTCTACTTAGCTTCAGGCTATGGAAAACAGACATGTCCAGGATTAGCAACTGCTGGAGATGGACTGCTGATGAGAAAGGCATACAGCCATAAAATATACTGGGAAACCCAAATGAGCAGTTCACTGCCTCCTGAGTCTGGAAAGCAATAGCATCTGCTTTGCAGACATAGCTTCTATTTAGACATAACTTGGCTTGCCCCTACATTTCTCCACTCTTGTTACATTGCCCATAAGGAATTTTCTATTCTTTCCATCAAGCATCTGCTCTTTACCTTGTAGTCACAACACCCTGATTTCTTTCCCACTAAGGGAAAGAGTTCCAGATATTGAGATGTCCAGACTCAGGCTGTTTAGGTCCATGAGAAGGGTAAGATTCATTTGCAAAGCAATAACACAGCAGATTCCCAAGAGTTTGTGACAGGTTGCTTTTGAAGTTCCTGAGTTTTATATTTTTATACTGAAATGTTTTTTAAACTACATACAGTTGAATAAAAAAATACAGAGGATGGGAGTTATCCTAAGAAGTTGTTGTAAGTGATTTCTTTTAAATGAGGTTACTACTTAAATAGCAACAAAAAGGCACAGCAATCAATACCATGGAGGAAGAAAAGATATTGAACAAAAATGTACAAGTTGTCAAGATGACATTACAGAACAATCTGTTCTTAGTATGGCATGTAATGACATGTTTATAAGCAAATGACTTGGAGGCTGTGTTTCTTGTATGCATCAGCACAGCTAAATGCTGGCTTACACTGAGTCCTGTGTCTACCTTTGTTTGGTGGACCAGCTTTCTAGTTAATCTGAGTGTAATTTGAATACAGGAAAAAGAGCCACTGTGAAGATTAAATATCTGTGGCCACAGGTCACAGAATGAGGTGTGGATTCTACTGGGTCTGGGATTTCAATGTACTGGTTCAAATTATGTAACATGGCACCATCAATGCCCTTTAATCACTTGTCCTTTAGACACCTTGTGGATTTTCTTTATATCTTGTGAATGAAATCCCAGGACTATGACATCAGTAAATGGAAAAGTGTTTAGGGTATTTAGCAAGTAGATGAATCTCCTTATGTAAGAATTGCTTCCTCAGCAATTCTTTTCAGTTAGGGAAGGCTAAACTATTCCTTGGTAATTTATGGACCCTTGAGTCTCAGTGGATTAACATATCAAAAGTCTTTGTCTTCTCCATACAAATCAAGTAAAGGTGGCAGCAATCAATCTAGAGGACCATGGAGAGGGTTTTCACTACCTCTACCAAGAAATGGCATGCATCTCCACTGACTAGAACTACACATAGTACACCCTTTACCTCTAAGAGGCTGAACATGAAGTCTTCTATGGGCCCAAGTAGTAGTAAAGAGGATTTAGTATGCACCAGAAATTTCAATCACAATTTTTCTTTCAGATGTCTCTCTTTATATAATATTACACATACCTACAATGTGTCTGTAATATCCTTATTTTCTTTATTTTTGGGGTGGTAATGCATGCCTTTATTTTTATTTTTTATTTTTATAATTTATTCATTATATATCCCAATTGAAGCCCCTCCCTCAACTCCTCCCAACCCCACCCTCCCTCCCTACTTCCCTCTTCCCCCCAGCCCCTTCCCCTAGTCCACTGGAAGGGGTAGTTCTCCTCCTCTGCCATCTGCCCAGAGCTTATCAAGTCTCATCAGGACTGCCTGGATCCTCTGTGGCTCTCATCCGCCAGGGGCGAGTGATCAAATATCAGGCAATCGAGTATACATGGAGAGGACCTAGACCCCCTGGGCAGATGTAGTCAATTGGCAGCTCAGTCTCCGTTTGGGTTCCAGAGTAAAGGGAACAGGGGCTGCCTCTGTCATGAACCCGATTATCCTTATTTTCTAAATGACTAACTTAAAAAAAAAACAAACCTTCGGCAAATCCAGAATTACAGGTTTCTATAACATGACTGAACATGGTGGTGTTATTAAGGGTCAGAATCTTTAATATGATTCTATTTGGGAATTGCTTTAAGTTCCATTTTTATAAAATAAGTTGGTTATTTAATTATTAAAAGTAAGCTTACCAATACTAAGAATTCCCTGAACTACCCTTCATAACCATCCAAATGAAGATTTCTTGTTGCATGTTAACATACACAGAGTAGAGGAGATGTGGGGGACAAAATGGAGACAGTTTGGGCAAAGAAGTTAGCTCCATGGCAAGATGATTTAAGAGCACTGCAGATGTCATTTCTCCACTTTCTCCTTCCTGTTTCCCTTCTCTTGTATTTTTTAACACCTATTATTCAACCACAAATTTCCAAACACCAAAGAGATGATCATAAACAAAGTAGCCTTTGTCTCTGTATTAGGATATTCTATAGTAGGCAAACCTTTACTTCTCAGTGGCTTAGCATAAAAGGTTGCTTGTAATTCCCAAATACATTCCAAAATGTGTGTTTTCAAGATGTGGAAGGATACTGTCTCTGTGCTTCAAGAGCCAGAATCCCTCATGCTTGTGACTCGAAGAATTAAACATGTAGCTTCCAAAGTGCTGATCTATAACAAATCAGCAAAGTGGGAAGGTTCATGGAGCCTTCCATAGTCCTGGCCTAGCAGTATTATATATCATTCTCATATCCAAACTTGGCCCAATATTAGAGTAGATGAGACTTAGCGGACCAGAGAGAAGAAAACAAAATGAGTCCTTTTCTGATTTAGAGGATCAGAAAGCAAGCTTTTGATCATTCTTTTGTTCAACAGATAATATTGAGAGACTTTTCTTCCAGGAATTAATTCTTCCAGGAATTAATAATTCTGTGGTAGGCAAAACAGAAAAACTTCTAGCATTTTGGAATTAATGGTTAGGTTTAAAATGTCTTTAGTATGTCACTAGTGACAACCAACTTTCAGATTTGTGCTGCTAAGAAAATATTGCATATGTACATAATGCTATGCAATGTTTAAAATGGTGTTTATAAAAGAACTAATTGGACACAATGTTCATCAATAGAAAAAGATGGGAAGATATTATGTACGTATTCAATAAATAATATATTGCAGATAAACTGAATAAACATGAACTACAACTATCAAAATAAGCAAATGTCATGTCCATGCAAGGTTATGTGTGCTAGTAATTCCACCATTCAGAAGGCTGAGGCAGGATGTTCATGAGTTTAAGGTTAGTCTAGATTTCATAGTGAGTTCAAGACCACCCAGGGATACATAGCAAGAAGGGACAGGAGCTCCACAAGGAGACAAAGCCAAAAAAGCCGATCTCAGAGAGGACTGCAGAGACTTGTGCATCAAGGAGAGATCATGGATAGGGAGGACCTAGCACCCCTGCTCAGAAGTAGCCCGTAGACAGCTCAGTCTCCAAGTGGGTACCCTAGTAAGAGGAGAGGAGACAGTCTCTGACATGAACTCTTGCCTATTCCTTTAGCGCTTCTCCCTGGTGGGACAACCTAGCCAGCCCGCAGAGGAAGAGGATCCAGGCAGTCCTGATGGGACCTGTTAGGCTAGGATCAGACAGCAGGGGAGGACGACTTCCCCTATCTGTAGACTAGGGAAAAAGGATAGGGGAGGAAGGAGGGAGGTTGGGACCGGGAGGAAATGAAGGAGGGGACTACAACTGGCATACATAGTGAATAAATTGTTAACAAGAAGAAGAAAGAAGAAGATGAAGAAGAAATATCATTTATTTAAAATATCATCACCAAAAAAATAATCAAAAACACAATGTTGTATAGAAAAACAGATCATAGAATAACAACTTGTAGACTACAGCTACATTTAAATATATTTGAAAAACAATACTCTTAGTTATTAGTGGGTACAGATATATATCAAAAATTTCAAAAATACATTAGGTAGCTAGGGAGACGGCTCAGTGAATAAGAATTTTTGCTACATAATCATGAGGACCTGAGTTCAGATCTCCAGCGCCCACATGGAAAGTCAGGCATGGCCACTTGTGCCCATTACCTTAGCGCTGGGAGTGAGGAGAGCAGGGGAACCGCTGCCTGCTGGCTGCCAGCCAAGCTCCAGGCTGTGTGACAGAAGGGGCATCACTAGAACAATAAAGCAAAGAGGAACAGAGTAGGATACTTGCCATCCTCCATTGACCCTCACATGAGCATGTGTGGGCCTGGATGCCTGCTTATGTGTACACTGTAGACACAAACTACATGCACACACATACCACACACACACACGTCTGCATAAGAAAGATGCAAATACCCTCAGATAGTTTTTTCCAGGAGAAAGCAATAGAGATAAATGGGTGGTGGAGGAGGTATCGAAAATGTGAATCATAAAGCATAATTTCTCAGAGAACTTTGAAGTAAGACTGGATTAGATACAATTAGATGTAAGAATACAGGAGCTTAACACATTACACTCTACTTTATTATTACATTAGAAGTGGTTTTGGTTCCTTCTTTAACTAGATTCACTTCATCTCAGTTTCTTTGGATTCCATCCTACACCCAGCAAACATCCTGCACAGCTAACTTCTTTGGCTACAGGTTAAGCCCAGAAGAGGCCTTTTCTCTTGTTGTCCCATCAGCAAAGCGTGTAACGCAATTTGGAAAGAGTGGTGGGAGGAGGGGAGGAGGAGCAGAGCACAGGTGTTAGTCCCCCAGCCTGGAAGGGAGTCGAAGCAGGCACATGTTCATAGTGCCTTGCCTCACCTGCCTGTGTTTGCAGATTGCTTCCAGGCCAATTGTTGCTGCCTTTGTCATCTGGAACCCAGATCACTGGACCCTTCTTTACCTCTTCTGATTCGAAGGAAGCTACACTTGTACTTTCGAGACTTTTGGGTGCAAGGCATGTGCTGGGACTGTATAGAGTCAAGCTATTTCTCTTGGAATATTTGTCTTTTATTAGGCAGATGTCAAGCTCTCTGAGTCATCTTGATCCAACAGGCTGAGTCTTGCATGGGGAAAGCATTTTTAACTGTACATATTCGAATGCCTGATCTCTAACTAATGACTGTGTGCAGCGGAGAACTAGTGTCTCCTTGAGATGAATAATGACAGTTTTTTAAAAGGAGGTAAATTTGTAGCCATTATTAATTTCCCAGCTGCATGCTCAGCATAAAGATTCAAGGCCAAGATAATCTCTGGTCCAAGGTGCCTCTCAGCAAAACAGTGTCCGCAGAGGTTATATTTCCTCTGGCTTGTACTGTGGGCATTTTCCATTTTATTACAAATCTCTTTATCTTCTCATTTTCTCTCTTTATTTTATAACACAACTGGCTTTGAAATCACTGCCCCCGGAAAGCACTTTCCCACAGGATCTTATGTCTTTGTATTCCATCTTATAAGAGAAAAAGGACTTGAATGTTTGTGTATATTTGTGTTCGTGTATGTACATGTATGTTTGTGTGTGTAGCTGGGATTCATCTTTACTTGTTCTTAATATGTACTATTCAACAGTTTCCCATGCTTCCTTCTTTCATGCACTCGGACCTTCCGAATGGGACTTTAACACTTGGCTTGTGATTTCATCCTTCTTGGATTCTAGCACTAGCTCCCATGTTGAAAGCTTGCCCATGGACTTATTGCCTGAAGACAATGACCCTTGTGGAGGTAATCCCTAAATTTTCCCTTGTGGTTGGAACCCTGGCTCCAGGCTGCTCATCTCCTAGTTGACCTTCATCTGATACAACTAGTGAGTGAGTAATTTCCAGTAAGAACTGACATGAAAAAGGCATCTAACAGTAAGCTGGGGCAGACTGGCTGGTCAGTTATCTGATGACATTCAAATCTGTACCCAAGCACATGCTCTTCCCCAATAGGACTGGTTTCTGAGTCCTAAAGCACTTGATAGACTCATGTAGAATTTTCTGGGATCATGTCCTTACTTTCATCCACTATCAAGTTCCCCAAAACTGGAGTCTTCCCACTTTGCCTGGATGATAGGCCACCTCTCAGTACCACTAGGCTCCCTCCCAAACCTGGACTTCTTATTTATATATACGGACACAACCGCTGCCCATTCTTCAGGCTCATTCCTGCTTAAATAAGTAGGAAAGCACTCTTGGAGGAATTCCAATAAATATATTTATGTCAAGCCAGTTCTTAGCACTTGGCACTCACTTTTATGACTTCCTGTGTATTTTTAATGAACACTCTGGAATTTTTACAAAAGTGGTCCTTCTAGAGCATCTCTTTTTTTCTTCAAGATCACTCTATTTGAGATAGGGTCCTTGGTATGTAGCCTAGGCTGGCATCGAACTCATAGTAATCCTCTTGCTTCATTGTTCCAACTGCTACAATTACCATCATGGGCCACTCACTCAGCATTTTCTATTTCATTCTTTCTTCTATATTATCCCCTACTTCAGTACCTTGCCCAGAAAGGGCTGAAAGTGGGCATTTTGTGAGTGCCTAGTACCAACGTTCCTCTTCCCATTTCTTGTCATCTCCATCTATTCTTATTTTTACCTCTGTTCTCTCTGCCTTTGTTATAGCAGTGCAGGAAGTTTTCCTAGTCCTTCCTAGAGTTAACTCATCTACTTGTGCTCTACATTTGTATGCATCTGAGCTAAAAACGCCCTTTAGCTTATTATTTTGGATAAGTGCTATATGTCTCTTCCTTTCAGTAAATGTTCAAAACCCTGCATTGTGTGGGCACCCAGAGGATATAAAGATGAATAAAATATAGCTTTTATTCAGGGGAAGATAGTAACATGATCCTGATTTGACTGTGTGGTAAATCAACATGACATAACAAATAGTCTTGCAAGCCTTCACCAGAAAGAGCAATTACTCTGATTGGAGATTTATCTCCTCCGCTGCTCCCCAACTGGCTTCCCCATTCCAGCAGCAGAATAAATAGAAAGGGATGGAATTTATGCAAGTACCCCCATTTCCTTAATCTGATCATCCATACAGGAAAGATTGATTGATTGAGTACCTACCATGCTGCAGCACTTTGATGGATGTTGGCAGATTCCTGATGAGCAAAACTGGGCCCTTGTGGGGTTTGTGGATAACTGAAATACGAGCTTTCATCACACAAGTAAGTGTGAGATGTATCATGCACCATGATGGGCAATATGAAAGTGTATAAGGAGACATGTGCACTGATCCCACAAAGCAGAAATACCTCTGCACTTGGGACAGTGAAACAGAGAACTGAAGGGTGACTGTTGGCTAGCAAGGCAAAAAGAGGAAAGGAAGAACAGCCTGAAGAAAGTCCACCCCCAGAGCTGAGGGATAATGCAGTCTCTGAAGTGTTATTTTAAAGTGCTGGCTCATTCCAGATGTTCACCTTTTTTTTAGGTACTGTTGGAACTGGAATTTTAATGGCTGCATTCCTTCCCTTGTAATACCTGGGTTGTTTTGTTTTGTTTTTGCTGCTATCAATGTCAAATCATTAATTAACAAGTAAGCTGATACGTGTCAGAGATAAATCACAGGCAGGGAGCTTTGCTTTAGAGTGGTGGTTCTCAGTCTTCTTAATGCTGCAACTACTTAATACAGTTGCTAGTGTATGGGCAGTCTGCTTCTAGGTTGCCTAGTAACCTATGATGCACATGACATACAGAAGGACCAACCCGCCACTTTGTCTCTCTCCCTCATACTCTCACTCTTCCTCTATTACTCTTTCCTGATCTCTCCCCCTTTTTCTGTTGGGGTACCCCCAATCCCCATTTCTGGCCTTCTGTCTATCTCTGTCCTGCCCTCATGGCTCACTCAGGCCCTGAAATACCCAGATCGCGAGTCCCCAAATGACCAACAGGCTTTGAGTCCGATGCAAAACACATGAGGGCCTTTATTACAAACTCGAGCTGGGTGGCTGCCCTCTGCAAGAACAAAGAGGCAAGCGACTCCCAACTCTGGGGAAACAGGGTTTTTAAAGGGGCAAAAACGAAAGTAGGGAAGTGTAAGTCTTGGCACTATAGGATTGGGTGAAAGGGTCCCTAGGGGAGTTGACCTTAAAATGATTGGTTTGTTTTCAGGTACCAAAACTGCAAATGATCAGATCTGGCTACCTGGGGATACCTGCCCTGTTACGTGCAAGTAAGGTTGTAGCAAGGGGGAGGGAGTTAACACATTCCATATGCTTCCTTAGTGGCTACGTGACCCTAGTCACATCCCAAGGTTAATCTGGGTGGAGAACTGCTGGACCCTTGCTCTGAAAGAACTGTGCTCTGGTGACTTTGCCCCAGTCCCAAGAATTAACTCCAAATTTTTGAACCTCTCAGCCCTAAGTCTCTTCTGCTTCCCTTCCCCCAGTAAACTCTTTCACATAGTAACCGTTGTGGCTTTATTTTTAAAATAATAACAGCTCCTCCTATTGTGATGACTCCCATCCACAAAATTATTTTTGTAGCTACTTCATAGCCGTAAATTTGCTTCTGTTATGAATAGTAATGTAAATATCTGATATGCAGGATACTTGATATGTGGCCCCTGTGAATGGGTCATTCGACCCCCAGGTTGAGAATTGCTGTCTTAGAGGCTCTTGACATTTGAGATGCACAGGAAGTTGTTCTGTTGTTTGTAAGGCTGCAGCCATGGGAAATGTTTTTCTTGTTTTGGAAAAGATCACTTCAGCTTAGGAACTTTTAGAAAGTAAATTGTGCTCTCCCCACCCCAAAATCATGTTAGTACCCTAACACATTACAAACTGTAAATGTGTTTGACAATAAGGCTTGTTAAGGGTAAGTAAAGAAAACTAAGGCCACCAGGAGAAGCACTAATGCTGTCTACCTGAATTTCACACCTGTGATCTCAACATTCTGGAGTCTATGGCAGAAGAGAGTTAGAGGGTAGCCTGAGCTACATAAGTGGGTTCCAGGCCAGCAAGTGTTACCCTGATGTGACACAAAGAAACAGCCAAAGTGACATAAAGGCACAACCCTTGGCAACCAAGGAACCAAGTCTGCTGATACTTGCTGCCTTCAGAACCGTGAGAACTTGAATTGCTGTTGGTAAAGCTTCCAACCCAAGGAAAACATGGGTCTCATACAGCAGTTGAGAAGACCTGATTATACTTCCTTGTTTCACTGCCCATGCAGAATAAATGGTGATGGCTTTCTTTATTTTGTGAATGAATCTTCTTAGAGATTCATAATCAAATTATACCCCCCTCAGCTTTCAGCTCAACAGTTCACAGTTCTTGTGTTTATTGGTCTCTTGCTGATTTGGAGTCCCGTTGTCTTTCTTTGGAAGCTAGCGCAGGGGTAATTAAAGCACCCAGAGTACATAAATGATTCATTCAGCGGCCAAGCACTTCTCGCTCTTTTATTCATCTATCTTTGCAAGCTAACTGCTTTCTACCACACTCAAGGCTGCAACTCTTTCTTTAGAAATCTGGATTTCAAAGATGTGGGCTTTAAATTGGGGAAACAAAGTACACTCTGCCCTCATAAAAGGATCTATGAAAAGTGTCTCCAGGTGCTCTTCCGTTTCAGGCAACAGGTCAGCCAGGACTATATGCCCTGGAGGAAAGTGTGAGGCCATGCCTCTTTGAAGAGGTTGGCTCCATTGTCCTACCAGGCTCCCTGGTGTTCAGGTTTCTTTCAGTGCCAGAGGGAAGCCAACAAGCCCATTGGTCTCATCCTGGCTGCCATTTCTAGTGGAGACTTCTGGAGAATCAGTCAGAAGCGGACTGCCCTGGATCTTTGAAGTCTTTGAATGTGCATACTACTTCTTTCTAGATTTGGGCAAGCCAGGGCTACTGCCTAACCAAGGATAGAAAGCACATTTGCACACTGCTTCATTTTCAACAAGTCTATTCCAAAGACATTCAGTGGTCAAACTTGATGGTGAGTAGACATTATCTACCACCTGAAGCTTCAGAGCAGGAAGCCTACCAGCCAAGACATCAGTCCTAGGACAGGGGGATATGTCAGCTTCTCTCCAGGGTACAAGTATCTCTGTCCTTCTGCTAACACATTCCTAGTCTTAAGGAAGAAAGGAACAGGTATTGCTGATTAATTCAAATCACTCACAGCACTGCTACTGAGTACTTCCTTGTGCCAGGTGTTATGCAAGGTCCTGGAGAACAGCAATGAATAGACAGACATCTTGCTCTCTGCCCTTAGGGCTCAACAGTATAATTCAGAAGGAGCCAAAGCTGTTTCCTCCACACACACCCCTGCTCCCAGCTTTAGCTCTCTCATCTTTGTCATTTCTGCTTTTGTTCCCTGCACCTCTCAGGGCTTTACTACTGGAGAGAGATGGTACTTAACCAGGGCATGCATCCTCAATAGAGGAATTCTGTTATATAAAACAATGTGGATATGTGTCTCTAGAGACCCCTCTAGTTCAGGGATCCCAAATCCCTGTGTAAGATGAAATCTGTACTCTGAACCAGCTCTGCTGTTCACGGGAGGTCCTGGGAAACTTCTCCAGAGCTCAGGGAGCTGCCAAGGTAGAGAGGCACCTTACGGCTTTCAAACCAACAGCGAAGTTTGTCATTAGCTAATAAGAAGCTGACTGCCATTGCATTTCTCTCTCTGCTCATGTTCTTAAGTGCCTTGTCTACTCAAGCACCTTGCTTAGTATCTACTTCCTGCAGAGATTTATGGCCGCATATCCATAAGAATAAAAGTCCTGCTGGCAGTGAGCCTCAGAGAGGCAGTGGACTTTGCAGAGAATGCTGAAAAAAAAATGTAATTGCTGGCAGCTGTTTGCCCCAGGGCTGCTAGCCATAAAATTTAACCCTTAATTATCCAGGTATTTTATGGTCAGAGATTTCCCTTGATCTAAGACAAGTGTTCACCATAGTGCTATAATAAAGGACTGTGTGTCTGTCGTTACTCATTTTAAAGTCTTTGCTGCTGTTGCAGGAGTAACCAGCCATTTCATTTGTTATGACTTGAATGATGGTGAGTGCTGGTATTAAATACTTTGAGAATGTTGACAGCATTTCCTTGGAACTTCTTTTCTTAGCTTCAACAAAACCTCAGCAGTTCTTACTGAGGAGTTAGCATCTGGGGCTTTATTCAGTAATCCAACATTGCATCAAACTTGGAAGATAAGACAGTTTGGCTTGCCTTGAAAAGTCAAGGCAAGGTTATACTGTACTTGGGTATTTCAAGAGGCAGAACAAAAGGATAAAGTGCACAGTGCCAAGATTGAGTAAGACTGTGCACTGCCCTTTGTTGAGTCTAACCTCAGCCACAGCCATGGTCCTGGGAACATGATTTATTTGTTCAATGAGTAAATGAAAGCCCAAGAAAGGAAATTTCCCAATGCTAAAGTGATGAATAAATGAAGAGCTCCATCAAACCAAAGCAATAAGTTCAAGTTACCTCATCCCTATATAATGCAATGTTGTTATCTCCTATGGGGTCATCACAGTTTACTTAATGAACCAAACTTCAAATTCATTTCAGCTATAACCATCTATTACAAACATGGCAAAAGCAATGATGCTTACAGGGTAAAGGAACATTTTTGGGCTCTAGTACTGACTAAACTAAGGAAGGCTCACTGGAGAGATAGCTTAGTGTATAAAAACCTTTATTGCTCTTGCAAAGAAAACTAGATTTGGTCGCCATCACCCACATGGTAGCTCACAACCACCTGCCCCTCCACTTCCAGGGAGTCTAATGCTCTAGGTGCATATGAGTGTGTGCAGGCATGGAGTTTTTGGTTCACTGGGAGCTGTTTGTTTGTTTCATTTCGTTTTTAAATCTTATATTAAGACTTGAACTCAGCTCTGAACAACTCTACCTTCCTGACAGATTAGGCGAGTATCCAGTGCTGTGGCATGCACACAGCATCCTGTATGCTGGTGATGCCTAGAAGGTGCTTAGTGAATCTTCACAGCCCTTCCCAGGCCTCCCTGCCCCAATTGGCTAACTTTTGGTAAGATCTGTGGCTTTTTTTTTTCTTATCTTTCCATTTCCAGGATTTTCTTTCCTTTTTTAATGGGGAAAATATTTTTGAAGTATAAATCATTACCTCTCCTTCTGTATATGTGATCTTTGTCAGTCCTAGAAAACAACTACTTAGAAGTGCTGCTTTCAAGAGCTCTGTGCTGTTGCTTGGAGACGGTTTTTGTTTGTCCAGGAAAGAACCTTGGCTGAGTTCAAGGGACTTTGGCTACTGTCTTTTCTTAGCTGCCTCAAGACTCCCAGTGAATTAAAAGTAAGCCATCTGAGAGGGAAATAGAGCGGTACCCAGGTCCTTTAGTCAAAACCTTCCACTGTGCACAACTCATGTGGGCATGGTTAAGTGCACGCGTTTGTGTGTGTGTGATCGAGTGGCATGTGCACCCGTGCATGCACACGCAGAGGTCAGAGTTAGATGTCATGTGTCATTCTCTGCCTTATTCCCTTGAGACGGGACTTCTCACTGAAGCTTGAACTCACTGTTTGCTTTTGTTTGTTTGTTGTTTTCATATTTGGCCAGAAACCTCTCGGTGAACCCCCCTGCCCTGTTTCCGCTCCTATGTCTATCCCCAACACTGGGGGACAGTCACATGTGGCCATGCCTAGGATTGTACATGAGTGCTGGGTATCCACATTCAGGGGTGCTTTTATTTACTGAGCCATCACTACAGCCCCCCCATTCCTGCTGTGAATCTTAATTTTATTCATCAGATCCTTAAATTTTTCACCATGTTACCTGCAAGAAATAAAGTCACTTTTGTTCAATGGCTTTTAAAGTATTTTAGACATTAAAAGCAATTTAGACATTATTTTCCTTGAAAATCTGTCTGTTCTTGGAATAAACATGTGTCTATCACATAATCTTCCTGATCTCTTCACCCAAATCCTATTTATCTTTGAAGAACCTTGTTTATGAAGCTTTCTGTTACCAAGGAGCAAAGTTCTAATGGTACCTCTTTTCTGGGTCTTTCAATATAACAATTATTTTCACATTTTATTTTATTTTGATTTCATTGGTTTCGCTAGACTAAAAATCATAGAGCAGTGATTTTCAATCTGTTGGGTCAAGACCCCTTTTGCAAATCTCTGTCTCCAAAAATATTTACATTATGATGCATAGCAGTATCAAAATTACAATTATGAAGTAGCAATAAAAATAATTTTATGATTGGGGTCACCATAACATGCGGAACTGTTTTAAAGAGTCACGGCATTAGGAAGGTTGAGAACTTCTGTCCTAGACGGGGACCTGGACACTAAGTTTTTGCTTAACTAAATAAAGACTATGGTATAAGTTAAGAAAGAACAGAAATGACAGCAGGGCAGTAGTGGTACATACCTTTAATCTCAGCAATTGGTAGGCAGAGGCAGGCAGATCTCTGAATTCAAGGCTAGCCTCGGCCTACAAAGTAAGTTCCAGGACACAGAGAAACCCTGTCTCAAAATAGACAAACAAAAGAACCAACTGAACAAACAAAAACACAAACAGAAAGAAAGAAGGAAAGAGAAAGAAAGAAGAAAAGTGAGCGTGAATAAGAAGAGAAGGTAATTTTATTCATTCAACTGCTACATGGGGCCGGAACAATGGCTCAATAGTTAAGAGCTATTGCTCATCCAGCGGACCTGGCTTTGGTTCCCAGCACCTACATAGCAGTTGATAATCATTTAGAACTCTAGTTCCAGGAGATCCAAAGCCCACTTCTAGGTTCTGTGGGTGCCTACAAACAAAACATTCATACATATAAAATAAAAATAAAGAAATCTTTAAAATGTAACTGCTACATGTAAGGGGCTGTGCTAGAAACATTCTAGAATCTAATCTATATAATCTTATGGAGGCTGTTCAACAAGTGAGTCAAGATTCACACATTTACAGGTTAGTAAGTGGGTTTCAGGTTCAGGCTGAGCTTATATCTATATCCTTTTTGATGTCTGAATGCTAGCCTCTCAGCACCAAGCCAGGTAGTCCCCAGAAAAGGCAAATGATACAGCTGAAGATATATGTTGTCATTAGTAAGCACAATGAACTTAAGAGGCAAGGAAAAGCAGGTAGGAGACTGCAATAATTTGGCTATAAAGTGATAAGGGAAAGGTAGGAGTAATAAATAGAGAATGAGTAAAATGTGATAGGCATTGGTAGAAGGTGCCAGATGGAAGAGTAGAGCAAATGAAAGCAGATATAGACACTATCTATATAACCCAGGACATGCTTGCTCCTAGTTGTGGTTTAATCTGGTTGGCTAGTGGACCTGAGACCTGTCCATTAAGAGTAGGGTGCAATCCCAAAATGGATTCCCTCCACAATATAGTGGCTCTGGGTTTGTCTCTGGGACTATGACCGGAAGTGTGTTGATCAAGAAAGAAAAAGATTCAGGCCTTACAGAACAGTCCTATGTGGTTAACATCTGTTTGAGATATGATACATATGTGGTCAGTGTCGTCCCACCCGTAACTATGTAGCCCACAGAAACACTAGGCAGGACCCCAACCTGCTGGTTTCTTTACCAGGCAAATCCATCAAGTATATAAGAGATATCAGCAACTGTACAGAACACACAGCCCCCCAGTTTTACAAAAACATTCAGATGAGGGGGCTTTTAGCAAGCTGTGATTGCCAGATATCTCAATGCACAGAAAATTGAGGGTACAGTCATGTATGTGTACATATGAATGCTGAGTGTGGATTTGCTTGGAGAGTATGTCAGGACTTCCATTCATATGGAAGCCATAACTCCACGTTTCACTGAGTATATAGAAGGAAAATATCTTTCTATAGGATGTACCTATCCAGAAGATAGATCAGCTGGGAAATTACTTTTGAATTTGAAGCCGAGATGGGGGCAGGCCAAGGCTATAGGGACAATTTTCCTATGTGCACTGTGGGGATCTAAAACTCTTTCCTTTTCTTCTGTTGTGAAAGTTTGTCAAACCACATGTTCACTCATCTGCTTCTCATTAGTTTTGTTTTACTCCCAAATACATACAAACACACATACACAACTAAGCAATTTTAATAAAGGGAAATTCTGTTTTCCTTTGAAGTTTCTTTGATTATGGATTCACAGAAAGCTCTGAATTTTTTTAAAATGTACAAACTAGAGAGTCCTCACAAGAATTTAAATCAAATGTGGTTCTGATTGTTCCTTTGTGCTATTGCTTCTTTTTTCAAGTATGTTTCTTCACTCTTTGATTCTCCTTGTGAAACCACATAGGAAAAATTCAGTCTTGAAACAGTAAAGGCAATTATCTTTTTTTTTTTGTTTTAACAAGAAAAGATAATTCATCAGAAAATTCTTGCTGACAATATCCAAACAGGTATTCTAGTTTAGAGGGCATTAAGATTGAGCCTTTCTCTAGTCTCATCCACTGAAAAACTGTCTAAGCGTAGTGCCCTACACTTTTCTAGTCCGTATTGACTTATAGCTTTGAGCAGTCTTTATGAACCATGCAGGTTAGTGGCATTCCTCAAAGTACTAGCTTTTCCAGCAGCCAGCTTTTCAAAGAGAAATAACACAGTAGAAAATATTTCGTTGTGCAGTCTCGACTGACTTTCATGTAAAATGCAACCTGGATTTCCATATAGAGCATATTTCTTCATGGTTGTTTCCACATAGTCTTTCATTTCATCTTCAAGGATCTGTGTCTCTTTTATTTATGATAAAAGAAGGTGCAACACATTCTGACCCAGGGTAGACAACTAAACTGAATGTCATGTAATAGATACCTTCTCTTTGGAACATATCCTATCACATTCAGATCACATGAACAAATAGAGGAAGTAAATTCACTAGCCAGCTGTATTCCACTTTGTCTATTTCTGAGGTCATATATTTCCCATTCTGCTTCAGAGTTCGAAGGCATAGTGAGCCAAATAGATGTTATAGAAGGTGATTTTTACATAAATTGAGATCAAGCCTCACAATGTATTTCAGAGTATGATACTGGAAATCATAAGTAGTCCAAGAATAATTCATTGGCCTCATTCTGGTTTTCCTCCCTTTTCTGGAACACCACCAGTGATAGGGGATATATTACTTCACAGATTAGCCTTTACAGCAAATTCATTTCTTGTATTATCAGTACTATTCTGGTCCACACCCCCATAGCCTCTGATCAGGCTGTTTCCAGTAGATTATGAATCTTAACAGGTCTTTTTGCTAGTTCTTCTTTTTCTCTAACACCAGTAATATATTCTCCTCAATGTAGCACATGATCTTCTTAAAATTGTGGACAATTTATAGGATCTAAAGAGAAGCCAGGTCATAAATAATCTTTTAAAAATTAGATGAAGTCAAGTTAAAATCCTCTAGAGTATGTTTTACTATATATAAACTCTAAATGCATTGTATGTCTAAGCCCAATGTTCTAATTTGCCAGTCCTCTTCTTGGACTCTTTTCTCTGACCACATGGCTCTTGTCCTTCCAGTATGCTGTGCCATTTCTATAGCACAACCTTTGTCCAAGCTCCCTCTGGTTCTTCCCGTGTCCCTGTTGCATGCTCATTCTCTCTCTCATTCAGTTATGGCCATGTCCAAGTATTATATCTTCTGGCTGTTCTAAGAAAGATGAAGCAAGTAGAAAAAGGAGCAGCGGTGGCTGCAAAATTTCCACCTAGAACAAGCTTGGGGACAGTTTGTGGAAAGGAGAGGCTGATGTTTTGTCATCGGGCCCTATCTGCATGGTGAGCGGATGGTTTAACACTAATGAATAAACATTGCACAGAGATTGGGAGGGTGTCAATATTTTGAGGAGAATCTATGACTCCCCACAAGTAACCTCTTGTGCCATTTCTGGAAAATTTCCAAAAGGAGAATGTAGTTTATTTCTCCAGAACTTTCTTTCAGCATTATAAAACTAAAGAGCACATTCTCTAGCATTTGAACATCATAATGACCATTAAAAGTAGTCATTTTTGCCAAGTCCTGTGGCACAATCCTGTAGTCTTAGCTATTTGGGAGGCTGAGGTGAAATGATCAAAAGTTCCAGCCTAGTCTGTGCAACGTAGTGAGACACTAAGAATAAAAAAGAGAAACAATAGCTGAGAATCTCACTCCATGCAAAAGCTCTTGCCTTGTATGTGTAAAGCTTCAGGTTCTAACCCTAATACTGTTAAAGTTACAGGAAATATTATCACTATATTAATTTTCTCATTTGCTTTAATATATAATATTTGTTAAGATTTGGTCAAAGAATAGACTAGATAATTGATTATTTGTTTGCTTATTATTTGTAGGGTTTCTCTATGAATCTCCAGACACAAAGAACCCTATTTCTCAACCATCCAAGCATCTAGGGCTATTGACTACATCATTGACGAGTTATTAAAAATTCTAGAAGACAGTTATTATTGTTTAAATGTCTTCCATAGGTTCATGTATTTGAACGCTTGTTTCCCGGTTGGTGGTACTGTTTGGCGAGGTTATGGAACCCACAGGAGGTGCTGTCTTGCTGCGGAAATTATATCACTGGGGGTGAGCTTTGAGGGTTTACATCTTTGACTGGGCTTCTGCTAATGTGGCCAACTAACTTCCTGCTCTTGAGAGCATCCTTTTTCTCCTTGATGCACTCTGTCCTTCTGGAATTCTAAGATAAAATAAAGTCTTTAAGTGGCTTTCAGTCATGAGAAAAGTAACTCAGCTAAGACAGCAGGACAAGCGGCAAGAACAACAACAAAAACTTCCTAACGCAAAAATGAAATTATTACCAGCAATAGAAAATGGATTGGTCTGTTCTGGTGATAAACAGGTCAAATTTACAATAATTATAGTAGAGGCAATTCGAAACACCAGGTATCTATTAATAGTAACATCATGCTTTATCAACAACTAATTATACACATTTATTTTAATTGGTTGCCATGGTAGTAAATGGAGATACATAAAGATGTTTACACCTATCAAATTTATTTTTGGCTCTTGAAACATAATTCATTTTAGGTAGTAGGTCATTATTATGCAGTGCTTTAAGGTGTTTAGAATGATAATGACTCTTAGTAATGAAATGATTTGCAAATAGGCACAGATACATTTGCAACTGAATATAACAATAATGTTCATGTTTATTGCTTGTGAAACTTCTTTAGTGAATCTAATAGTCAAAAATAACAATTTCATCCATTATAAGTACTCTCCTGGTAGATTATCTATTGTGTTGGCCTACCCACCCTGAGAAGGTAATCATCAGAATGGAAGAGGCCTCTTAAACTTGACAGAAGGCGTGTTACTGTCTAGACAATACAGTGGAACTGTGGTATAAAGTCAAGGAGCAATGTCGGCTGTACCCTGAGGATACAGGTGATGTATACAGGTGATGTGGAATTTCACTCCAGGTGTCTTTATTGGAGATCTTTTAGTCCATGTTTCTGGGTCACTCCCTTGGTTGCATATGTATGTAACTCTTCAGATTGTTCACTTTATTAAAGAAATCCCATGAAAGTCAACTCAGCAGATAGATAATAGAAGTCCCTGAAATTTATTATACTATATAGAATAATATAATTATATATTGAACATAATTAATTATATATTACTCTTTTGTGCTGTGATTCCCCCCACCCCCCAAATGCTGTATATTAACTACTTTTAGCCCATTTTGGATAACAGAATTCAATTAATTCAAAGCATATAATAACATCATTGTTATTTTCACTTGATTCTGTATATTTTTGGCCAGCTATTAATTAAGAATAGTAGTATTTCTGCTGTAATAGAAATCTTTCATTTCAGCAGTTTAACAATACAAAGGGCTATTTTTTTTTAACTTCCTAGAATATGTTTTGATGTGTTCTGGTTGCCTCTGGCCTTAAGAACCCCCTCATTAAACAGGGAACATGGAGGCTGTCCTGGAGATTGTGTTCGGGGTGTGTGTTGCTTTTGTTGACTGTCCATTAACTGGAGCCAGCAGTGGAGCTCCGACTGGATACAGTCATGCTAGGAAATATGGTCTTTTGTGCTTCAGAGAAAATTGCCTTGATTTGACAAACACAATGGATTGTTTGAGCCTTTCTTTCTTTCTTTCTTTCTTTTTTGCATGAATCCATTTTTCAATAAGTTCAGAAAAGGGACCTAAAAAGAAAGTCCTCTCCTTCCTCTTTCCCACTCCAGACCAGGATGTCCCACCCTATCCTCTCCATTGCTCAGCAATGTAGCTGGTTGTTTTAATTGACAATATAGAGAATAAATGGTGGCATGTTTACACAAACTCGAGACAGCTGATGCTTAGAATAAGCATCACAATGCAATGCCCAGGTTGATACCAGATAGTAGGGGAGAGAAATCGGCATTTGAATGAACAAGGGTAAATTGTATACCTTCCAAAAAAACATTATACCAACAGGGAACTGATACCCTTTGTGAATGTTGTTAGCCTTTGGGCAAGCCTATGTACATGTGATATATATATATGTAGACATGTATGCATACATATATAAAGTTAAATCTTTTTTAAGTGTAAAAAAAAGAACAATCAAGGAAATAAAATATTGCCTCTTTGAAAGATCAATAAACTTAATGAGCCTCTGGCCAAACTGATGAAAAAAAAAAAGGAAGACATAAATGGTTGGTATCAAAATCACAAGTCATGGAGACATTAAAACAGTAACAGTTAAATACCACGAAATACTTTATCTTAATAATTTAGACGATATAAATGGAATGAGCAACTTCTTTGGAAGGCCATTCACAAAGATATAAAATATATGTTTGACTGTTCATAATGTGCACACTTTGTTATGACAGGGCGTTCAAAAAACATATATCTATTTTAAAGATGCTTTTTATACTGGCCCAATACTGAATTTTGTGCATTTTTGGTGTTTGCAATTACTGTTACATTTTTAAGTAACTGTTAAGTTACTGTTGATTTTTAAGTTCTACATCAATTTACATTAATATGATGAGCTCCATTTGTTCATGACAGAGCAATAGTTTGCTTGGCAGGCCTGACAAAATATCACAGACCGAGTGGCTTAAATGATTGCATTTATTCATTTACATTCTGGATGCTAAATGTCCCAGATCAACGTGTGTTTTACTCATTTTATGAGGACTTGAGTCCTATTGGATTGGAGACCCAACTTTGTGACGTCATTTAATCTTAAGCCCCCTTAAAGGCCCTGTTTCCAAATTCACTCATATGGGTTGGACTTCAACAAGTAGGTGTTTTACCTAAGAGGCTACAAGAATGTACATGATAATTATTTATTTTATATATTGCTGGGTTCACTTAGCTAATTATTTTCACTACATCAAGTTTCGTAATAAATATTGGTCTACAATTTCTTTTCTTTTAATGTATTTATCTGGTTTGGGTGCCAAAGACGTTCTGACCTTACAAAATAAACCGAGAATTTTTTTTCCAGTTGCTCTCCAAAAAGCGTTCTTAAAGAATTAGTATTCTTTCCCCCAGATTGTTGTAGAATTAACTGTAATGCCATCTAGGCATGCGGTTTTCTTGCAAGTATTTTTAATTAGAAACTCATTTTCTTTTTTAAAATGTCTGTACATATCTACATAAACACACACATAAACGTACACATACTCTGTTGACAATATTGTGCACGCTCATCCCTTTAGAGCCACTGGTCATTCACCCCTGAGCAGCTGCCTCACCATGCTGTGCCATCTCCTTGGAAACATTCAGAGGAACTTTTATAATTTAAATACACACTGGAGGAGGTCATTTCCATAGTTCATTTCTACTGTGGGAAAAATTTAAAGTAAAATGTTGATTTTAGTAAAGATAAGTTTTTCTATGGAAACCCCCTTGCATGCCAATAGTACATTTGAAACCACTGCTCTTTAGTCATTGAATAGTTCTCCAAAACTGGTTTGTGTCTGGAGGGAAACAGGGGCTTTTTTTCTCAAATATTTTGAGGAATTGTTTGACGTTAAAACATTTTCTGGGAGGATGTGGGATAAAGAAGAAAAATGTAATTGTAATTGTGTGCCTATGCTAATATTTGCTTTCTGTTTTTAATCATATAGGCCTTGATTCACTATGGGGTACATCCCATAGGCCAGTGCTAAGTTGAGACTATCCTAACTTAGCTAGATGTGGTGGTATACACCTGTAGTCCCAGTAACTGGGGAGGCTGAGGCAGGAGGATCACTGTGTCCATGAATTAGAGGTCAGACTAGTTAATAGTGAGATTCTGTTCATTTTTTCTTTTTAATTTTTCATTAATTTATTTGTTCATTTTACAGCCCAATTACAACTCTACTGCCTCCTCTCTTCCCAGTCCCGCCTTCCCATCCACTTCCCCCATTGGCACCCCCCAACCCACCCTGGCACATTAAGTCCCATCAGGACTCCTAGCAGCAAGGGATACTGAGACTGAAGTGGCCACATCCTGTAGACAGGTAGGACTTCCAATGGAGAGATAGGTACACCAACCCACCCACAAAACCCTTGGCACAAAATTTGTCCTGCCTATAAGATGTGCAGGAACAAAATAGCTTAGCAACACCGTATGGTGGAGGTGCCATTTATCATCTTTGTTTGTTTTGAGACTTTCCTCTATAGCTCTGGTTTGGCCTTGAACTCCGGAATTTGTGGCTAATTTGTAGACAGCCTGCATTTCCAGGGTATTTATTGCATCACAGATTGACAATCAAGGAAAGGATTTTTTTACTTTATAGTTTCTACTAGTTTATGTGTCCTGATCATCAGGTTAAAGAATATAAGTGAATCAGCTGGAGGAGACTACATGGTACAGTCTTGGGAAATAAGCAATGTAATGTTATGCCATCTTTGGACCAAACTTTCACTTGTCATTGCTTCATTGCCTTTTTCTGGGCCCAGAGCTCTGTGAGGCAGAGTGTCTAATAGACTGAATTGACAGAAATGGTTCAGGTCTGCTCTCTAAATAGTCTAGTCATTAACTACCTGTGGTTATAGCACGAGGGAAAATGTGCTTCAGAGACAAAAATCCTGCATTGTTTGAAAGTTAATTTTCTTTTAATTTGTTGAAATTTAGTTGACCACATGTAGGTATTGAATTGGACATCACAGGGGAGTTAAGTAGGAGAAGTAAGTGCCCAGCATGGACACACGTGGGTGTGATAGACTGAACTAAATGTAGATGTATGGTTATTTTTCCTCAGTACATTATATGGCTACTGAGAACCAGTCTTTCAGAACCATCACCTTTAAATATATGACTACAAGTGAACACTTTTTTTTTTAATGAACTCTTTTGTTCCCATCTGACCTAAGCCAATTCTACCTACTACTGGCTTTGTCTCAATAGCTTCCTAATTCACCTGCTTCTAGCACACCCCATAGGGGTATCCTGGAGAAAAGAAAAGAAAAAAAGAAAGAAATCAGACCATATTGTTCCTTTACATGAAATCTTCCAGGGGAAATTAAAATCCTAGGCCCTTAAAACAGCCTGTGAGATCCCTCCTGTCATGCCTACCTTTTTTTCTTAGCCTGGGTATGCTGATAGGTTTGCTGTGCAGAGCCACCAGGGAAGACCTCAGGAGTTCAGCATTTAGTTACTCACATATTTGTATGATTTTCATCCCTCACCTGCCTTAGGCCCTTATTCAGATTTCACCTGCTCAGTGAAGTCTTTCATGAAAACTCTTTGTACCTACCAACTCACTATCCCAGACCCGAAAGACCTTACTCTTTTATTGTTTAATTTTCTTCTAAAAACAGCATTATGTAGCATCCCAAATACTTATTTATTTTCCATTTCCTCAAGTTTCTTAGACTGTAATCACCTTGAGATATTTTGTGTCCTGCTGTAGCCAGTTAAGCGTACCTAGCACATAATAAATGCTCAATAAATATCACATGAATGGGTGAAAGAATAGCTATCTATATAAGGGATAATAAAAAAATAAGTGGAGGCTAGATGTGTTAGTGCACACCTGTAATCACAGACTCACTAGCTGAAGGAAGAGAATCACAAGTTTGATAGAACCTGAGTATATAGCAAGACCATACCTTAAACAAAGCATACATATTATTACTATTTTTCTTACCATACTTAGTCATAGGGAAAGGTGAGCTGAGTGTGCTTGCCACTTTTAAATTCCAAAAGTTAGGCAGTATCACCTCTTTTCCCATTTCTTCGATTCACATGAGCACATGACCCACATTTTTGAACTTTGTTTCTTATTTCTCATTCCTCTTATCCATCCAGCATTCAGTGCACACTGGCCAGATTTGTGGTGAATTTTGCTCAGACATATCCTCTCAGTATCATTTTGGGCTCTTGAAATTCGAGCACAACACAATTTAAGGTACTGTTGAACCCTTTGGGTTGTGAACAACTCCGTGTCAACACTTACTTGTTGAAGCACCGTTATGGACAGATGCAGGATCAGGGGGTAGAAATGCCACAGCAAACCCCTCCTCTGTGAATTGTTCGCATGCATCTCTACACGGAAGCATGTAAGGAAGGTCTTCTGATTCCATAGACCAATATTGTATGTGATTAGCAACAAACTCCTCTTTTTTTTTAAGTATATCCTCTAAGAGTCTTGGGTTATTTTTAATATTCCAAAATAAATAAACAAACAAAGACAACTGAAGTATAGACCACAATGAATGAATGGTTAAATGTCTTACATTTATTACAAAAAAATAATTCATACTTATGAACTGTCAAAACCTATAACAGAGAAAATAAAAATATGCCAATGAGTTGTGCCTGAATGCTGGGTTCATATGTACATGCAACCTTTCATATTTATCTTTTGCTATGCATTCCTTACTGTACTTAAATAAGTTAGTTAGTTACCTTGGCTTTCACCTAGAATAAGGAACTTGTCTTATGGCTCTCAGAGAGAGAAAATATCTATGAACTTTGGCATTCAAGTGTGACATATTCAGACTTACTTGGTTCAAGAAAGTCTGTTTTGTTTCATCTTAGATTAGTACCCTCTGATTCTAACTGAATTCTAATTTGAATACATCACTTGATTCAAATTTTATATATTTTCCTTTTGAGGTTAAATATACACACACAGAACAGTAAACAGCTCTTCAGTATAAAATTTAATGTTTTGATTAATATGACATACCCCAAGTAGAATATTTGCATACTTCTGGTCAGTTCCCTTCATTTCTCATTAAAAAGGAACATTTCCACTAATCACTGCATATGAAAACTTTGAAACCCCGTGAAAGAACTTGATAGGTTTTCCAAAATCTGACATCATACCATAAGAACACATATTATTCCTAATGATGGATATGAAGATAGAACTCCTCTAAAAGCTAAATAAATGATCATAATATAGGTGTAGATAATAGGATTCCTTTGGGAATGACAAAATATTCTGAAATTAACTTGGATGACATTTGTACTTTTCTGCTAATAAACTAAAAATTACTGAATCGTGAGTTTTAAGTGGGTCAGTTTTGTGGCATATAAATTAGGTCTCAATGAAGCTATTAAAAAATCATTCCACAGTGGTAATCAAGAATACACAGCCAGCTGGGTCAGGGCACTTGAGAGGCAGAGGCAGGCAGGTTTTTATGAGTATGAGGCCTGGTGTACATAGTGAGTTTCAGGCCAGCAAGAACTATGCAGTAAGAAAAAAAAAATAGCCAAAGCACATGGGAGAAAAAAAAGTATTCTTGAAATATTTAAGAAAGTCCCTTAATAAGGGTAGTGGATAAAAACATTATGTAATTTTTCTGGATTTAGCAGCCTTGAGGAATTTGTAAATTTTTGGAAATTTGTATTGATTTTCATTTTTATTTTTCAACCTAAATACTCACTTCTGTTACAAGAATATATTTTCCAGAATTTGGGCTTTTCACACAGAGACATAGTAAGGATTCAATATATATGCATTAACACTGCATGGCGGAATGTCACCCTCCCCAGGCCTTTTGATTCCAGCGCTTCATGTCGTCCTTGCTGCTTGTTTTCTCTCTCCTTCCACACCACATATATTAACTTGGCTCGTGGTCCAAGTTAATGGGAGAATCCTGTATTAGGTGATCATATACTAACCCATGTTTTGGGGTATCATTGCTGCTTCTCTGGCTCTTCCTTTTGGGGTGATATGAAGATGCTTTGGATTGGAACCAGGGCATTCACTGTATTGAATAAATAGTTTATATCTGAGAACACTTGCTAGCTTGTCTTTCTGTGTTTGTAAGGTGAGTTCTCAGGCACTGAAACTGAGCTTGAGGACAATAATGATCCTTTGAACTGGGCTACTGGGTTCTCTGGGGACTAGACCCAGGTCCCTTAATTAATAAGCTTATATAAGTCAAGGTCCACCTTTCAGCGTATATGAGGTTCTGTCCGAATTTATGAATTTTGGGTTATTTTTCCAGGTAAAAGCCACAAGGTGAGTAGCTAAGTCTCAGGGTAGCAACTGCATTTTCTATCAGTTCTTGCTCATTATTCTTGTCAACACAGTTGTCAGGCTGGGAGGATCAAGGAGGCAGGAACTTAGGACAGGGACACAGGCCTTTTTCTGTAGGGTGAAGGGAAGATCCACAGGCGAGTTTTTCGCTCTTTAACTGGGCTGCTTCACAGATCATAAACCTGCCCTTACTGCTGGTCTGGGAGGGGGACCCTAAACAGCAGCTGGCTTTTCAGACGTTGGAATGATTTATCTCCTTGCAAATTTTCTCATTTTGGTTTCTTTGGTGGGTACTATAGACTGTCTCATCTCATCCAGAGATGAGTGAGTCAAGAAAAGCAGGTGTTTCACAGGGCTTTCCTGCTTCTGTCTTTAGGGTTCAGATAAGCAGTTTAGAGACAGTTCACACTGACCTGTGGGCCACCAGGTCCCTACTCTAAACTTGATCCTGTTAGTCCCTTTGATGCTTTCTTTGGTCTTCTACTGGTCACATGGAAAAGACAATAGAGCTGCAGGAGAATCACAGGACCCCTATACAACTGTCCAGGTGTGATTCCACCTTCAGGTGCGTGGCTCTGGCAAGCACTGAACTTGTGAATGTGGAACCATCTTCACTTGGACCTTCTTTAGGCTGCATATGCCTAAAGAATACTCGTGGCTCTTTGATCTCCAGTCTGACAATTGCGTTAACAGAGAACCATGAATAAGAATCAGCACAAATGAAAGTTACCTGGAAAACTGGCCACCAAACTCCTACATCCATACAGAACTCCTAGACTGAAACCTAAATCCTGAAAAGGGGTGGATCCCAGCTTTTGTGTCTGCTGCAACGATTAAATGGGGCAGGGACGGAGGGAGAGGCACTTCTGACTGAAACTACCCGAAGTGACATTTCACTGGCGGGTGGTCCCCGTGACAAGGTTGCGGTGGGGATCAGAAAGCCTGGATCAGTGTGAGACCTATTTCCTTGAGAAACGGGCCTTTAAAGTCAGGTCCCCGGGACTAGAGTCTGTTTGAGGCAGGTGGCCCTGAGCACCCTCGGGGCGGGTAGCTGGAGGCTCTGACTGGGCCGGTGTCCGCCGAGCGCCCTCCTCCCCGCAGCGCCGCGACCCGAGCGGCCCCGCGGGCGGCCGCGCGCACCGGGGCCCAGGTGGGACGGCCGGCGCGCGGCGCTCCCGGAGAGGAAACGCCCGCGAACGCGCCGCTCACTTTCCCCGGGGTGGGAAAAGTGTTGCGGAAGGAGACAAAGCAACAGGCAGCGGAGGGGCCGCTCGGCCGCGCGTCGCCCCCGCCCCCTCCGCCTCCGCCTCCGCCTCGCGGGGCGCCGCCCCCGCCGCCTTCGCCTTGACGTTGCTGGGGGCCGGCCCGGGTGCCCGCCGCGGGCTCGGTCGCTGCCGCCGGGGTGCGCGCCGCCGCCGGCCGTCCCGGGGCGCGCAACAAAGAGCCGCCTGCACCCGCGCGCCCAGCCCGCCGCCCCCGCCGCCCCGGCCCCCCGCGCGGGGGATGGAAGATGGAAGGAAGAGACGCCGCGGTGAGCTCGCCATCCGCCCCGGGCCGGGGCCGGGGGGTGTGGAGTCTGTCACTATGTCCCTACCTGACTTGGGCTTTCCTTTGCTCTGCCCCATCAGGCTTCCGGGGCCACTTCACTTTGTGCCCTGATAACTATTTCTCTCTCTCTCTCTCTCTCTTTCTTTCTTTGTGCTTGTTGGGGGACCCAAAAGGACCAACTTTTTGTTGTTAAGGTTTCGGGTTTTTAATTCACTCCGCTGCCTTGCAAACCAATTTGGGGAGGGAAGAAAGCCCTGGGAGCTCCTTCTTGCCTAAGGATCTAAAGAAGGAAGGCATTAAAGAGGACCTAAGGTGCCCATGTTCGGCTGCCAAGTCAGCTCTCAGATTGAGTGACTATCATGTTTCTCTGTCAGAAAGAAAAAAGAAAATCCTTGCATGGAGAAAGCGAACAGACAAGGGAGAGTATTCCCTGCCATATTTCCTCTAGCTTTCAAAGTGCTTGTGTCTTACATGCATTTAACTTTTGCCATAGATGTCCTGGTAACTGATATTATGGAAAAAAAATGTTTTTAACAGGCTAACACAGGTTAGTGGCTGCGTTTACCATGCTGTCAGTTTCCTCAGTAATAAGTGTTTACTTTTGCCACTGCTCTGGATGTAGAAGGATGTTAAACACCCACAAGGCAGAGGATGTAATGGACATTAGGATTCATTTTCCAGACTCTGGCTCTCTCGGCAGTAGTAGCCAGGATTTCCGCTCCAGAAATTTTCTTGAGTGGGTCCAGGTGCAGGTATGGGGAGGAGGGAGATCTGGAAAATCGCTGCAAGTGGGATTTTGGCAATTCATAGTGCAATTCATTATCTGCAATTGAGTACGCACAAAGGATGTATGTTGCCAAGCTCAACGGCCTGTGAGTAAGACAGGGTCTATGAGCTCTCTAGGAGCCTGCTTTCTGTTAGGAGGGACTCTGAGTAGGTTTTCTGCAGAACACCGAGGAAGCAGGGAGTCTTACAGACTTGAAGCCCTAGCCCTTGAAGGCATGGAGTTGGTTGGCTTTTGTTAAGATGTAGGGGAGAGGATGTTCCCTGCTAAGAGAGAGCAAATGCGTCTTGCAATAAATGCTTTTTCAGCCTTGCTTAGAGTATTTACAGATTCCCTGTAGAAGTTCTGGAGTGTTTTGACATACATTATTCATAAACTAAGTCACCAAGGTTATAATAGGTTAATCTCCATCTTCTTTTGGAGGTGCAGAGGCGATATTGTGAAAATCAAAATGTGTATGTATTTTGGCTTTAAGACTGCTTTCTTTGAGGACTATTGGGATAATGCCATTTGGTAATTATGAAAAGATGATATTTGGGGGTTTGGGTTGGATTAAAAGGTAAGTAAAACATGGTGATCATTCTCAGTTTTGTCTGCAATGTATTCAGACTTGATTAAGCTTTAGACTCAAGAGAAAAATGTAATCAAAGCCTGTGCTTTAGTATGTGAGATATGGTTATATAAGGTATGTGTGTGTGTGTGTGTGTGTGGTCGAGCTTAAACTGAATCGCATTTGCTGCAAGTGTTCTTCACCATGTTTATCCAGGACCATGCACAGAGGTCTTTGGTTTTCTTCCAGAGTTTTTGATATTTTAAAATAGTGCAAATATTGAACTCATGACTGATGTATGCAATGTTAGAGGTTACCTGTATTCCTACACACATATCTCCTGTGTTCCCAGTTAAACCAACCTTGATTTATTTTAGGGGAGCACTAATGAAATTCTCTAGATTTCATACTCAGATACTGGGGTGACATACTCCAGAGCATTAATTCTCAGTGCTCTTGTCTTGACAAGCTTCTATTATTTGTGATATTGTGTGTATATTCAGAAATGAAATGGCGCTGTTTTCCTAAGTATCATTCTGTGTTTCTGAGTTACATGACCATCTTTCAAAGTTCCAAATACTGTTATTTTTGTCATGACTGAGTTTACAATGGAGAAAAGGATCATTTGAAGTGTGTAGTTGACAAGTTATCCTAAAGCCCAAATTACCATTGTTGGAAAATAAGGTGTAACTCATAACATTAATAACAAGTCTTTGCTTTGGCTATCTTATTTACACAAAAATAACACATGTCCTTGCAGTACTTATTTGCCCTACCAAAAGAACAATTTTTTGCTGTGCCCAGAAGGTCAACAAACTGTAATCCAGTTGGTATTGCCAAACAGACGAGGACTCTGTTGAAACTCCAGGGCACAGAGGTGGTGCTGTGATCTAAGGAAGCACCAACCCTTTTCTTTTTCCATGGGAGCCAGACCCTGACCAGGGCAGTCAGGTTTCTGTTTGTTTGTTTGACTTAGTGACAAACAACTGTCTTGGTTGAAAAACTCTCACTTCATGACCCTAAGTCAGTGAGATTTTTCACATGTACTTGCTTCTGAATTTGAAGTGAATGGAAGCATTTCATTTTGATCCAAGGCTGGGACACTTTCTTTTTTTGTATATTGTACAAGTGTGCAGTGAGTTTGTGTAGATTCATGTTTGTATATTCATGTGTGTATATGTGTGTATGTATATGCATGTGCACATGGAGGCCAGAGGACATCAGGGGCTGGGCCTTAGGGGCTATCCACTTTTGGTGCAGTCTCTCATTGGTGAGGAGCTTGCTGCTTTATTCTGTATTGGCTGGCTAGTGAAGCATTCTGTCTCCACTTCCCCATTGCTGGGGTTACATGTGTGTGACTTTTGTACATGGTAGGGGGGAAACTCAGTTTTTGTTTTTGGAAGACACTTACCTTTATGTAAGTCATCTGAGAAGCAGATTTGCTTTTATGTTTCAAGCCCTACCTTTTAGAAAAAGCATTCTTTACAGTGAGATGCTACAGTTACCTGCTACAGGCACAGCTAATTATCTACTGAATTCTAGCATGGACAGCCATGAAGTCACTACCATCACCATCTCCATTTTGGAAATCCTGAGAAATTTAGTTGCTCAGGATTCCACAGCTAATAAAGCTGTGAAACAAATCTTCAAACTCAAGCAGTCTAATTTGCTTAATCCCTCTTTCCTGTGTCCTCAGAGTTAGCACTGTGTGTGCAGAAACAGGTTTTGAATCTAAAAGTCGATGACTAATTCATCAGACTAACTCATCAACAGACCTATTGGCTTAAACAGCAGCACTAGTATTACTTGGCTCATGAGATAGAACTGGTATAATTTCTTGTCCAGAGCACATAAAAGAGTTCCTTATAGTCATAAATAATTAAAATAAAAATAAAGCAGATTAACAATTTGAAGTTGAATGCAAGGCTCACTTATTTTAATTTCTAATTATCACACCTCAGAGAAGCATCTAGACGTTTCTGCCACAGTGGTGGTGACACAGAGGAGACTGCTTTTCCTTGTTATTTCTTCCCAGGAACTGGTGCTCAGAGCTCATTGAGAATGTGTCTGAAACAATAAGAGGGGGCCAGGGAACCAGCAGAGGGCATTCATAAGAGCAGGCCACAGCTCCTCCCTGCTTGTCTGGCCTTTGCTAAGAGAAAGTGAACTGCAGAGATGAAGCAGCTTGGCTCTTTCTGTGGCTGTTGGTCAGCGCACATAGGAAACAGAGCATGTTCAAAAGCTGCTGTAGCTTTCTTTGCTTGGCTTTCAGGAGATCAAAGCACTAATGGGATTGCTTTTTTGTATGTAAACTTCTACTGGCTCTTTTGGAATTTAGGGCTTTGAAAACGTTATTTTCCAAGAAGCCCCTGAGCATGGTAGATTGAGTCACAGGACTTGGAGGGAAGGGGCTTCCAGGACTGAATGAGTGGCACAGACTGTGTGCAATTAGATGCTTGCTTTCTTTGCGATTATATTGCTTTCTAGCAAATTTACAGTAGAAAATACCATGAAATTGGCATCAGGCTGTGTGATCTTTCAAGGCTTCTCCTGTAACCGCCACTTTGTGTGTGCAAGAGCTTTGATTAGTGCACGCTGCTTTCTTGGGTCTGCCGCTTTCTGCATGAATATTGCAGTTCCCTTTGGACAGATGTTTTTGTTTTACAGATTTATTTCTGGTGGCCTCACAGGAACCTCAAGGCTCCTTGCCTGGTCTGCTGACACTTATTTCTTCTCATAAAATCTCCAAACAAAAGAAATAAACAAATAGAAAAGCATTATTGCTTTCTGAGCACTATTATCTTATAAGTAAATTAGGGCAGAAATTAAGGTACTATTCATTCATCCATTCATTTATTCATGTAGTCTGTAAACAGGTTTTTCTACTGACCTAAGCTGACCTAAGAGAAGCTGTGAAGAAAATCCAGAGTCCTCAAGTCATTCTTCAGAGATTCAAACTACAATTGGCAAACACTGACATTGCTGTTCCTAAGAATTCAGCTCCTAGAAACATTCATAGACTCAGTCAAGTTATATTGACCATCGGCACTCTTTAGTAGAACTTTCTGCTTTGTTCTTAACATCCTGAATCTCTCTTTTTCAGTAGCCTGAGTTTGTTCATGGTTAGTGTCAAGAATTGAATTTTAAATTCTGTTTAGTTGCAGTGAATTTATGCACTCCTAGGTAGCTAATGGCTGTTATGCTGCCCAGCAAGGCAGTCAAACAAAAGTGCTTCATGGGATGTCATTGTCTGACCTGAGCTGACATGTTGTGCTCTGGCTGCTCTGGTGTATTTATTGACTAGGCTTTGATAAACTTGGAATTGTCTTACTTACCCCATCATGTCTAATAACCACAAGTATGGGAGGGTGAAATTTTAATAAATGAAAGTAAATACATTCATTTAAAATAACGAGAAAAAAAAAATCTAATTGTCAGTAGGAGCTATTTGGAGGAAAACAAGAACATATTTAATAACTAATATCATGTAAATGTGAGAACTCAGGAGCCTAGTCTGGCTGAGAGCTGTCTTTTGGTAGAAGAGTTGAGGGAAGGATAGAAGGACCTGGATGGGACCTGGAGCTCCACAAGAAGACCAACAGAGACAACTAACCAGGGCCCATGGGGCTTGAGGAGACTGAAGTACCAATAAAGGACGTTACCTGGATTGGACTTAGGCCTACTACACAGATGTAGTGAGGGGCAGCTCGATCCTCACATGGGTTCCCTAGTAAGGGAGTGGGAGCTGACTGTGATGTGGACTCTGTTGCTTTTTGATCACTTTCCCCTGGTGGGGCTGCCTCACCAGGCCACAGGGCAAGAGGATATGCTCAGTCATGATGTGACTTGATATGATGGGTGAGTTGGTGGAGGCTCCCTTCTCTGAGGAGCAGGGGAGGGAGGGTAAGGGGAACAAGAAGAGGGTAGGGCCAGAAAAAGGAGGGAGGGAACTATGACTAGGATGTAAAGTGAATAAATAAAAATTAAAAAAAATTAAAAATGGATGAAATTGTTTTGAAAGCTTAAAGAAATGATGAAACATCACAGTTAGCTTCTTTCTTTTTTGTAAGGAGTATCAAACACTTTGCCTCAAGTTTTTGTGAATCTGTATGAGCATAGTCATGAAGATTTGAGTGGACAGTGGCGGGTATCAAAACAGTGAAGGTCTTTCTTGAAAAGCATACAGAGCTGTCTTGGAGAGCCAGTAGATAATCAAAGTTCATGAAGACAGCAGGAAAATGCCTGGATGACACAGCTGTCGACAAGAAGTTTGTACTAGGATTTATACCTTCGGAGAAATGAAAGGACTTCATATCATGGTACACTCATAAGGCATAGGGGAAAATCTCCGATATTTTGTGTGACAGGTCTAGGAAATATACAACTACATTTACAGACTCCAGGGTTGTTTCATAGTCTACTGATTTTGTGTGCAGTATGTCTGACATGAGAAAATTCTCAGGGCCTGAGCCACTCTTCATTATGGCTTCGGTTTGCATCTCTCTAGTGTCTGATAGTATTACCATTTGTTTTCTTATGTATATTGGTCGCCTGTATATCTTCTTTGGAGAGATAATTGTTCAGGTACTATTCTCTCTTTTCATTTTTATTTCTTGTCCTTTGCAATACATGTTCTTTGTCTTAAGCAAAGCACCATTCATTATGCTTATCTATTTGCTGAAACGAGTAGGCAAATTAAGTGAAATGATTAGAGATTGTGTTACTAATTTTTTGTACTTCTTTCTGGTAGAGAAAAGGGCAGAGCTGGCTGTAGTAGCGCTCTGGAGGCAGAGGCAGGTGGGTCTGTTGGAGCTGGAACAACAGCCTGGTCTACATAGAAGAGTTCATGACAGCCAGGGCTATAGAGTGAGACCTTGTTTAAAAACAAAGAAAAGATAGATTTAGCCTTTACCTATGCTTCTTGCGAAGATTCCAGAACTCTGAAGACTTTGAGATCCATGTGTCTACTGGAAGGAAAATTTAAAACCATTTCTCTTGAGGCATTTGTGTAGAACATAGTGCTTTCTTAGATCAGACAGAGGCCTACCTTCTTAAAGAGGACACTTCACCTAGTCAAGCCTGCTTGATCTTTATAGATGCTTTTATTTCATCACTTACATAGTGTCTTTCCTACTTTTCTGTCACAAGATTCTCCCAGCTTTAGATTTCTGGGGGTACCTGAAGATTGTGATTTAGTAGTGCTATGAGGGGCCATCCATGTTGTTGAACATTCTGTATAATTATGAAGATTAGAATGCTACAAAGTCAGATCTAACTTTGTGACAATGATGACTTTTTAGTGGTGACCTGTAGAATTTAGTTTTCTTTAGATGGTGCATTCTCTAGTGACAAACATCCTTCTCTATGGGAGATTACAAGATGTTGATCTAACTCATGCCTGCTTCTGCACCTGTGTTCAGAATGTGTTTAGGCTGTACTGCCATTGCTGAATCTCTGGGAGCCTTTTGTGAGCACATGGAATGCAGTGAACCTAGTGGGGAGAAAAAGAGCATGATGGAAAGCAAAATAGACAGCATTGTATGTAATTTCTACACTTTGATTGTTTTAGGTGGCTGGTTGGAGTATCCTGACTGTCTAAGTGTACAGTCCTGAGAGGAGATTGCTTCCTCATAAAGGAGATTCTGCATCAGCAGGAGGCAGTGCTACATTAATCTGATTTATAGCTTGAATCTGTCACATAGTCGGATCACCTCAGGGCAAATTATTTTGACATCCCTGTGCCTTATTGCCTCATGACATCATTGAGTGCCTCGCTAACATTTATTGGTTGGGAAAGGCTTAGTAAACGGAAAAGTCTTAAGAGGACAGTGAATGCGATCTGTGGTGGAAATTATACTTATGTGGAGCCCTTTTTAAGGCCACATAGCTGTTACATTTCTAGTATCTGTCTGTGATTACCTGTAAAAGTGTTAGATAGAAGTCAGAGGGAAATTTTTAGTACTTTGTGTGCTTTGGCCCATAGTAGTCATTTAATAAATGTTTGTTCAAATTAAAATTCCACAGACAATTAAACAGGTAAGTACAAGAAGCCTCCTAAGAAGAGATGAACAGTGAAGACACCCTGATGTTTAGCCTTCTCCAACCCTGGAATTGACTTTATAAGGGTCAACATTTCTGGCCTACTCACGTTTTGCTTTGACCTTAGTGTGGGCTCTTGTGAGTTGCAAGTTTGAGGTGTGTCTGCCTTTCTTGCAAATAGCAGTCTAGAACTGCAAAGATAAGGTTAGCATGGCTGTGAAAGTCCTCACCTTGTTCTTGGCGTCCTGGCAGAATCTTCTGATGGAAGTAGAAACAACATGGAGTGTGTTAGCCTAGTGTGATAAAACAGTCTTAGAAATCTCTTGCATTCATTCATCCTTTTGATTTTATCTTCTTTTCTTCTCCTCCCATTTCTACCCTTGATTTTGAGAGAGGGTTCCATGTAGCTAGGCTGGCTTTGAACTCCCTATGTAGCTGAAAATGACCTTACTGTTTTCCCCTCCCTTTGCCAGGATTGTAAGCATGCACTACTACATGCCATTTACATGGTGCTAGGGATCAAAGCCAGGACTATGCATGCTAGGTAAGTACTTTATGAGCTGAATTATACCCCCAGCCCCACCTTTTCATTCTTGACACATTTCCCCCTGCAGTCCTGGTAAGGCTCTTATGTCAGTTGATATTCTCTTGCGTTACTAAGTCCTGTTTTGGCCCAGGGGGAGACCTTTACTAATCATGGTATGATGTTTTAAAACTGGAACTCAGATAAAGATATGTAGCTTATAGATGTAAAAGGCTATAGTCTTAGGGAAACTAAAGCCAAAATTTTAAAACATTAGGCTAGTATCTATGTACGTGCTTGAGTCAGTGAAATATGGTTTAATTATAAAATCATATATCGGGGCTGGAGAGACGGCTCAGAGGTTAAGAGCATTGGCTGTTCTTCCAGAGGTCCTGAGTTCAATTCCCAGCAACCACACGGTGGCTTACAGCCATCCACAATAAGATCTGGTGCCTTCTTCTGACAGAACATTGTATACATAATAAATAAATAAATAAATATTTTTAAAAATCATATATCAATAAGATTAGCAGGGGAGCTATAAGCATAATGACAATTTTCTTTCTCAATCTAGGTAGTTTATATAAGAATATTTGTATCACAAATTTTTATACTTTATAAATATTAGTGTTTTACTTTGCTCCCTTTTAATAGCAATTTAAAAAGAAAATAAAGTTATTTAATGATGATTTGATATCTTTGGCCTGGAGCCCTTTGTGTAGTTTAGTTATCTAAAAACTCTTGGCAGTTCTCTTGCCTTAACCTCTGCAATGCTGAGACTTTAGGCAGCATCACTGTGCTAGCATAGTGTTCTCTTTTGGGGGGGTGTGAGGGATTTATTTTGGCTTGTGCTTTGGGGTCATAGTCCATTATTGAAAGAAGTCAGGGTAGGAACTGAAGCAGAAATCATGTAGGAATACTTATTGTCTTTTTAAAGCATTCTGATTTGCATTTATGTTGCCTACATTTAATTATTTGGGGTGATATTTTTGTTAAGTCTATACAATTTTAGTAGTAACTAAACCATCGAAATGTGGGGGCAAACCAAATGGTTCTTGGTAATCTCCACGTGGGCAGAATTTCATAAGCTTACCAGAATAGTGCTGACTTGCTGTGGTTATTAGCAATAATGGGCATTGGCAAGGATGCCTTATGTAGTGTCTATTCATCTTTAAGGTGGATAATGAGAGCTTCTATATATGCACATCACTTTAGAAATAAAAGCAAGCCTATTTTATGCAAAGTAGTATTACTATGGTATTATTATTAAGGAAGAGTACATTCTTTTTAACTTGGTTTTAAAATCACTTTTATCCTTTTCTTTTATCTACAAGTTACGTTTAACTTCTTCTGGAAAGTGGCTCACAAAGACATGACCTAGCATGTTCATTTACCATGTGTTCTACTGAAGAATAACAGCTTTTTGTTTTGTTTTGTCTTGCACTTGAGTACAGACGTTCACTGAAAGTGGGTAACACCCAGATTTTATACATCATTAAAACACAAAGTGCTTGCACCATAAATCATAATTTCCCTTTCATCTGAAGAAATCAAAGTCCATTACTTGGCCTGATGAGTTTCACCTGCCTGCAGGAAGGATGTGTGTAGAACTCTCATTTAAATGTGCTTTGCCTTCTAGGTGCTGAATGTCATGAGCAGAGGGGGAAACACACAAGGTCAGCAGTTCTTGAATAGCCTTGCAGTATTGTAAGGGTTTTGGCTTCTGTCTAGCATGAGGAGAACAGCCTTTGAAAGAGTGTCAAATAAGGATGTGACATGATCTGGCCTGTTCTTAGAGTAGCTGTGTCTCATGAGAATATGCTGAAGTGTGCAGGGATAAGGACAGAAATGGACGATCTTATTAAGAAGTAGTTCTTTGAACAATATTTGCTTGGTCAGATCAAAGCGATATGCTTTTGACTTTGTTTCTTTTACAACCCCTCCCCCCTGCCCCCTTTCTTCTGACAGGGATTTACCTTATGGCTCAGGTTCTCCTTGACCTTGTGACAATTTTTCTATCTCAGATCTGCTAGGATTATAAACATCAGCCTCCATACCTACAAGGAACTCAGCTTTGGGGATTGTTTGCCTGGTTTTCTAAAGAAAGGTAGGTCCAGGCTAGAGATAAATATTGTAGAGTTTTCAGATATTTTGACTAGATGATCTTGAATTTGTTGTCACAGGAGGAGCCAAGTGAAAGCGCTTCAGGGATGGGTCAGGTGCTTCTTAAAAGGTCATGTAAGATGAGGGCCAGGTGCACATTGACTGGAAACAGCAATGAAGAGATCGTGCATGAGCTTAATAGCATTTTGATGGAGCAATGGCGAACAAAAATTGACCAGCGAGGGAGGTGGAAGACAGTAGGGGAGTAGAGAAAGAGAAACATTTTTTTTTTTCTAGAAAAGGAAGGTGGGGAATGTAGCAGAAAGGAGTGAAAGGAGGTTCTAAAGTTGGAACAATAACAGCCTGCCTGAGTATTGGTTGGAATGACAGGGACGAGGAAGAAACAAATGACGCCTCTTGTGGTACGACAGTTCCCATCCCGAAGAACTGGAAACAGCTAAAATCGTCCAGCTTGTTTCACAAACACTAATTTTTGTCAGTGCAGTCAATTTCTTCACACTCTGGAATTGTTGTATTCTTACCAATTTTGTCTAAACCTTAATTTTTTTCTGTGTGTTGTTTTTATATGTTCCTGTGGACCTGTGCATGGTGTGCATTTTTGTGCATATGTGTGTGCTGTGCACGTGTGTGGGGCAGCTGTGGCTATGAGGTATTTTCCTCAATTCTTTCCCACTTTTTAAAATAAAATGTTTTACATTTACGTACTGTGCGTATGGGCATGTGTGGCATGAATGTAGCTGCCATGTTGTGCCATGTGATGGTCAGAAGACAGCTTGCCAGGGTCTGTTTTCTATTTCTACCATGTGAGTTCTAGGATCACACTTAGTAGTCAGGCCCTCTTCTGTATTTTTACTCAGGTCCCCATGCTTACCTTGTAGGCACTTTATGGACTGAGACATAATTAGCAGTTTTAAAGTAACGGTTTGTGTGTGTGTCTGGATGTTTGTATATCATTTTTGTCCTGTGTCACCCAGGACAGTTTCTAGGTCAAATATCCATGTTGCCTGAGGTAGAGACTTTGTGTGTACTCTGTAATTGATTAGTTCTTTACCCTTAGAACACAGATATACCACCAGCCTTTCAACATGCACTGAATTTGATTTCCTATGAACTTATTAGGTGAACACAATGTTCGTTGGCTGTATTGCACATACAAAGCCCTGTGTTTTAACAGACTCAAGGAAACAGATGGGTAATAAGTACTCATTTGAACAGTACAGATGCCTCTAGGTCTTGGGGATTGGGCAGCTGCTCCTCAGTTGTGGCGTAGGAATCATGAGGTGAAGATTCTAATCCATTTGCCTGGACTGAGCCATATTCCTAACGAGGTCCCAGCTGGCGATGCTGGGACATCATCTGAGTAAAAGAGATCGCTGGGCAGTACTTTTGAGTGATTTTGTTCCTTTAGTTTCTGTCTGCTGCTTCTCCACAGGTTCTCGTCTACAACCTTTGTGACATAGAGAATATGTCATTTCAGTGCCTCTGCCTTTCTCTACTGCTCTTTGGCATAAGTCTGTGGACATTTAGGTGTTTTGCATAATAATTAGCTAGCTGGAGACTTGAGGCAAGTCTCGTTTGTATAAACAGAAGGCCAGACTTCAGGGTTTATATAAATCCCAAGGCCATTTTTTTTTTTTTTTTTTGTCTCCCTCTTGGACTTCTGACTACCTCGCTGTGCTTTTGGACTTTTGGCACTGTGTTGGTGCTATTTTCCCATTGAAGTGCTATGGACATTTGAACAGTACAGCTAAATCTCTTCAATAGATGGCTCCCTTGTTGGAGGTCAATTTGAAGGAGATAGAACAAACCTTTTACAATGTGCTAATAAAAAGGTTCTCAGGTTCTTCATCACTTAGCAGTGTCAGGTATAGATTCCATTCCCAGGAGTGGGCCTTAAAGCCAGGCAGAAAGCGGTTATCTCTTTAAGACTTATCTGCTCTGTATTCTATGTCCACAGCACATCTGCCATATTTTAGGTGCTAAATGGCCCCAAATGGTTGTCATATTGAATGGCACGTGTATAGGTACAGAGCAATGGCATGTATGAGAAGCACAGTTTTGTTTCTTTATTATGTCATTCTCCGTGACTGTTAGTACATGGTGTGATAAGTGAGTACATATAAATAGTGAAATTAATATCAGGATGCAGCCTCAAATAGTAATGTTAAAGTCTGCCCTAGAATGTGTTAATTAAAATATGTAAAATATTAAAGCATTAGTTGACTTCAGTAGCAGTTAGCTTTCAGGTGAGGGCATCTCTATCCACTTAAAATGGTAGATGCTTTTAAACAGTAAGTTTTAGTAATATTATGAAAAATTGCTTCTTAAGATAACTTCTGACAATGTTACAGTAACGTGATGGTGACATCACTGAGCGTTTGAAAGGGGAGGAGCTCTACGCCAAGCATACATTATACCTAATGTCCTTTGATTGCTTCATCCCTTATGAGGCAGGTGGTCCTGTCTTGACATGCATTTTATAAGGTGGAGCCTGAGAACAAAAAGAGTAAGTGATGTTTCCCAGGTCACACAGAAGGATTTAAACTCCAGGTAGTCTAATACCAGAAATCCCTTAGATTCTACAGTGCATACAAGTGATGTGCCTATTTCAGCTTTAAATTATGTATGGGAACCTAAGTATTTAGTTGTAAAAAGCAGGATTGTGTGGCTGATATAATTTACATTCATTGGAAACTTTACTGTAGATGATTTCTTTATATAACTGCTTCCTGTTTATCATTACTTTAAGCAGTATTAATTTTAACAGTTACTGAGAGTCTTGATTTTTGCTTGATCTCTGATTTAAATTTAACAGTAACACCTTAATTTTCTGCCTAATCCTTAGGGAATAAATAGCCAATTATATAGTATATGCAGTAAAATTTTATTGTTATAGAAAGCTAGAGCTTACAGCTTGATTGTGCAGATAGAAATATAGCATTTTTTTAGAATCATGAAAATCACAGTTATTGAGTGATTACTGTGTAGTCAGCCACCCTTGTCCTAATATGTTATATTCATTTAATCATTAGAACAGTGGCGTAGGATTATTTTATCTTTATATGTAATTAAGTATCAATAGCAGAACAGTATAGATGGAAATGATTACACTCTAAAAATTTATCTTATGAGATTCTGGTATCCAAAGTCTCTAGAAACAAACCCTAAAGTCTGACCTTGTTATGTAAATGAGGAAACTGAGAAAGTTAGTTTTCTGATTATATTTGTTAAACAAGTTCCAACATATAGATAAGACACACCAACATGCCTTTAGGCAATTTAAAAGTTCTTTTCAGTCTTTGCTTGTGCTAACAAAATGACCTGAAGGTCGTTTTGTTTGTTCTAATTAGGACACACTTGAGTTCTTTTGATTCTCTTATCTGAACTCAAAGCCCAGTAATTTTCCTAAGGAAGTGTTTCCTTAACTTTACTTAATGTGGCCCCATGCTTTACTTCACTGAAAACTTGCATCTTTGCAATAAAAGCAGAAGAAAGGATGGAATGTCTGTGAGAGTCTTATTTGTTTGGACAATAGTGTTTTTTGAAATAATCTATTTTTATTTATCCATTTGCTTTTTTCTTTTTAAAGAAATTTTATTATTTTTCTTTATGAATTTCATGTACAAAATTTACATCATTTCTTTCCTACTTAATTTTTTTCCTCACTAAGTCCTCCAGCAACCACCTCACTCAAATTTATGACCTTTTCTTCTTTGTTATAGTTACACACCCCTCCACACACACACACATACCATTTAGCCTCCTGTGTGCCACATGCTTTTTCAGAACTGCAATGAGTAGTTTTTATTTTGAGATGAGAAACCATTGAATGACTTGGAGCAGTAGTAGATCTGGAGATTTTGTTTTTTCATTTATCTTTATTATTTTTTTAGTCACCAATAATTTAAAATCATTCCCTGAGAGTTTCAACAAACTGTAGTCCAATCTGCTTTAACTTGTTGAGCTATGCTTGCTGTTCAGACAGCAGGCAATTGACGTTGCTGCAGGTTGAAGTTTAACCCTTGTTTTTATTTAAGTGTGTTCACAATAAATGCCAACTGCTTAACAATAGTCTATCTTACCCTGGTTGGAAAAGCATCATGACTTCATGAATAAATTTACTGGATCTAGCTTTGAATCTCACATTTTTCTGATGGTCAGAATTTTGGGTAAATATATTCTTTTTTCATTTTGTCCATCTTTTCCTCACCTTCTTTCCTCCTTCTCTCTCTTTATATATTTTTTTATAGAATTTCAAACTACAGTACATGCTGGCATGGAGCTATGTTGCCAGGCTTAGCCTCAGCTCTCTAGTATTGGCTGTTTTCATTTTTCTGAACCTCAGCTTCGTTGATAAAGCCACCTGTTTAATGGGCTCTTGAGGACTAAATGGCTAAAAAGGAGATGGTACTTTTGAAATGTTTGGCATATTGTAATAAGGAACCATACTATGATAAATCTAGGCAAGAAGATTTTTTTTTATAATAGATACAAATTATAAACTGGGAGTATAATTTAGAACCTTATTTTTAGATACTTTTATGATTTATGTTCAGCGGTGTTACAAAATGTCTCAAGTTTTGTTTCAAAGTCTTGCCATTGAAACAATGCTTAAAATAACACTTGTATCTTCACACTGGTTGTTTTGCCTGTGTGAGAATTCTTTACATGTCATTAGCTGTTTTTGTAGTATCAGAACTTGGTGTATTCTCAAGGCCTCCTCCTCACTCTACAGGCATCAGTTTCAGGCCAGGTCTAGAGGTCAGAGCAGGAAGTCCTGACTTAAGGTCACAATTGACCCGTAGCTTCAGGACACCCAAGGAACTGGTGGGCTGTGAGGTCTCCCTGAACACTGTGTGTATGTATTTTGTTATTCAAGATCTTTGTCTTTCCAGAGAGCAAACAAGTTGTTGGTGAATTCTGTAATGTTTTTATTTGCTTATGTTACCCATTAATACAATCTAACTTAAAGTTCACTATTGTACTTGTTGCTGTGTCTGGTCAACAGCACTGTAAAGTTTGACTTGCTAATCTCCATGTGAGGCCAGGAAGAGACTTATGTAAAACTGAACTACATCTATGTAAAACTCAGATCTGGTGGCCCTCTGTTCTTGCCAGGGTCTTGTTTTGCCTACTCTGCCTCAGTTTTGCAACTCATTTTCCTAGGGTTTAAGTATTCACGAGCTGAGCTGAATAAATACATCCAAGTTGATGGAAGAAGGTTAGAGGGCCATGTGGACATTTAAGCTGTCTTTGGTGGCACTATTTTGCACCCCTATTAGTTACTTGAAAGCACTTTAGCAAGTGCTGAGATCATTGTGTTAATGTGCTTATGTCATATTTTAGCTTATTTTTAGTTGATGCATTTGTGAATGTTATTATCATGGGGATTGTAGATTGCAGGTAAGGTAGATGCATGGAGATGCAATTTCCCAGACACGTATGACTGACCTTTCCTTAGGCTGCATAATGAATTCTTAAAATTCCATATTAAAGTGGGAAAAATAAGGCTGGGTTTGGTGTTGTATGCCTTTAATCCTACTAGAATTCATGGAGGATTCACTGAGGAAAGTGACTGAGTTTGAGACTGGCCTGGTCTACATAGTGAGATTCTGTCCAGATAGATAAGTAGATAGATAGATGGATAGATAGATAGAATAGATAGATAAAATTTTTGTAATTTAATAACTGTGAATAACTCAATCTATCCAGATATATCTACAGAAGAAGAAGAAAGATTAGTTGTAATTTCTGGAGTTAAAACTGATAATCTTTTTGAGGCATTTTCATTTTTTTGTGTTATTCTGAGTATGTGTGTTCAAACAGTATACGTTATTTTATGTCATTTTTACTGTACTTACCATTATATTATGAACATTTTCTCATGTCATTAAAACTATTTGTAAATATGTTTTTAAATAAATGGTATCTAATCTTGAGACTCTTACATAATTTAGTCAATTCATTGTGGAATATTAGGATACTTCTAATGTTTTGGTTTTAGGTAAAACACTGTTAAGCCTTAGTATCCATGTAAACTTTCACCTGCGTCTCTAATTATTGTCTTAGTGTATTTTCCTAATGTGGAGTGGGAATCAAAGGTATGACTATGATCATCAAATACAGACTCTCTTTTGTAAAGGTGGTATCCATTTACATTCTTACATAATTCATAATCAGAGGGAAAGAAGCTTTCGTGGCTTTGCTGTCTTCTTTCATTATTTGCGGAATCTCCCTATGTCAGTCTGGCTGGGCTGGAGTGCTACTGTTACCACACCTGGCTTGACTCTGTAGTTTAAAATGATGCCTGAAAGGCCTGGCTCTAGTATGGCCACTACAAGCCTAGATCCTTTTTAGAATGTCATGGAACCGTAGGTGTGATTGATTGTTAGGAAATGTGCAGTTCCATTTTATGTTCTCCAAACGAGAAAACAGAGCTATAAAAGTTCATTGACACAGATAGTAATTTGCAGAACTAGGGTTAGAGACTCGACCGCTTGTCCGATATGTTTTATGTATTCTGACCCTCACTTACAGACACAGTACTTTGCCAGCTCTGAATCAAAAGTGACCAAGCCTGTGACCTGACATTCCTCCTGTCCCATCATTTGCCATAGTGTGTTCCCTGCTTGGTGTAACAGCGCCATACTCATCATCTGGCCTGCCAACAACCCTGTTGCTGAGTTTCCAGATAAGTCCTTCTGATTAATTCTGACTGAGTCTGGTTTGAGTTAGGGATGGGTGAATTGTGGCTAGAGTACCTTGGCTAGGTTTGTGTCATGTGTTCTCACATTCATGGCCCTGGACTGGGATACACGGAAGTTGGCAGTGTAAGTCAAATCACATAGAGTGAGAATGAGAGAGAGATGATTTCAGTAAGAGGCCAGAGGAAAGGTTTCTGGCAGGCAGAAACAACAGATGTCTGTGGCAGATGAGATGGGGCTGGCCGGAAGAAGCATATGCTTAGAGAGAAAGGCATGAGGGAGGAAGAGCTCAGAGTATGAACAGCTGAAAGAGGTGTGGCCTGAGCAGGTAACACAGATTGTAATAATGGAGGATGGCCTTGGAAAAGTAAGGTCAGATCATGCAGGATCTTACCTAAGTAAGATGAAAATGGGTAGTTAATGGGGGAATTTAAGCAGGTTAGCTTTTTAGCAGTGTGGAAAATGGATTGGAGAAGGCAGGGAAGGAAGCAGGGAGAGCGTTGGTTTGGACTCAGGGTTGTAGTCATAGAGATACAGCCAAGCAGAAAGACAAATGAGACATTCTGTTGTAGATCAGCAGAACTTTGAGGGTCGGATAGGATGTTAGGAGAAGAATGATACAGATGCCTGGCTAGAGTCACATACCTCTCCCAGCTGCCATTTATTAAGTTTTAGCACTTGTGTTGGTTACTTATGTGTTCCTCTGACCAAAATACTTGATATAACCAACTTGAGGGAGCAGATTATTCATTTTGATTCATAGTGTTAGAAGGTCATAACCCATTATAGCAGGGAAGAGAAAGCAGAACAGCTCTGCTCATAGCAGCTGGAGTATGTGGTGGAGTCTGGATCATGTGGTGGTAAAGCAGGATGCAAGAGAGTTAGTCATCGAAGGCCTGTTCCTGATCATCTACTTTGGCCAGGTAGGTCTTGCCTCCTAAAGGCTCCACAGTGTTCCAAATAGCCACCTGCTTTCTTGCTGATATTGTTTTGTGGTACTGAGTTCCTTCTACCCAGATTATAAGATCAGAATAAGTCAGACCATCACTGTTTTATAATAAGAGTTGTAATAGTAATAAATGTTAATATTAATTACTTATTTATAATGTTACTTATTATAATAAAGAAATAAATAATAAATCTAGCACTGATTCTAATAGAGTGCACATTAAGGCATATAGTAGGCTTATGATTTGATTAGTCATAAATTAAGTGGGTGGTTGATCCTAAGGCTCACAGCCATGAGAAGAAGCTTCAAGGAGTGTTGGACCTACGAGGCGGAATCCCAATTGATCAGCAAATTCGAATTTGATGCACAAGCAAGAGGTGTTTATTCAGATACCAGTGCGCTCTGGGACCCTGCTACCTGCTCCTGTTGAAGGAATGTTGTGGAGTGCCCAGCAATGAAATTACAGAGTTTATAAAGGCAAAAACCACAAAACAGGAGGGGTCTAGGGGTAAAAGATCTTTCTCACAGGGCAGTTATCACCAGGAAACAGGAGGGGGTCTAGGGGTAAAAGATCTTTCTCACAATCAATCTATGATCTATGATTGATTGTCACCAGGTGCAGTCGGGAGGGAACAGTTAGAAATTTTTTAGGCTTTCTTATCCATAACTACAGAAAGGTGTCTCTTAGAAACATTTTGTATCAGATCCGGGTTTGATAATAATTACAGCTCACAAGCTTTAGTTCCCATGGTTGGTTCCCAGGGTTGGTTCCCATGGTTAGTTCCTTTTGTTAGGGCCAAGTTAAAAATTTTCCATCCTTACAAAAATATAAGCTATAAGGCAACTAAGAGAAACATAGGTTACAAAGTTAGTCTGATTCTTTCAGGACCAAACGACCTCTTGTTAGGATATTTCTTGGGATGATTTTTTTTTTTTTTAATATGAGGAATTGGACTGAGGCAGACCTAAAAACAATGCTTTGAAGAAGCCACCGCAGTTACCTGGGTTGTCTTGTGTAGCATTCTGTTTACGGTATGCTTGGTCTTGGTTTGTTCTCAGGTTGAAAGCCCCAACCCTGTGAAAATGGCAAGCTCCCTTCTCACAAGCCCTCACTTTCTGGGTATATAAACATACTTTTGGTATCATTTTTCTGTAGTTACTGACTTAAAAGTGATGATTAAGAGAATTTTAGAAATCAAAGTTTTTAATCTATATCTCTGAAGGAGTATTAGGACACTTCTTTCTGTTTCTTAGGTTTCTATGAAAATATCCCCACACTTTGCCATCTTTTCAACCCCCTCTCCAGTCCATCAATACTTGTTTTGACATGCTTTCTTCTGGAAAACTGGCCTAAGTTGCATGTCTGGAAGCAGATTTCTGGAGGGGCTTGGCATCTTGGCAGGGTGAATAGTTTTGAGTTGGGTAATTAGTTACAACCATGTGGAACGGAAGCGATGATTAGTCTAATTAGGTAAGCCATTTTATAAGTGTTATGGTGGACCCCTGGGTAATGGCCTAGAAATGCCTCCTTTCCTAGTTTATTTGATTGATGAAAAGCAGGTTTCACCTGTCGCAACTTATTTATTTTTTTGAGGTAGAGATTTATTTACCTGGAATTCATTGGTTTTTTTTTTGATAACTGAGAGGCAGGCCTGTTTAGTCCCACTGGGAATGGGACTTTTCGGCCTTTGTTTCATGACACTGGCTTAGTGGAACCCCTAGAAACAGGATACCTTCAGTCCGCAAAGAAGTGGAGTGCTTGATTTATTTGGATAGTTCAAAAACACCTTTACCAATGATAGCCATTTCTGGCAGTTTCTATATAGCTAGATTGTTTATGCTTGTCTTTAGCATTTGCTGGCACTTACTGTGTCAGGCACTATTAGATGCAAGGAACTGAAAGATAAAAGCAGTTTTGCTTTTCCAGCTGTAGCCTGATGCTTGGTATATGATATGTACTATATAATATATATATATATATTTGTTGAAAGAATGAGTCCTGTATTTTGTATGTACACTCATATTTAACTCATACAAATACTGCTCATTCTCTAAGGCATTTTTTAAAGAACAGATTTCCATAAACCTACTCTCATTTATTTCCTGGTATTTTTAGAAAATATTTTTATTAATTCTTTGAGAATTGTATAATATGTAGTTTGATCATATCTACTGCCCTCTCCACACAGATTCATGGCCATCCTTCTACTCATTCAACTTTGTGTTCTCTTTTTTTTTTTAAACTCAGAGTGACAATTTGTGCTGTCCAGATCTAGCCATAGCCAAGTATCAAAAACAAAACAAAACAAACAAACAAACAAAAAAGTAAAAGTAATCTTTACAGGAAACTTACGTGTGACATTGTGAGCAAAGACAAGAGTGAGGAAGGAGATGAGCTCATTCCTGAGCCCTATGCTATTGTGGCCACCATAAGGTGCTGCCACACGTAAACTGTAATGTTTGTGAGACCTACGCTGGAGCATGGTTAGCTTACACCATGCACAAGCCTACAGTTCCCAAACAGAGCAGGGCAGCTACACATATGAACTCTCAACGGTATGACACCGCGCATAAGACCTGCACAGACTCAGCTAGAGAAGAATCCCGTCACGGAGGGGAAAGGTGGACACAAAGTCCCATCCCTAATTGAGAATCCATTGGCAAATGATAGCTGGGAGAAGGAGAGCCTGCTTTCTTTATGGATAGTTCTAAATTTGAAGCTAAACCTTTTGAAAGATTTGCTTCTAAAGTATGGTAAATAAGACCAGAAGTACTATAGCCTTTTAAAAATAAGACAGGAGTAAAAATATTTTGCCAGATTATACTATGGTGCTACGTGTAACTTAGAGAGCTTTTGTGCACTCTTGGTTCACAAGTCACTTTAAGCTCCATTAGAGACAGCACAAACATTACGGTATACTTGTGGCAGCATTGTTATGGTAGGCACAATAGCCTGGGGGGGGGGGGAGGAATGAGCTGATTTACTTCCTCATTTCCTTCCTCACCCATCCTACCACATTTGAGTTTCCTCTAATGGTTACTTCTTTTATTTATTTTTAAATACTTTGAAAATGTCTAGATTAGTTTGACTGGCCCCAATCCTTTATGACATTCAGCAATATGTGAAATATCTATCTCATTAAAAACAGTGTCAGTCAACATAGCTGCTAAGTAGGCAAGTGAAATGTAGCAAATGTAAGATGCTTGTGAGACTCATTTGGCAGACATTGAACATTTTATGCCAGTATGGCCATGCGTATCTCAGGGGGCTCAGTAAGAATGTGTGGTGAGGCAGAGACCTGGAAGATCTTTGTGGGGTTTCTGATTGCTGTGTTAATAGTTTCTGATAGAAACCCAAAAATAACAGTACCAGCCTTGTAGGGGTGTTAGGGAGATTAAATGAACTAGTTATCTTAACAGAATGTTATCCAAATGAAGTACTCAGTATTTCACAGTAGAATTGAAGTAATATAGACAGAAACAAATTACTAAGCACCCAAGTGTGGGGTTCTTATCAGGTGCCTCTGGAAACTTTATAATTGAATTTCTAATTGCAGTAATTTTTACCTAGTCATTAATGCAGTTTTTCTAAGACCTCTCATGTTAACCTAATTTCAGTTATTCTCTGTGTGAAAGCATCATATCTGTTTCTTTTAAAAACAAATCTCCTAGATTCAATATCAGCCCACCAAATGAATATATTTTATTATATCATTTTATAGTAAGTATTTTAGGTCCATTGCTAGGCTACCATATAGTTTATGGTTTAGAGACTTTAGGAAAAAAACCAACTCTTAGTTTGCATTTGTTTATTTTCAAATGGATCATGTTATATTGTTTAGTTGGCCTTAAATTCCTAGGCTCAAGCCATTTTTCTCTCTTAGCCTCTTTAAGAGCTGGGAGTACAGAACTGTGAAAAAGTGCTAGGTTGACTCTGTTTTAAAATAGAACATTTTGGTGGTAAAATGAGGTAGTAGGCTATTGATATGAAAGCTTAATGATATAATTTTTAACAGCTGTACTAACTTATAGTCAAGAAGTATTCATTCAAATCATACTATTTAAAAAATAATTGATTGGCTCTAGTAAAATGAAATACATTCTTATAATACTTTAACTTTTTGGGAGAAATAAACTTCAAAACTTATTTTTGATGGTTTTATGGAATAATAATAGATGTTATTAGCATGGTGCTTTTAGATAACATGGAATTATTACTTAGTTTATAAAAGTGAAAGTTAGCTGGTCACAGTGATGCATGCCTGTAATCCCAGCACTTGGGGAGGCAGAGTCAGGCAGATCTCTGTGAGTTTGGGGCCAGCCTGGACTACAAAGCAAGTGTAGGACAGTAAAGGCTACACAGAGAAACCCTGTCTTGAAAAATCAGAAAAAAAAACCCAAAAAGAAAACAACTCAAAGTCCCCCAAAACAACAACAGAAACAACCAACCAACCAACCCGAAACCCCAAACAACAACAGTAAACCCAAAATAAAACCAAAACTGCAAGTTGTTCCTTGAGATGGACAAATGTTTCTCTTAGATATTTTTCCTTGTCTTTTAATTGGGCGGTAAAGGGGATTAAACACTACCACTGTGGTGGTGGTTTTTTGGCCCCCTGACACTGCCTTGATGTATCTGGGAAGACAAAATGTTACTTGAGAAAATCTCCGAAGATTGACCTGTAGGCAAGTCTATGGAGGTGCTGCCTTGATTAATGACTAATGTGCGGATGAATGATTTATTTAATTCCAGAATGAATATTTCAATCTTTTAAACACTTTTTCTTTGATTATTATTTATTATAATTTATTCACTTGTATCCCGGCTGTGGCCCCTCCCTCATTTCCTCCCGGTTCCACCCCACCCTCTCTTCCTCTTCCCCCTTATGTCCCTTCCCTAGTCCACTGATAGGGGAAGTTCTTCTCTCCTACTCTCTGACCGTAGCCTATCAGGTCTCATCAGGACTGGCTACGTAGCCTATCAGGTCTCATCAGGACTGGCTAGAGAATGTTTCACTGTTATAAAGCTATAATAAAAGTTAACAGCAAAATACTAAAACTTTTTTTTCCATGGAAAGAAGTATGTGATTAGCTGAGTCAAAGATGTAGCATCTATTTGTTTGTGTATGTGTGTGTGTAAGAAACTATTGATGCTGTTGATCCAAATGGCAAATATTCTCTTGTTAGGTATGTGTTTGTCTAAGCTAAAACTCACCTGGATTTTATTTTGTAAGAGCTACTCATTATGAGTAGAGAGTGCTGTCGAATTCAAAGTTATAGGCAAAAACTCTGTTTTCAGTTACACTGTATGAACTTTAAAACATGAGCAAGGCTCTGGTTGAATATAGTTCTTGGCGAAAGATGTTTGGGAAGCATGAAATGAGAAATTACAGATGGCTGTATGCTGTCTTCCTGCAATGTCCTAGTAGTTGTCATGGTCAGTGACTTCATATGGACTTCGGAAAGTACAGAGTTTTGAAGCATGAAAAGATCTGAGGATCTTCTTTTACCTACTGTGTTGCAGATGAGGAAAGGACCCGTGGATAGGCAGGGACTGGGGTGAGGTAACAGGCCTCACTCCAGACAGAAGGATGTAAACATTACAACCGTTACGCTTTGCCTTCTTAGAAAAAGTTGCTTGTTGCTGCCTAGTCCTTCTGAGGCCACAGTTTGTATAGCACTCTGTATGGTGATGAGAGTGGGGAGAGGAAGATGAGGGAGGGGAAGAAAAAGAAAAGACATAGAAAGGTGAAAAATAGACTGATAAAGTCAAAAGTTGGCCTGCTTTGCTTTCTCTAGAAAGTGGTCCCAGTAACGCAGTGATCTGAAGTTTCTGGAGCATCAATGAGGTCTTGCTATGGTGGGAAAAAAGGGACATCTGTAGCGGAAATCCACCTATAGCAGTCTTTTTAAAAACTCTATTTGGGAGAGTTTAGGCCTTTACCTCCCTTTCACCATCCCCAGCCTTATGTAGGAGAGAGAAAAGGTTAGTGGGTAGAGGGCCCCAGATCCCTTTACTTCTTCCAGCTAGTTAGGGTCAAAGAATTATTTTTATTTTATGTATGTATGTATGTATGTTTTGTTTTCTTTTTTGATTTTAATTTTTTTCTTCACAATTTATTCATTATATATCCCGATTGAAGCCCCTCCCTCAACTCCCCCCAGTCTGACCCTCCCTCCCTCTTCCCCTTTTCCCTCCCCCTAGTCCACTAAAAGGGGCAGTTCTCCACCATTGCCATCTGCTCATAACTTGTTTGGGTTCGTCAGGACTGCCTGGATCCTCTTTCTGTGGCCTGGCAAGGCCTCATCACCAGGGGCGAGTGATCAGAGATCAGTCAACTGAGTTCATGATAGAGGCAGCTCCTGCTCCCCTCACTCAGAGATCCACATAGAGACTGAGCTGCCAATCAGCCACATCTGAGCAGTGGGGTCTAGGCCCTCTGTCTGCCTGATCATTGGTTGGTGCATCAGTCTCTGCAGGCCCCACTGGGCTCAGATCCTTTAGCTTTGTTGGTCTCCTTGTGAGGCTGTCCCCTCCATGTCCTTCTATCCCCATCCCTCTCTTCTTCAATAAGACTCCCTGTGCTCTGCCCAAAGTTTGGCTGTGAGTCTCAGCATCTGCTTCGATTCCCTGTTGGGTGGATCCTTTCAGAGGACCTTCTGTACAAATCTCCATTAACCACAGACACAGTTAGTAGGCTCCTTCACAAAGCTGCTGTGCCCTGAAGCGTTTCTCTCTGACTGTCTGTTCAGACCACCACACTGTCTCCGATCTCTGGTCTCTCCAAACTGCTTCACACCACACACCAACACCAAATGCCACTCAGACTCTTTTTCAGCCTCATATTTATACCCTCGGAGTCCTAGACCACACCCCTGTCTGTGTGGCACATGCAAAGATCATGCTCTGCAGGTGACAGTTAACAGGTGTGGACAAACTATAGCCCAACTAAAATCCCACACTTGGGATTTAAACAAAAGCATATTTACATAACATACAGAGAAACTAAAGACATCCTATTCTTGCTGATCACGGCTCCATTCTTTAGTGTCAACCCATTTTGAGATTGCTATGTCTGTTGTATTCTGACCAGTGTGTGTAGCTGCCTCATGTCCTGACAGGGAGAGAAGAGCCCTGTCGTGATTATATGTGTGTTTGACTGTCAAGTTTCCTGTTTTTCAAATCTTAGCTATTGTTAACGTCCCATTTTCCTTACTACTTTTGTATCCATCTCAAATCCTAGATCCAGTGCTTGTGATATTAGAAGCGGTTAAACTAGAAACTCATTCTCACAGAGCAGATTGAGTGTGTTAGTTATTGCTTGCCAGTTCACTCAGTCTCTTACTGATTTGTGCTGTGAAACTTGTTGAAACCCGGCAGCACGGGGGCATGGCTGCTGCAGCAACCTTGCTCACAGTGCCCTCTGCACGTGGAGCAAACTCAGCTGTGTTCCCAGTTTCCACTCCTAGAACATTTACCTGTTCACATTCTGACTTTTAAGTCTTAGCACACTTTGAGTCAGGTAGGAAGTGACCGCAAGGGAATGGCAGGCTTAGCCATTTTTGCTATTGTCTTTGGAAGTGTCAAAGTATCTAACTCACCTCTCTTAGTCTGCAAAGTTGTTTACCTATTTTCACTCTGAAGCCTGTCTCTGGGTTTTCCATTAGAAGCCTCTTCCTTTATGGCTTCTTTGGTTGGAAGTAAACTCACAGTTAATATTTTATTAGATAAGCAATAAATATTCTAGAAATATCAGAAAATAAGGATGAAGAAAATAAAAAATATAAATTATCTATAGTCTATCTGCCAGAGAAACCACTGATAACATTTTGTGCATATCTGAACTTTTTACGTTTATTTATATAGTACTAAATAACTTTAATAAAAATGAATTCATACTGTATATACTACTTCGAATTAGTGTTTCTCACTTGCATTATATGCATCTGTCATATGAAATAGCATTTTGTATTTTGAAAAGATATGTCTCTGTTTCAGTCTTTTCAAATAAAGCTAAGTGTAAAGAAAATTAAAAAAAAAAGCCTTATTGTCTTCCTACTCAGGCTGACATATTGAAAGGATTAGTAAAGAAACAAGTAACTGATTGCATAATGTGTTCTAAAAGCTCTTTTATGTTTCAGCTTCTTTATTTCCCAGAGAAACCAAGACCGCTTGGCTCCTAAGACCATTTGTTTTTAAGATACATAGCATACTCTTCAGGTTTTAACACAAATAAACAACCAGTCACCCTCAATGGATGGCAGTTTTAGAATGTATTATCTAATCATCTCTGATAAAACAAAAGGGCTCATGCACAGTTTCTTATGTTTTAAAATTTTAATAACTTAATGAATTTAGTTAAGTGCCCAGTACTTCTAACACACATACACGTAACATAGTAAATATAAGATATTCTTATCAATATGCATAGAGCTGCCTCACAATAATAATCCTGTAGCTATTCATTGAGTGCTTTGATTTAATCATCTAATTCACTATCGATGGACAGTTTCTTGTATAAAGATATTTTCAATGATAAGCACCAGTATTCTTGTACTACTAATTTGTATTGAGTGATAAACTTAACTACTACATAGTAAAATTTGTTATTTCTCTTACTGCTGGTGACGTAGACGTCGTGCTATACCAGAAATCTATTTAGTCCTCGAAATATCCTTATGAACCACATGTTATTATTGTCTCTGTTACACTTGAATAAAGGCCTGGAGAGATTCAGCAGTTCTTCTGTAATACAGTAACTACATGAAGTCTAAGATCTGAACCCAAGCATCCTGGCGATACGGTCTTGACTACTCATACTTCTGTGTCAAACGGCAAGGGAACAAGTAGCTCTTGTCCTAGGGCCACAGACTGAGGCACTCCTGATAGTAGTAAGCATTTCTCATGGCTACATAAACTTGTAGTGTAAGACCAGGAAAGTTCCTCTTTCAAGCTGAACTTCAGATGCAACAACCCCTAAGAAGTTAAAAAATAGTATGCTGCATTTATTTGTACATTGAATGACGGGTGTGGCTGAACAATGTATGTTTATTGATCATTTGAGCTCCTTTTTATTTTAAATTTCCTTAGCTTATTTTCTGTGGTATAACAACTTCACAGACTAGGTAATTTGTAAACAATAGAAGTTTATTTGACACCTGGCTCTGGAGGCTGGCAAGCCTGTACATGTCACAAGGTTTTTATGCTGTATGTGTCATGGCAGTAGGTAAATAAGCATGCATAAGACACTATGTCACACTGAACTCTTCCTTGTCATACTGCACTAATCCACAGCTCTCACTTAAAGGCCACCACTTAAAGGCCCTTCCCTTTAATATTGTCACATGACAATTGAATTTCAGCATAAAATTCAATTTTGGAGGAGACAAGCCATAGCTATACCTTTATTCTTTTTTTCTATTGGATAGTTTGTTTTAAAAATTATTTTAAAATAGATTTATTTATTTTTATGTGTCTGAGTGCCCGCATACTTGTATGTGTATCACATGTGTGCCTGTTCTGTGGAGACCAGTTCATAGTTTGCCATGTAGTTGTGAATTGCCTGGAAATTGTAGTGTGAGTGTTAGAAATTGAACCAGGGTACTTTGTAAGAGCAGCAAGTGCTCTTAACCACTGAACCATTTCTCCAGCCTTTTAAAATGATTTTTATTGACTCTTTAAAGTAGTGAGTGGCACACACCATTAATCCCAGCAATTGGGAGGCAGAAGCAGGTGGATCTCTGTGAGTTCAAGGCCAGCATGGTCTATAAATCGGGTCCAGGACAGCCAAGATTACAGAGAGAAAGCCTGTATTGAATAAAACCGAACCAACCAAACAAATAAAAAATTTTGTCATCTGCATTGCAAATATTTTACAGCATAAGCATTTTTAATTATTGTAAATTTTTCATTACATGAATAGTGGAACTTTCAGCTTTTCATTATAATATTCAATAATTACACTTATTGTTTCTTAGGAGACTTCCTAGATATATAAATGGTAGAGGGAAGTAAATATGCATTTTATTCCTCTAATTAGTGGATTATAAGAAACTTGATACAAGGGTATGATTGAATACCTAGTTTCCAATAATCTATGATATAGTTCATTATTTAGAAAACTAACCAATCTATGTTTTTTGAGTGTGTGTTAAGATTGAAATACTTTTATTATGTTTATTTGTAGTTAATATCTCTTCTGTTCTAAATTTACTGTTCATACTTTAAGGAGAATTTTGAGTTCATGTATAATTCATAAAATTCTGTGTATACTGATCTAATAGTAGAATAACACAGCTAGCTTTCTATCACCAATGATATTAGATTAAAAGATGTTGGAAAGAATGAATGTTTATTAGCTTGCTTTGATGAGTCAGTCTTAATGCTCCTTACTTTGTTTAATCTTTGGTTCAATCTTAGAGATAATATTTAAGAAGCTAGAATAGATCATATAACCTTCCAGTAGTTGTACATATCAGTAATAGCCTGTAATCTTTCTGATTAACCTCTTATCTGACCTTTCTTCTACTTCTCCATCATCTCTTGTTTAAGATAATTCGTTCATATTTGCTGCTAAGTTAGGTTGAAACGGAAGCTGTATTTTGGCAAAAAGAGTGAAAATTTCAGAAATGGCTACCTAGAAGTAGTGTAATGTGATGTGAGGAGTACTTGAGAAATTCTCTGTTCTTTTATTTTACTTTTCCTACTTGTTCCAGTATGTATTTTTATGGGTCAGTGTTTTTGCTGGTTTTTTGTCAACTTGACACAAGCTGGAGTCATCAGAGAGGAAGGAGCCTGAGTTGAGGAATTGCCTCCATGAGATCCAGCTGTAAGGCATCTTCTCAATTAGTGCTCAGTGCACCATGGTGGGTGGTGCCATCCCTAGTGGTCCTGGGTTCTGTAAGAAAGCAGGTTGAGCAACTGTGGAGAGCAGGCCAGTGAGCAGCACCCTTGTACCAGCCTCTGCCTCCAGGATCCTGCCCTGTTTGAGTTCCTGTTCTGATTTCCTTCAGTGGTAAGCAGAAGTATGAAAGTGTAAGCCAAGTAAACGCTTTCTCCTCAACTTGATTTTTGGTCATGGTGTTTCATTGAAGCACTAGAAACCCTAATAAGATTGCCAGAGACTATTTCTGCTGGCCTTTTTCTTCTCCCCACTGGTACCTTCTCTTCATAACCTGGTGCTTGTGATGCTGCTTTCTCTAGCTGCCTAACGCCATGGCAACGGGCCATGGTAACTGCTTTCCTTGCAGTCAAGGGAGAAGACTCCTTTTTTTTTTCTTTTTTCTTTTTATTAATTACACTTTATTCACTTTGTAACTCCCTATAAACCCCTCCCTTCTCCGCTCCCAATCCCACCTTCCCTCCCCCTTCTCCATGTATGTCCCTCCCCAAGTCTACTGATAGGGGAGGTCTTCCTCTCCTTCTTTCTGATTCTAGTTTATCAGCTCTCATCAGGAGTGGCTGCATTGTCTTCCTCTGTGGCCTGGTAAGGCTACTCCCCCATCAGGGTGAGGTGATCAAAGAGCAGGCCAATTGGTTCATGTCAGAGACAATCCCTCTTCCCATTATTATGGAACCCACTTGAACACTGAACTGCCATGGGCTACATCTGTGCAGGGGTTCTAGGTTTTTTCCTTGCATGGTACTTGGTTGGAGTATCAGTCTCAGGAAAGACCCCTGTGCTCAGACTTTTTGGCTCTGTTGCTCTCCTTGTGGAGCTCCTGTCCTCTCCCTATCTTACTATTTCCCACATCTTAGGGAGAAGACTTCTTATTTTGCTTTCTCTGCAGCCGGTTTGCAGTTAGCAGTATGACCCACCCTTTCTATCTATCCTCCTGTTAAAAGCAAGGAAGTCCTGATGGGCACTCAAGAGTACAGGACCAGCTGGGTGTCTTAACTCTCAGGCTTCAGGGCCTAGTTTAAGTCAAACTGCCCCTTGATCACAGTTTCTCAAGTGTACCCATTACATCCTCTACCCCTTTATTTTGCTTTTTTTTTTCCTTGACATGTTCTATAGTTGACTGTATTTGGAGTTTGATTATTTGTCCTCTGTGTATATGAGTGGGATTCTTTTTTTCCTCACTGTCTTGGCCACAAGTATTTGTCAGATGGCCATAGGACTTGGTGATGGAAACCTTGATTTTGTTTCTTAGAACTTCCTCTCTTTGGGTTGCTTCCTCTCTTAAAAGAAAGGCATGGATTACATTTGGCCTTCTCTGGGAAGTGTGCTCACTTCCAGGACATTTTGAAGTCCATCATGTCCCAGGCCTTGGGCCAAGCAAGAGCACAGTAGGAGTAGGTTATAGGTCACACAATAGAACTTCGGATTTCACATTTGTAATCACCTGACTGGGACTTTAAAAGAAGGCTTTTTGAGCCTGTTTCCTCATTTACACCACCAATCTTCTTGGCTTTTCATGCAGATTAACTCTGGTAGTGTATGGAAACCTGGGTAGATGAGACAAAGACATGATGGTGTGATGTAACTGTTAGTGTTTTACTTTTCTTGATGTAATTGTTAGTGCTTTACTTTTCTTTTGAATTTTCCCTTGTAAGTGGAGTTGAATAAAGTCGGACTAGATTGGGCAGCTGTGGAATTTGACTACCTAGGATCATATCTCACTGCTAAATATCAGTGTGTGCTAAGAGCCAACCGTTATATGAAGACAGTAGTCAATGCTCACATTACTTGTTTCTTCCCTAAAGAAAAGCTTTAGTGAGATAACATTTTGGCACACTTTCTTTTCTTTTTTTCTTTGGATGTATGTGTGTGTGTGTGTACCCTTGGTTGTCCTGGATTCACTTTGTAGATCATGCTGGCCTCAAACTCTCAGAGATCCACCTGCCTCTGTCTCCCTGAATGCTGGGATTACAGGAATGCGCCACTGAGTTTGACAGTTTCTTATAAGCTGAAACTTTGATAGTTGTTGTCTCCTCTAGCGCTACTGTCCTGTTGTGTCCACTCTTGTGCTATAGAACAATAGAGAAATATCAGGTCCATTTTTTGGATGTAGTCTTTTGTATGCTTAAGATTGGGTCCATGATGAACTGAACTGCTTCTCACTAAAATTTGTAACATTGAAATCATAACCCTCTATCAGCAGTTCCCAACCTGTGGGTCACAATTCCTTTGGAAGTTAATGACCTTTTCGCAGGGGTCGCTTAAGACCATTGGAAAGCATAGTTATTTATGATTTGTAACAGTAGAAAAATTACAGTTATGAAGTAGCAATGAAAATAATTTTATGTTTGGGGGTCACTACCATATGAGTGGCTGTGTTAAAGGGTCACTGCGTGAGAGCCCTGCACTGTATATGATGACTGTACTTGAAGATAATGAAAGTGAAATGGAATTAAAGGCTGGGGCTGTAAGAAGAGCTAGGAGGAGTGTGAGTGCATAGAGGAAAGGTCATGTGAGTATGCAACAATTGTGAGAGAACCCAGTGAGAGGGCTGCAGTCTGCAAGCCAAGGAGAGTGCCCTCACTAGACACCAGCCCTGGGATCCCTTGGTCCTGGACTTGGAAGCCTCAGAACTGTGGTGAAAATGCCTACTGTTTAGGTACCTTTCAAAGGCCTTATATCTTCAATATCATCACATCAGGGCTAGGATTTCAACATAAGAATTTCAGCCAATATAAATACTTAGTCCCTTGAACTGTGTTCTTAGCCATGCCTTCTCCATACTTCAATGGTAGGAATCCTAGTATTTTATTTTGTATCTTGTTGCGTTATTGGATTCCCTCAATTCTTCAGAGGAATTTTGTATACTGAATTAAAATCTGTTTAATTTATACTCACTGATTACATCTGTGTTCTTTTGGGTAACAACGTGTGTGTTCTTATTGAATATAACAGTTTCTCATATCCTTCTCTTCCCTGTTATTTGTTTTCAACATTAAAATACTATTTTATTAGTACCATTAGAGAAAATCAATTCCACTTGGTTTTTAAAAGCCCAAACTGGAAAGAAAAAAATCAATCTGTAAGAACATAAGTAAAGAAGGAACCCAATTAACAGAGACACTATTTCTTTTTGTTCTTTTCAATAAGTATCATCATTTTCAAAATTGAAATAAATTGAGAAATAGGCTATCCATTTTTAATATTTGAGTCAGTAAGATCTGTATCTTTCTTGCTTAGTATGATACAGCCTTTTTTATAATCATACTATCTTATTGCATGTTTATCTTAGCTCTTGACAACATTATATAGACTTGAAGAGATCTTTTAAATAAATCCTGTCTTCTAAATCCTGTGTTGGCAGAAATTTTATCATTTTTTTTTGGTGGCAGCCTCTTGTCCTTTATCAGAGCCCATCTGCTCTAACAAAGGGTTGGAGGTGGGCTTAGTTTCTCTGTGCTAAAGCCAATGGCTGTGTCACCTCTGTTCAACAGATTAGGCATGTCAGCTGAGCACAGACAATCTGGTCAACACTGCTGTTTTCTTGAGTGACTGGTTCTAAGGACCTGTCTGTGATGGGCCAGTGTCTAAATGGCAGTGTCAGAGTCTGAGCCAGGTGCATGGAGGTGACTGTCCGCTGCAGTGAAGAATCGGGCACCAGCGGTTCCGTCAGGCTACTGTGTGGTGGCACCTGGGCTGGGCTGCATTCCATTTAATTTACAGTTCACCAGTGTAAAACCACCCACTAAGCTGGACCAGTTTCTTGTGTTTGACCAGGAACCTCAAGATACAACCTTATTTGACTATTTTCAAAGTCGTTCAGTAGGATACTGCTAGTCATTTATCTATGCCTAAATACATGTAAGGTTTGCATGTTCTCATTAAAGAATGTGCTCCCTTGGGTAGGTAATTGCTATTTATGTGGGAGTTAGAAATGATCTCTTCTCATCCTTAGCAGTTTAAAGTTCAAGGTACTACTCTAGGGAAGAATTTTTTTACCCTTATTAAGTAGGTATTGATTGTTAAGAGAAGTCAGGCAGGCAGAGGGCATGTGAGGATGCTGGCAGGTTGCTTTGAAGGTCTAATTAGGAATCCTACAGACTGTATGGAATTCAAATGCAAATGTCACAAGAACGGCAGTGGTTGGGTAGCTGTTTGGGGAAGCTGAGGTTGTTTTTGTTTGTTTCCTTTTGAGCCCTGCCATACATATCTCAGTTCAAAAGGCCATATAGTTAATAAGTAATCAATTTTAATTTATTTTAAAATAGGGTTTCTGTGATTAGTCCAGGGTGGTGACTGAGTGTGAGCACAGCATTTATATATGTATAGTCTGTAGCAATGTTGAGAGTTTTCATACAGTGTTTATTGTCTAGTAAAATTTTTCTCAGCACCAGACTAATTTGATTCGGCATAATTGACTGGGGAGCAATTTTCTGAGCTGGGTAAGCTAGGAGGCAGCTGTCACTAAGGTCAATGGCTCTCCAGAACCCAGAAGCAGTGCACAGTTCTGAATGGGTGTGTAGCCCCACCTTACCTCTTAAAGGGAACAGTGAGTCCCTTACTTCTTTCCAGGGATGTAGGATCCCCAAACAATGGAGATCATGAAGGTCTTCCTTCTTAGGCAATTTCAGGAGCAGTAGGAACATGAACATGGAGTTCTGATTTATTCCTAAATCTATGGCTGCTATGAGGAGTTGAGAATTTAGTGTCTCCAATGCAAATAGCTGTTTCCTGAGTTGCTTAAAGATATGGAGTTGAGTTTTAGTTTGGTGGCTGGTCTTTTTATTTCTTCTTCTTCTTCTTCTTCTTCCTCATCCTCCTCTTCCTCATCCTCTGCTTTGTTATGAGATTCACTTAAATCATAACTCAAACACCAGGTCAATGCAGATGACAAAAATTTAGTATATTCAAGCCACCACTAATAGATCAGGGCCGCAGAACAGACTTGGGAGCTGAAAAGTGACCCCAAGCCAGAATATCACAAAATATTTAAACTTGCAAAAGACAAACATCTGTGCCAAGTTATTGTTTCGATCTTCGACCAATCAGGATAGAAGTTGGTTCCTGGGCCTGGGAACATGAACTTGTTTGACCCTGCCAGCAAGCTGGAGAAGTTGTCCTTGAGATGGCTGGACTCAGATAACTGTCTCCTTACAAATTGTCACTGAGATGTCTGGACTCAGCTGTCTCCTTTCAACAGAAGCTGTTCAGCTATTGGGAAGTTCCAGCTCTCCTATGGCCTGGGACCTTGAACTTAGTTTCTCCCTATGACTAAGTGGAGTCTGAAAGCAAAATGGCAGTGTCTAGAACATGCTTCTTTTGCTTTTCTTCAACTCCTTTTCTTTTTCCTTTTCCTTTTCTTTCTTTTCCTCTCCTTCCTTTCTTCTTCATCATCTTTTTATGTTCATCTTCTTGAGTTTCACTATGTTTTCTTTGAACTTGCTATATAGACCAGACTGAACTCAAACTTGCTATCCTTTTTGCCTCTGCTATCTGGTGATTTAGATTTATATCTTTCTCTAGCTTCTTGTCAAACATCTTTGTTATTGGAGGCAATTATCTTTATATCCTGGAGGATTTATTTGTATGTTTCTTCTACATCTCACCCTAATTTTGACCTGTACAAATGATTTTCCCCACAATTGGCATATTACCTTTATGCACTTCTAATTGTGTAACTAACTCGATTACTTCTTTTATGACTGATTTAAAAAGTTCATGCCAATTTGGCAGTTCATCTCAAAATACATTTTCATATAGGTTTGTGTGTGTAGGCTAGAGGACAGTCAGTGTTGGCCATCTTTTTGGATCACTTCCCACATGAACTTTTGAGACATGGTTTCTCAATGAATCTGCAGCTTATGGGTTTGGCTAGGTTGGATGGCCACTGAGCTCTATTATTTATCCACAGAGTTAAGACTGCAGATGTTTGGGGAGGCTTTCATTTACATGACCTCAGGAATCTGAAGTCTGGTCCTCATGCTGGTATGGCAAACAGTTTATTAACTAAGCCATTTCTCTTGTAGCCCCTAAAATCAGATTTTAAATGGCCATTTAAAATGCCAAGGAAATCTTCCTATTGGTCAGATACCACTAGATCCCTCTTTGGTGCCCTGCCTAGTAATGCTGAAAACTTGAAGAGACTTATGTTTTAGGAGCACAGTTGTAGGCCTAAATAGTTTCATGAGGTATGGCGAGGCTTTTAGTTACTTATTATTGTGATAAATACCCAAAGGAGACAAACCGAAAGGAAGGAACCTTTGTTTTGGTTCACAGCTTGTGGAGTTTTGTTCCGTGGTAGGCTGATTCTATGTTTTTGGGTCTTTGGCAAAGTACAAACTCACAGTAGAAGAATGTGGCAGAAGAAACCTGTTTACCTCATGATCTTTGGGAAACACACACACACACACACAGAGTCTACACACACACACACACACACGCACGCACGCACACACACACACGCACACACACACACACACACACACACAGAGTCTGCGGTGGTTAGTTTCCTACTCTCTTTTTAGTTTTTTCTCACATGTCAGCTCCCCACATACCAGCTGTTTCTGGAGACACATGGAAGAATGTACCTTATTGATCTCTGAGGTGTCTCTCAAGCTAGGCAGGCTGCTGGTCAAGAATAGCCATCACAGGAAGTCTGCATTTTTAAAAATTACTTTGACAGCCTCGTATAGGCTGTGGAGACTGAGAAATGGAATGGCAGTATAGTGTATAGCTGCTTTACTGAGAAATCCATCAGATCTTAGAGGTCTTTCTGTCCATGGCCTAGTGTATTCAGCAGTTTATGAAGTGTCTGTCAAATGTTTCCCTAACAATACATTTGAATGCTGGCAGTTAATATGGGGAAAAGTTATTCCATCTTATAAAGGGGGATTAAAATGCTTGCTGTCTACTCCTTTCATTGGGTGTTGTAAGGATTAATGAGATGATGCTAGTAATGTGTTTTGAAGTCGATGGAAGGAATGGGTATGGGGAACCCCAGATGTACATTACTAGGAATTTTGGCTTTTACCTTGTTATTATGCTTCCATTTATTTTGCCCACGTAGTGCTTTGGACAATAAAGCAAAGAGCTATATTAAGCTTGAGGCCCATCTAATAGGAGTGCCACAATGGAGTCATGAGCCTATTGTGTCACATGTTTTAACTTCCATCCATTGCAAAAGTCACACAGGCTTGACTGGTTAAAGTGGGGCTAGTTACCTTTTCTGTTGGCCATAGGGTCCAGTGAGTACTTTAATAAACTGCAAGCTTTTAGAGTGTATTTTAAATAGAGTAGTCAGTTGTCATCTTGGTAACTTAATATTTGTGCATTATCACCTGAGGCTATGATGTACACTGTCATATGCAGTGAGGTGTTGGGGTGTGAGAGGAAAAGGCTGTGCTGGCAGAGCTTGTGGTCCTGTTGTGAAGGGTCCTATGGGGATACTGGTTCCCAAAAGACATAACCCTGCCTCTGTAGGCAGGGCTTTCCCTGATTCCATTTGGAGATGCTTGTTTTACACTTTAGCATAATATGATCATATATTTTCAGGTACTATAACCAGGCCAGCATTGCTGAATGTATCATTCAGCTTCATGTGTAATACTGGAGGCAGACACCTATCAAGAGAAGAGGCTTACCAGCTTAATAGTTTGCATGTTTGGGGAGGGCAGCATCTGGTGGCACATCATGGTGGAAACAGATATAGTAGCGGAATGGTCACATCCTGAACTGAAACTGAGAGAGAAAGGATGGGTAAGCTTTCTATAATCCCTTCCTTAAGCCCCTCAACTTTTTTGTTTGTTTGTTTAGAAAGAAAAAGTTACAGTCAGAATGGATAGTATTATAATTTAAAAAAACCACTCCAATCTAAGAAATCTACAAATGTCTCAAAATCATGGAGAAAAAGAGTTCCTGTTATAGCATAAAGGATAAGTAGAATCTTTTAATGGAGACTTCGTACTTGGGGAAAATACCAGTACAATCTGATGAGGACGGGGTCTCCCTGTGCCCAAGCAATTCTCAGGAAAAGCTATTGAGGAAACCAATTCATTTTGTTGTCCATTGGTTTGTTTGCTTGGTTATTGCTTGCACTTGAAAACATGACAAACTCTAGGTCAAAAGTAAGTGATACATCTGATGTTTGGTGGAGGCAAAGAGTAAGGATTAGGAGCTGTGAACATTTGATTGTACCTCTGTTGGTTTTGTGATCATTATGTACTGGAGTAAGAGTGACTTTGAGGGTCATGCTGGAATGGCCTTCATGTACTTCTGACCCTAGAGTGTATCAGCTGTGTGGCATGTGCAGATTCTGTCAGATTGCCATATACCGGATCTTAGTAATAAGGAATGTAAAGACAGGTGTGTCTAGTACTAACATTATAAGAGTAGCTATTAAAGGGCGAACACAATTAGTACTAAGATCTGTGATCAAAGTGTTGCCAATTGAAATTCTTGGAGCCAGAGCCCTAAGTATCTTTATTCAGATGGACACATTCTCATAGTGTATAGGTGCCTTGTCTCCACATGGCCTACCTCCTAAACATCCTACCACTTCCCAATATGTCCCAAGCCTGTAACAGATAGGAATCCTGGGGAATATAAAGCATTTGAATTGTAGCGCTAGCTCTGAGTTTAAAAGTCATATGCCAAAGTGTTCAGAAAGACATTTATGAATGAAGCTATTGTAATAGATAACAGCAAAGTTTAAAATAATGTTGATATTCTGGATGGTGGGGAGGAGGAAATTAGATGGAAGGAAAACAATTCAGCACTTTCCTTTTTATTCCAGAGAAATAGAATGCCTGATTGTTAACATATTCTATGCAATGAGTTAGGCACATTTAAAAATAGCAACTTAACATGAATGAGCCTTTGTATGAGCTGAGCTTCAATAAAGAATATAAAGTGGTCATGAAAATTGTATTTTAGTAGTCTATTTTAAACTTTGGATTTTTAACACACTTTTGAGAATTGTGAAAGAAAAAGTCTGACCTAAAATCAACATAAATTATTAAAAATCTGGATAAGGGTATATACCCTGTGAAACAATCTTGGTTTCCTTATTTGTAATATTATGCTTTCTTTGAGTTTTAAATAAGCAAAATGGGTTATAAACCACTGACTTGGAATGAGTTGAGAATCCATGTAGACACAGGAATCTTTTGTGCTTCTCTGTAGAAAAGTAATTCAGAGTCTCTCAGGATGTTTTAACAGCTCTGGAGATCAAGGGAGTCCTTGCTGATGGCAGTCAAGAATAGCCCAGGAGGTAATTCTTTAAGAAAGTAATTGCCATATGTTTCTTTCTGCTTTTGGGATACCTCACTTAGGATGATCATTTCCAGGTCCCACCATTTGCCTGCAAATTTCATGATTTCCTCCTTTTTAATTGCTGAGTAGTATCCATTGTGTAAA
>CM053764.1:66782692-66797886 GCA_028658305.1 Pachyuromys duprasi
CACAACCTCTTCTGGAAGCTGTTTTATGTCTAATTGTTGTTATACTAACAACATAAATTTAAAGCTGTTGATAAAAGTGATGAACAACTTCAAGATAGTATATATTAAGAAATGCTAACTTATCTATATACACCCATAGGTACTTTATGGTTGTAGCTTGTACTGTGGAGGTGGATGTGGGTCAATAGGGATGGACCTTGCTCTTTGTTGTCAGCTATGTTGCTGACCCTTAGGACACTTTGAACCTTCAGTTGTTAATGACGCATGTAGCTCCAGAATGAATAGGTGTCACACAGACTTCAGCATGCCTAAGGAGCAGCTTCAGGTGTTTGGTCACTGTGCGGGTCTTCCAGCTCCACTCGGTAGATCCAGGTGTGGGTACAGTAGAGCCAGGTGGTACAGCGTTCTGCATGTGTCCACAGCACCCCATGGAATGCCTCATCCTTGTGTTATTTTCTCAGGGGTGAGTCCCTAGCACAGCGCTTGGCTCACTTGTGTCTGAAGGTAAAGTTGATGACTTCTTAGAGCCTTAGGGAACAGCATGACATTCCTGTGGTGGTGACTGGTCAAAGGGAACCTGGAACTTTTAAATGTCTTGAAAGAGTCATCTGCTTAAGAAAGTTTATGTTATTGAAAATTATTATCAAATTATGGTTGTATATGCTTGCAGTGTTGTGAGGAAGTGAGATAAGCCAGGTGTACAAAGAAAAATAAATATTATACATTATCACTTTTGTGTGGAACCTAAAACAATTGAGCTAATAGAAGTAGACATCAGAATGGAAATGAGAAGATGGTCATATTGAGAAAGTGGTCAAAGGGTACGCAGTCTTATGTGAATGAGGTTTTCTTGGGGCGGGGGGTTCATGTGGATAGACTATTGCAGAGCCTGGTAAATATAGTAAGTAACAGCATAGGTTACAAACTCAAGATTAAATCTTAGATATTCTGACCAGGAAATGATAAATGTTTGAGGTGAAGAATACATTAAGTGGAAAACTATGGGAGTTTTTGGGAAGGAATGGGAAGGTGGAGAAAGTGATCATGGGAGGAGTTGGAGGATTGGGTGTGCATTAACTAAAATTCTCAAAGAACTAACAAAATACTTTTTTTTAAATTATATTTCAGAAATTATTTACTTTTAACAAGCATTCTATTTTTTAGAAGTTTAATCCTTGTGGTTTACAGTAAATAGCACTTATTATAAGTACAGCTAAAGCCATACAGTGGTAGGGAACTGTTTGATGTTGTAGGTAGTTACTTCCCAAAGCCCTTTAAATAGTGAAGAGCTTTGGAAGTCAGGATTCAAGTTATTTTTGCCTTACTTGTCTGCAGTCTTGTTAACTCGTTGACTGTCCATTGGACCTAACTTGAAGGTAGTATGCCAACTAGCTTATTGAACACTGGACAGCTAATACATCTTGCCTGTGCTGGTTAGTTTTTTTGTCAGAATGAACACAAGCCAGGCAAGAAGGAACCTCACTGAGCAAATTCGTGCTGGCTTGGAGACAAATCTGTAAAGGATTTCTTTTCATTAATGCAGCCCATTGTGGGTGATACTACCTCTAGGCACATGGTCTTGAGTTGTATAAAAAAGCAATCTGCATGGTCTGGGGGGAGCAAGCCACTTAGCCGAGTTCCTCTATGATCCCAGCCATAGTTCTTGCTTGTAGATTCCTGCCTTGAGATCTTGCCCTGACTTCCTTTCATGATGGATTGTAAGCTATAAGATAAAATAAACTCTTTTGTCTCAAAGTTATCTTTGGTCATGGTGTCTATCACAGTAATAGAAAGAAAACTAAAACAGTAAAAACTTATCAGGACAGATTGAAGAAATGATATTATTGGTAAACCACTAGCATAACTTTATTATTAGCAGGGACACCCACATCATATATTTTACTATCTATTCTTTTGAACAAAATTATGATAAACAGTTATTTTAGAACCACAAATAACTAATGCTTGCCTGAGAAGTGGTATTTTTTTTTAAATACCTTTCTGTTTTCTGATCCTACTGTTTCTTTTGGTGTCCCTATTTGCCTCACCTATATAGATGCTATTTTATAGAGTCTCTTACTACATTCTGTGCACACTGCTTGTTCTTAGTACTTGGGCTTTTCAGGTTAAAAAAGAATATACCAAGAAACATTTATGAACATCATTTATTGATAGTCTACTTGAATTTTCACAGGGGTTCTGGTCATGCTGTGCTGTGTTGGATAGTTCCCTGGCTTTCCAAGCCTCCTTGCTCATGTGACTCAGCATACATTCAAGAGTGCCCTCTGTATGTGGTATAAATGGCTCTAGAATTCTGATTGCCAACCCTGAGTCTGGCAAGCAAGTTCAGAATCTTAAGAGTGTTTGTTTTTTATTTTTTAAATGTGAATATTTATCTCATTTGCTCTATTTATGAATTTTAAAGTATCAGAAGAACACAGACTTGCTTGAGGATGGCAACCATTATCAGTTTGGGCAGGCGAAAGAAAGGTGAAATAAAGACTTGACTCACTGGGCCTGCTCATTTGTTGTGGGAAAGGACCCACCCATCTGTCATGACTAATTGTAAAATGGTGGGAAAAGCGGAGGAGGGGATATTGTGAGCTAATAGTATTTGGTTGTTAATTTTCTTTTAAACCCTTTCTTTGAAGTTCCCAAGCTCTCTAGATTCTTGTTATCTTAGCAAAGGAGCTGTGAGTAAAACTTGATCCTGGTATCTTAAATTTCCTTTACTGAAAGCTTTGTTATAGACGAATGCTTAGTATCTTATTTTCCTAACTCCCAACATTCTACTTACAATAAACAAATATATAGATGAATGAATAATAAATAAATGAATAAAGCAAGCAAGCAGGGGTTACCATTTGCAAAAGCTATAATGTCTTACGAGATTAAAATTATATCTAAGGTGTCAGATCCTTGCAGGAGGAATATAATTGTTCCACTTGGTTGGAAGACAGCTGTTTTGGGTCTGAGCTATGGTGGGAGATCTCTTTGGTCTGTGATGGGCTTGCTTTCATATTGTATCTACAGCTTTGCATGCTTCTTGATGAAAAGTCTTATGATGCTGGGCTGTGCTCTAGAGCCCCTGCTTCCTACCCCATTGGCTCACAGGCTCTGATTTTCACTTCCCTTGGGGAGCAGCAGAATGTCCATTTCCCCTTGTCCCATGGGAGCTGCTTTCAGGAAATGGGCATAGTAAATAGACAGCAGCTGGCAGGAAAATGAAAATGAACCTCAAGGGGCTTTAAAAGGGGGCATGGATTCAGTTTTTGTCTCTTTTGCTCACACTGTTAAAAACAGATGGACAGCCAAGCTAGCAAAAGAAGCATGAGGTCACCTTTTGCCATCGCTGTCTGACTCTGTGCCCCCCTTCATTATCTTTTTATTTTGATGTTCATTTCTTAACTCTTAGAAATGAAAGATTTAGCCTTTCTCTTACTCCACTTTTCTGCCAGATGCTTTTAAGCTACTCTTGAGAGGCCTTGTGTTCCAACTTGATGTTGCTATTGACTTGTGGAAGATGCAATTATCCTGTCCAGGGAATAGGGAATAGTAGTAGGGAATAGGTGGGTAATCCCCTTCTTCCCAAGGATCACTGTTTTGCTTTCCTTGTTTACCTGGAGGTACATGCCAGGTATATTTTTAGGGGAAAACATACATGATTCTCCTTGCTTATTTCCAGGACAACTGAAAGAATGGACAGTTTTGTATGATTTTAAGTAGTAGACATTATTAAATCGTAACAGGAAGTTTTAATTAAAGTGAAGTAGCATCATATTATATTTCGTTGCACTGAGCTAACAAGGACAGTATAGGATAGCAAATTACATGTTAGTCTTGTGATTATTTCATTAATAACGGATTGTTCTTGGAGTCAGCAGGAATGTATTTATAGAAAATAAGTGGTAACCATGGCTCTTGTTTACCAAAACAAAGCACAAACAAATGTAGACATGCAGGTGTGCATTTGTACACATTTTTCTGCCGTAGTAGTAGTTTTCTGTGGCTGCTGTGAAAAGCTTAGCTTAGAACAATACAAGTTTATTTTCTTACAGCTCTTCAGGCCACATGAGTATGAGGTTCTGAGTGTGCCAGACAGTGGTTTCTTTGGGGACTCCAGAATATAACGTTTGCTTGCATTCCAGCCACACTGCTTTTCTCTGGACCCCTTCCTTCACTTTAAGGCCCAGGACATTAGCATCTTTTCTGTGAGTCTGCTTTGCTGTTCTTTATCACAAAATTATTGTGTGGAATCTCTCTCTGCTTCCTCAGGACACCCATGGTTGCAATTAAGACTCACTTGAATAACAGGAGAGTCCTGAATTTAACTTAATTCTGCCTTTACTCTTCTTCATGAGTTTACCACATGACTCTCACTTCCCATTTTTTGGCCTAAGTACGGACCAAATTTGTTTTTTGCTTCTCCAGACTTTTGGTCACTCTAACTTTACTTAGATTATTTACTTTAAAAGTGTCACAATGTGTGGAGGGAAGATTAGAAGGATCCAGAGGGGATAAGAACACCACAAGAAGACCAACAGAGTCAACTAGAGCCAACTAACATATGCCCATGGGGGCTCACAGAGACTGAAGCACCAACCAAAGAGCATGCATGGTCTGGACCTAGGCTGCCAACATAGATGTAACTGATGGGCAGTTTCCTCTTCGTGTACTAAGTAGAGTAGAGGGCCGTCTCTGACTTGGATTCTGTTGCCTGCTTTTTGATCACTTTCCTCTAGCGGGGCTGCTTTTTCTGGCCTTAGTGGAAGAGGATGCACTCAGTCCTGATGCAACTTAATTTGTTGGGGTGGGTTGACACAGGGGTATGTGTCCCTTTTTCTAAGAAGGAGAGGAGGGAAGAGGGGTAGAGGATGGGAGGGTAGGACTGGGAGGAGAGGAGGGAGGGTGCTGCACTTGGGATGTTAAGTGAATAAGTTTGTAAAAAAGAGTGTCATGACCCTTTTTATACTTATGGGTTTGTAACATATATGTTATATATATTATCTATGTATAAATAAGTATCCTCCTTTGAACTTTTAATTATTTTGAGAAACAAACATAGATATGTCGGTATATTTTGCCATCTAACCTTCATATGATCAAATGATCTCTCCTTGTTCCCACCATCTCCCCAATTTTTGCTCTAATTTTTTTCTAGAAGCTTCTACCCCTGATAAATCCTCAAAAACTTTCATATATAAACAGAAACCAGCGGTTGTGGTTAGATAGGTGCTGAAAGCTTTAAGGAATAAGAAACCTTTCATGATTAGCCTGCCTCAGTCGTTCTTTCTAGCTTAGCAGTCTCTCAGCCTTGCTGGTTATAGGTAGAACTGAGTCACTCACTTTACCCTACTTCCCATCTCTTCTCACCCACACTGCTCTCAGAGGATTGACGTAAGGCTACAGCCTCTCATTCTTACTTATTTTCTAGGTAACAGGAAACAGCTGGGACTTAGGTTCCGTCACCTTGTTAAAGTAAAGAAAATCTCTAGGTCAGCAGAACAGAAGTTCTGGCCTAGGTGTGAACCTAACATTTCAATGAAGACCTGGTGAGATCAGCTTAAGCCATACTAAAGAGATAGGTGGAATAATAGACTATTTCTCATTCCTTCCAAAAATTATTTTCCATGCAATAAGTCTACCCACATTTAAATTATTTAGAAAAACGTAATTTTCCTTTTCTCTTTATGTTTTCCATGCATACTTTCTTTACTATGTTGACCCCCTTCCCAGGATTTTGAGCTTCCTTATTTTTTTTCTAACACCCCCTCCCCACATTTGACTGCTTTTTGACTGAGTGCCTGACCCCATGCCGGCTTAAATGGCATGGCTTCCCCCACCTTCCATTTTCCTCCTCTGGGCTAACTCTGCAGTTTATAGTTGGACTGCCCCAGGGTTTTTCTTTCAAAAATGCTAATAAAATTGTCCTTGAGTTTCCATTTGAATCCACTTTTAAATTCTTTTATTAGTGGGATTAAGAACCTCAAGAGGGGACCTCAACTTCCCATGTAGCCCCCTAGGCAATATCTCTTGCCGTTAGTTATTTAAGGTTTCTCCAGTGTGTTTCCTAGATGTTAAAATACCGCAGACTGAGTAGCTTATCCAGCGGGAATGAATTGTCTCTTACTTTTAGAGATCAGCAGTCCACAGCTACTGTGTGGTCACCGCTGAGGTCCATTTCCTTGACTTCAAAAGGCACCTTCTCCCTTTGTCTTCATGTGGTCTTTGCCCTCTCTCTCTCTCTCTCTCTCTCTCTCTCTCTCTCTCTCTCTCTCTCTCTGTGTCCCTAATTTTGCTTTCTTCGAAGGTCACCAGTTAGGACCTATTCTGATGATCTCATTGTAATGACCTCTAAATACATCTGTGTTTGAAGTATGGGGTTTAGGGCTTCAACATGAGTTACTTACACTATAATTCAGCCAGTATCACCTAATCATGCTTCTGCAGTGTCCTGAGCTTCAGATCCCTGCCTGCATTTGCTTGGTGTGTGCACAAAACCCAGTTTCAGTGGGCTTGGCTTCTGCCATGGGAACAGATGGGATTAAACGGGATCAAATGTGGAATGTGAATGTTGGAATTAAGTACTGGCATTAAGTGAGTTGTGAAATATTATTTCTATAATTTTCAATTTAGCTTTTAATGTTTTCTGGCCAAAAGCACTCTGTAATGCTTAACTGACTAGCTCTCAAATCTTCTAGCCATCATATTGAAGTTGATATAATTAGAAAAGCACAGTGTATGGTGCCTGCCTCAAGCCCCGGTCTCATTCCCTCTCCCCTACTCCCATGGCCTCAATCTTTCTTGCCAGCTTCAGTGAAAATGACTTTTACTTCTAAAAATTTCTGCTTTGTTTTTTTTTTCCCCCTGTTTTGTAGAAGTTACTTTGCATCAGGAGCATGTGTGTGTGTGTGTGTGTAAAAGTGGTTAATAATATTGTGAGTTGTACGTTGAAGAATGTAGCTGAAATTCTTTGTAAGTGTGGAAAAGATGTCAGGAGTGAGGATGAGATTTTACTTATGCCATCCTTCCTGTACTGATGTACTTAACCCTGTCTGCACAGCATATACGTTGATAAGCATTGCTCCTTAATGAAGGCTGTGAAGGTGGTTCAGAAATGTGAAAAATCCTGTGCTTTGGAATTAGAGAGAGCCTCAAATAAAACTTTAGTATCTCTTATTGAAAATGGATTGGGTCAGGAGCATTTAGGTTTTGATGGAAGTTTTAGTATGGAATATTTGTGTGTAAATAATGCGAAGCCTTATGCTTCATATATACCATGCATACATAGCCTGAAAGAAATTTTATATAACATTTTTATTGCGCCTTCCTTTAAACTATGTCCTGTGACATAAGGTGGAGTGTGGAATTTTCTATTTGTGGTGTCTTGTCAGTGCCTAAAAAGTTTCAGATTTCAAATTAAAGATGTTCATTATAATACTGGCTTTTTGCTCTGGTACTCCTTCTTTCCTTCCTTCCTTCCTTTTCTTTCTTTTGACTGTGGCTCACCGGGTAGATCAGGTTGACGTTGAATAGTCAATCTTCCTGCCTTAGCCTTCTGATGGCCAAGCTCATAGGAATGTGTCACCACCACACTAGCTATCCAGCTTCTGTAGCACTTTTATATACATCAGGAATCTGAAGTCCAGACATTTATGCAGAATTGAGGAGTAGCAGATACTAGTAATGCTGGATTTTAGTCCAGGTCACCTAACTCAAGATAGAAGTATTTTACTTCCTTCTAAATTATATTTTAGGTGTCCGGGATTGAGCCTAGGGCCTCATACATGCTAGCCATGCACTCCTACTGCTGAGCTTCTCCTCAGCACCTGTTCTATGTACTTACTGAAGAGATTTATATGCTGCTCTTAAAATGACTGTGATAAAGCAAAAGGAATACATTTTATTCAAGTAGCAACACAGACTGAAAATGTATTACTAAATCATGTATGTCTTTAATCATGCTGATTATTTCAAATGCAGTTTTTCAATGGCCTACAATTATTGTAGAGATAGGTGAAGATTTAAAGCATTAGCATGGCAAGAGTAATATCAGCAGGGCCCACAAGCTCATGCTACTGAATGTAAGGAGAATGAGCTTTATTTTACATAGCAAGGTAGAGGGATATTAACACTTTGATTTGAGCCTGGATGTCAGGATCCCCACAATTACCAAAATATGGAGTGCTTTGTTAAATTGAAATACTTTCATAATTGTTATTCCTAGATAGAGCAGCCCTTTAAAGATCTTTTCTTCTGTGGGAATCCGAGCATGCTTTGAACACTGCTCCGCTCTCAGCTTAGAGCCTGTAAGTCTAGATCCTCAAAATGTGGTCTGCTCAGTATCAGACCTGCCAGTCGACTGACACACAGTATGAAAAGCACACAAATCCAGAGCTGTGCTGCAGGCAATGCGATTTCAGGGCCATCAGCATCACCTGGAGTCTTGGTAGAAAGTGTACCTTTTCAGGCCCTGTACCATCTGAATCTGAAGCCTCTGGGGGTACCACAGAAATATGGTTTTAATAAGTGCTATGGATTATGTTAATTCATGTTAATGTTTGTGAACTCCCTTGCATCAATGTGTTTTAAGCAGTTTTGATTGTGACACGTGGAGAAGTTCACTAAATTATGGTCCTGTATACTCACTGCCCTGCTTAGTTTTTATTGTCAACTTGGAACAATCAAGACTCACTTGGGAGAGAGAGGAACCTCCACTGAAGACTTCTGGTTGGTGCTGGAGAGATGGTTCTGAGGTTAAGAGCAGTGGCTGTTCTTACAAAGGAGACAGGTTCAGTTCCCAGCACCCACACAGTGGCTCATAGCCATATGTAACTCAAACTCCAGGGTATTGTATGCTCTCTCTGGGCATAGGGCACTAGGCATGCAAATGGTGCACAGACATACATGCAGGAAAATACCCATATACAATGACAACAACGCTGCTGCTGCTAATGGAATTGCCTGATGAGATAGGCCTTTGACTATGCCTATTCGAGATTGTCTTGACTGATGATTCCTGTGAAAGAGCCAGCCCACTTTGAGCTGAACCATCCATAACTAGGTAGGCCTGGGCAGTATGAAAACTAGCTGGGCTTGAGTGAGTGAGCAAGTCAGTAAGCCACGTTCCTCCATGAATTCTGCCTCAGTTCCTACCCTGAATTCTCTTAATTATGGGCTGTGATATGGAAATGTAAGGTGAAATAAATCCTTTCTTCACCCAAGTTGCTTTTGGTCAAAGTATTTTATCTCAGAAATAGATTGGTAACCAGGATACTTACCCAGAACTGTACATTTCCCCTAATCTGCACCCAGAGACACATAGACACATGACATAGAGATCTAAGAAAAAATGTCATTTTAGATTTTTTATTTTATATTTTTAAAAAGTTTTAGCTTATGTGTATGAGTACTTGCCTGCATGTATGTATGCATATCATGCATGTACCTGGTGCCTTTGGTGATCAGAGAGTGGGTTAAATCCCCTGGAACTGAAGTTAAGGATGGTTTTAAGACCCCATGTGGTGCTGGGAACCAAATCTGTGTTCTCTGAAAGAGGAAAAAGATCCATCTTGATTGCATCTGTGGATTTACAATCTGAAGACAGGGAGCTAACTGTATATGACTACCAAAATATTAGACTCATGGCATGCTACTTTATTGATAATAACTATTCTATTGATAATTACTCCTACTTTATTGACAGTACCTATAATTTTAAACTATGGGTGAATATAAATGATATTTAAAATCTGCTCTTAAGTTTTATATGATGTGAAAATAACATCTGCTAGGGATAAATTTATACTTACTAGAAGTACTATGACTTGTCTCTATTCATATTTTTAAAAACACTGCCAAATTTCATCTTAAATGCGAATACTTGAATGAGTATACGTTCTTGGTGTACACCTCCAGAAATCTTGGTGTGTGGCTTCCCATACACCAAAAGTTAAAGACTCTTGCTCTATGGAACTTTCCTCAAGATCTAATTGAGATTTTAAGCCAAAAAGAGTATCTTTCCTGTAACTGCTGAAACTCTTTCCTTGATGTTTGCTAGTACTATATTAATGAGTTTCTTTACAGTATTCTTTTGTGGCACGTTAAGTGGCCTTGGAGGTTACCTGGCAGCCATGTCCAAGCTGCTGATAATGTTCTTCTGTTATCTCACTTCATATACCCAGATGTGCAAGCCTGACCCCTGGATGTCATCCTCAAACTTATGTGTTTTAGATTTAGACTGCATGAAATCAAATCTGAAATACATAATTTATTACCATCTTTGACACATTATTTACCTGTATTGATTCCTTTCCTCATCCATAGGCCAGGATGATAGCTGTGCTCAATTTATAGGCTTTCCCTGAGCTAAATGATGCTTTCCACGTATAGCGCTCGGATAGTGCTTTCCAGAGAGTAAGTGGTTATAAATGTTTTCCATTATAATTATCCTTGATCTATTCTTTTCCCTAATTTATTAAATCTGGCTGACCACAAAATTAGGTTAATTTAAATTAACCCACTTTTGCCTACTTATGTTACCATGAGCTATAGTCTCTCGCTTAGACTGTTAAACTCCTGTGGTCTTTTAAAATGTAAATGAAAAATCTTTAAACTGTAAATAAATAAAAATATTTGGAAAACCCTTTTGATGGCTTTTTTCAAGCTCTTATTCAAATGAGCCTTCCTTCCCTAAGCACCCTGTGTTTGTTTGATCATTGTTTCTCATAGCCCTGCTGCTGCCTGTCGGTCCACTTACCTGTTCTTCTGTGCTTCTTGGCCAGTTCTCAGTCTAGACACAGGCTAGTCATTTTCAAACGGCCATCCCTGTGTGTAGTCCAGAAGTCGTTCCAGCTGCTTGTCCTTCTCACTTCTGCAGATACCACTTCCTCAGAGATGCATAAGCATCTTACCTAAATTAGGTCACCTTCTTTGAGGATCCCTGGGGAGTTCCTCTTCTATTAGCCAGAAACTCTCTAAATACACAGGTCCTCACTATTTTTCTCTGTTCAGGAAAAGGATAAGTAATTTATACTTGTTAAACACATTATACTAAGAATTTCCAGAGATAAATTTTGCACATTATGAAAATTAGATGATGGTAGAGATATTTTAAGGAGTGCGGTCTCAAAATTCTGCAAGTTAACTTTGATAATGGTATAGAAGAGCAAGGTATTGGGGGAGAGTGACAGCAATGACCCACATGCTAAACTTGGTTGTAGTAGGGTGATAAGTTGTAATTGGTCCTTTTAATCTCTGACAGTCATTTCTGCTTAAAATATCTTCATTTCAGGTAGTTGCTTGGTTCTTCATATAACCCTTGATGGCAGTGTCCCCCAGAATGAAGGATCAGTGTGGGTCAGACATGAGAATAGATGTCCAATAGTCAATATAGAAACCAGTGTACATAATATCCAGGTTTTGGATGTTTTCATTCACAGAAGAGGCGAGAGATTGTCTCCCTGATGGGTATAGATTAAATTTCATCCATTACTTCTAGGCCAGAGACAGGAACCACTCAAGTTTTGACAGTTGCCTCTAGCAGTCAGGAAGGAGGTCTTAGGAATTCACAATTGTGATATGATGGCTTTTCTTTAAATAGTAGCTTTTTAAGAATTACAGAAGATGCTGGGCAGATGCTCTAATTTAAGACAGATTGTGTCTGGAAGTACTGGCAATTCTGTATATACCTTGTTTAGCTGAGGTGATGTTTCTGATGTACAGGCGTGGAGATTTTTGGAGAAAGACTCTCTGGTGTGGTTCAACAGAACACATAGAGAGAAATATTTAAAATTTTTCCTGGGTAATGTTAATCACTCAGAAAATAACAAGGTTTTTTTTTTGCAACAAATAATTCTATTTATTTTTAAGATTCCAGAAGTTCACAGGACTTAAGTAGACCAAAAATATGAAAATTAAAATTCTCAGCAATAAAGATAACTAAAATTAATTCTGTTTGCATATGACTTACAGATGTCTGTTTCTCTTTTTATACAACTAAGGGCCGATGGCATGATCTCAAGGCTCTCTGTGAACTTTCTGATAATCTCTAGGGAGTTTAAATATTCTGATAATATCTAAGAATACTTCTGAGGCTGAGTCCTACTTACCTGATTCATTTAATTAATAGATTATTATGGAATTATGCGTTGGAGAGTGGTATCTTAAGTTGATGGTACATCAAGAAACATAAGGTTTTTAAAAGCTAAAAAGTAACATGAACTTACTGTGTGTGTATGCAAGTGGGAGCCTGTTCATGTGGGTGCATACATGTGAGTGTGCATGTGAAAGCCAGGGGTTAGCCCTTGGTGTCATTCCTGAGGAGGCAATCCCATTGTTTTAAGCAGGGTCTTACTGATCTGGAATTCACTGAATAGGCCATTCTGGCCAGCCAGCCTTCCCAGGGCTGGGATTACAAACTTAATTCTTCTCACACCTACTTTCTTTTTGTAAAAAAAATTATTTATTATTTATTACAATTTATTATTTATTACAATTTGTTCACTTTGTATCCTGGCTGTGGGCCCCTCCCAATCCTTCCCTCTCTCCCTCCCTCTTCTCCTCCTATGCCCCTCCCCTATTTCACTGAAGGTCCTCCTCCCCTTCTATCTGACCCTAGCCTATCAGGACAGAGAGCTTGACACTGAGTTTGTGTCAGATTACAGCCCCTGCTCTCCTTACTAGAGAACCCACTTGGAGACTGCGTCTGTGGGCTATATCTGAGCAGGGGTTTTAGGTCCTCTCCATGCATGGTCCTTGGTTTGGGTATCAGTCTCTGTGGGGCCCGATATATGCTCAACTATACAACAAGGACATTTACTTAACCATGCTTGTAGCAGCTCTATTCCTAATAGCCAGAATCTGGAAACAACCGAGATGTCCCTCAATGAAGGAATGATACAGAAATTGTGGTACATTTACACAATGGAATACTACTCAGCTATTAAAAACAAGGAAATGTAACACAATTTCTGTATGCATTCTTCAACTGATATCTGGGTTGTTTCTAGCTTCTGACTATTTCAAATAAAGCTGCTATGAACATGGTTGAGCAAATGTCCTTGTGTACTTGAACATAACATCTTTTGGATATATACCTAGGAGTGGTATAGCTGGGTCTTGAGGTAGCACTATTCTGAATGTATATAGAAATTGTGATACATTTCCACAATGGAATACTACTCAGCAATTAAAAACAAGGAAATTATGAAATTTTCAGGCAAATGGTGGGACCTAGAAAAGATTATCCTGAGTGAGGTATCTCAGAAGCAAAAAGACACACAGGGTATATACTCACTCATAAGTGGATATTAGACATAAAATATAGGATAAACATACCAAAATCTGTTCACCTAAAGAAGCAAATCAAGAAGGAGGACTCTGGGTAAGGTGCTTAATCCTCATTCAGAAAAGCGAAGAGGATGGACATCAGAAGAGGGGAAAAACTGGGAACAGGATAGGAGCCTGTCACACAGGGCCTCTGAAAGACTCTGCCCTGCAGAGTATCAAAGTAGATGCTGAGACTCATAGCCAAACTTTGGGCAGAGTGCAAGGAATCTTATGAAAACAGGGGGAGATAGAAAGACCTGGAGGGGACAGGAGCTCTACAAGGAGAGCAACAGAACCAAAAATCTGGACACAGGGGTGTTTTCTGAGACTGATACTGCAACGATGGAACATTCATGGAGATAACCTAAAACCCCTGCACAGATGTAGCCTGTGGCAGCTCAGTGTCCAAATGGGTATCCTAGTAATTGAACAGGGACTGTCTCTGACATGAACTGATTGGCCTGCTCTTTGATCATTTTCCCCTTTCGGGGGTACAGCCTTACCAGGCCACAGAAGAAGTCAATGCAGCCTGATGAGACCTGATAGGCTAGGATCAGATGGAGGGGAGGAGGACCTCCTCTATCAGTGGCCTGGGGGAGGGGCATGGGTGGAAAAGAGGGAGATGAGGTGGGATTTGAAGGGGAAGAGGGAGGGAGCTATAGGTGGGCTACAAAGGGAATAAACTAATTAATAAAATAATAAAGAATCATTAAACAAACAAGGAAATCAGGAAGTTTGTAGGCAAATGGATGGAAAAGATCATCTTGAGAGAGGTAACCCAGAAGCAGAAAAACACACATGGTATATGCTTTTTAAATTTTATTTACTTTATTAATTACAGTTTATTCACTTTGTATCCCAGGTGTAGCCTCCTCCCCCATCTCCTCCCAACCCCACCTTCCCTCCCTCTTCTTTTCCCATGCCCCTCCCCCAGTCCAATGATAGGGGAGGTTCTCCTTCCCTTCCATCTGAACATAGTCTATCAGGTCTCATCAGGACTGGCTTCTTTGTCTTCCTCTGTGGACTGGTAGGGCTGCTTCCCCCTCAGGTGGAGGTAATCCAAGAACCAGCCCATGAGTTCATGTCAAAGATTGTCCCTGGTTCTATTATTGGGGAACCCTCTTGGATACTGAGCTGCCTTGGACTACATCTGTGCAGGGGTTCTAGGTTATCTCCATGCATGGTCCTTGTTTGGAGTATCAGTCTCAGAAAAGACCCCTGTGCCCAGTTCTAGATATTGTACTCATTAATACTTACACGAAGAGCACCCTACTAACTGAGCTCTCCCCAGCCACGTAAACTTTTTAGGACGGTTTATCATAATCCTGCTCCATGGTCATGGCAGGCTCATTGTATTTTCTTTTCCTTCCCTCATAGATATCATATGTGTACTATTTTTTGTCTAGGGCTCACTGCTGAAATTGTGTATCCTGATTGTAATTCTTATGATTTTTGGGGGGTTCATTTTGAGTGATTATATAATAGCATATCAAGCATATGCATCATGATTGTTTAATCATTTCCCTCTTGGGAGATTTGTTTTATTATTGTTTGTTATGCTGTATTTGTAATGATGTCTTTGGTTCTCATTTTTCAGGCAGAGCCGTTTGTTTGGGTTAACAATGCATCAGCGCATTCCCAGAATGTGGCCAAGGCAAAGTACGAATTTCTATTTGGGAAGTCAGAAGAGAAGACACCGGATACTAGTAAGTGTTCTCGACATTGTCTTCCAGGTAAAATATGTGTGGTCCTATTGATTTCTGAGTTCTGTACTCAGCTACATTACTTGCTGCGTACACTTGTGAGGCCTGTGTATTCCCACTGTTCTCTACAGTAATCTTCACAAGACTAGAATTGCTCTCAAT
>CM053764.1:66798386-66815297 GCA_028658305.1 Pachyuromys duprasi
TAAAAAATGGGGTGTGGAGCTAAACAGAGAATTCTCTGTAGAGGATTATAGAATGGCAGAAAAACACTTAAGGAAATACTCAACATCCTCAGCCATCAGGGAGATGCAAATCAAAACGACCCTGAGATTTCACCTTACACCTGTCAGAATGGCTAAGATCAAAAACTCAAGTGACAACACATGCTGAAGAGGATGTGGAGAAAGAGGAACCCTCCTCCACTGCTGGTGGGAATGTAAACTTGTACAACCACTTTGGAAATCAATCTGGTGCTTTCTCAGACAATTAGGAATAGTGATTCCTCAAGACCCAGCTATACCACTCCTAGGCCTATATCCAAAAGAAGCTCAAGTACACAACAAGGACATTTGCTCAACTATGTTCATAGCTGCTTTTTTTGTAATAGCCAGAACCTGGAAACAACCCAGATGTCCCTCAGTTGAGGAATGGATACAGAAATTGTAGTACTTTTACACAATGGAATACTACTCAGCAATTAAGAACGAGGAAAGCATGAAATTTGCAGGCAAATGGTGGGACCTGGAAACAATCGTCTTGAGTGAGGTATCCCAAAAGCAGAAAGACACACATGGAATAAATTTTCTTAAATCCAGTGATGCATGAGTCTTTAAAAGCTCTAGAGAGCATATCATACTGGTTTTTTTTCTTTCTCTTAAAGAGCTCCCTTTCTCCCAAACTGTATAGAAGTTAGGACTACATATGTGGGGATCAGCCCTTGCCAACCATTAATTTGTGGAGGTTGTCTTCTAGATTTCTATAGTGGGCAGATGGGACAATACTGGAAATAACAGTTGTTTCATATGCTGTATGACTTAATGTGGGGAACATTCATGTGGTGTGGGAACAATATGTTTCTTATTACTTGTGCTTAGGATATACTGTATAAACACTTTCTGAATGATGTTTAAAATAGGTTTTCTAGGATGCTAACACATCAAGGGCAGCTTAAGCTTTGGTTTTGATTTGGTAGATTTACTAAAAGTTGGTCATGATGTTGAAATATCATTCCTCAGAAGGCAGTAGGAAGGCCACTGAGTCATAGTTTAATGCACTGCCTTCGTTGCATGGTGATTTTCCCTTTGACAAACTAGTGTCTCACTGACTTGAACAGTCATGTGATTCATGTAAGTTACATTTGGTTTTCCTTTGTATTATATTTAGGAGATTATATTGATTATTTTGAATTCTACTTGTAGGCTGTTATACTGTTTATGAATTTTGCTTCAGGATAATAAAGTATTGTTGCAATCCATCTGTTATTTTAAAGGGTTGAAACTTGCTATTCAAGCATCACAGTTCTTAAAAAAGAAATGAGTACATGTTGGCTTGTGGAAGTTTTGAAAGTGATTACTGTAGGAAACCTGGGGAATTTTTGCACTTCATAGAACACCAGAAATTTATATTCTTTGTATCATGGTACATTAGCAGAAATGGATAAAGGCATCTGCTTCCATTTCTGTAAGCACTGCCGTGCCCCAGTCAAGCTTGATGCTTGTTGAAAAAGGTACATTTTCCTAAGTTTCTCCAGTAACCCTGATTGTGTGTGCTATTGTAATGAACTCCAAAGATGTGCAGATCTAGGTAGTCTTGCTGTGAATGTGGAAAGGCCCCTTTCTAAGGACATGGAGGTAATGGTAAGGGATTTCTGAGATAAAGCAGAATCATGGTAACACTTGCTTGGTTGGGTTTTCTGTATCTATGTGTCCAATCACCATGTTGGAGATGGTGTAACACACACCACTAGAAGATCAAGAAGAGATCATCTGGCTCCTTTTACATCAGTTCAACTCTGAGGACTATGACCTAAAAAGCTGAGCACATCTGCTGATAAATTACAGATTTATTGTAGGATTATTTGGAAGTTATTACAAAAGGAGGGTGGCAAACCTTTTTAGAGTGGGGAATTAAGGAAACTGTAGCAATTGGTAAGGTTTCAGGGTTATCATCAGTTGCATGTTAGCAGGTTAATAAAAGAGCTGGGAGGAGCTGGGAGCCCTCTCCAGCCGACACTGTGATCTGAAGGAGCAGTTGTGGGGGCCAGATAAGAGCCCAGTCCACGGTGAACTGTCTTCTAACTTAAAGGAAGCTGGAGGAGCTGATGGTTAGTAAACTGGAAAGCTCATGCATTCCTTAGCTCTTTTTACAGAAAATGCTGGTGTGTTGAAAAAGATCTTGCACAAATAATCAAGAGAGCTGGGGGTTCTGTAATGACAAGTATCAGATCTCCTAAGTGTCCTTCTAGGTAAGTGAAGGGCCTCCTGAGGACATTTTCTCAGTCAGCAAGCAGTGAGTCGTTCCTGTGGTTGCTAAACTGGAGAGAGATGCTTATAAGATCTGGTTGTAGTAACAAAGTATATGACGTTTCTAACACTATGATTCCTGCTGAAACAAAGGCAGGGCCAGGTTTCAGTCTATCACAGGCACAAACCAGTTAGACTGAAAGGAAGGCATCCTAGAGGAGGAGGCTATGTGGACAGTGGCAGAAGCAAACCACAGATTGAGGGAACAGTTAGTATTGTGAGGACAAATGATAGAGCCTTGTGGCAGGCGGGGATCAGATTGTATATCATGGTAAAACATCATGCTACAAATGACAGAATTTAACTTTTTGATGAATCACATTTTATTATGTATGTACAAATCTCATTTCATCCCCTCTACCTAATCCTCCAGAAATAGGTATTTTGAATAACAATACGAAAAACCCCTTAGGTGTTCATATATTCCTTGCCTGACTGGCTGTTTTTTGGTTGTATACTTTTAAAAGAAGGATTGGTGGATCACATGTTCATTCTGTTTCTATGCTTGTAGGGTCTCCATTCTGTTCTTCATAATGTCTTTACTTACATTCCTAGCAGCATTGTACAGAGGACCTTTTCTTTCTGCATCCTATCACATCTTTGTCTTTTTGGTAATAGTCTTTCTAGGTATGAGGTGATATTTCCTAGTGTCTTAACCCCTGTCCACCTCCCTCCCCCAATTATTAGTGTCTTAGTTACTTTACTATTGCTGTGAAAAGACGCAATGACCAAGGCAACATATAGAAGGAAGAGATTATTGCTTACAGTTTCAGAGATAAGAGTACATAACCGTTGCTTGGCAGTGGGCAGACAGGCATGTTGCTGCAGCTAGAGCTGTAGCCCTCCTAAGCCTTCCCAAACAGTTCCACCAACTGTGGAGCAAGTTTTCAGACATGAGCTTTAGAGGGCCGTTCTCATTCAAACCACAGTGATGCTGAACACAGTTTCATGTGTTTGTTGGCATGTTTGTTTTCTGTTAAGCTTTTGAGACCTGTCTATTCAGATTCTCTGTCCATTAAGAAAAGAAAGCCATTATTTGTTTTCTTGGTGTCAGATGTTTGTTTTGCGTACATTTTCTCCCATTGTGTAGGTTTTCTCTTTATTTTGTTGACCAATTTCTTTGCTCTGCACAGCAGTTAAACTTGTTGTGCAGAAGTTTTTCAGATTTGTGTGGTCATGTTTTTTTTTTTAAATAATTTTTTGAGAATTTTATATGACTGCTATATTTAATTTTTATGCTTTCCTCTCTCTCTTTCAGCTCCTTCTTTGTCCCCCAATCCCATTTCAGTTTTCCCATTTCTTTTAATTATTGTTGTTACTTGTATATGTATGTATAAATGCAACCTGCTAAATCCTTTTCTTTTTCCCTTTCCCAGTGTATTTGTGCATGTGTAGGCCTGATTACTTTGGATTGGATTATCAGGGGCTTGACTCTGAAGAATGCCTCTCCCGCGCTCATTTCTTTCAGCTTTTTTTTTTTTTTCCCTGTGCTTTCGGTGTCTCATACAAAAATTAAATTAAATTTAAAAAGCCTCTCTATTCATTGCCTTTTTCTAGTAGTCTTATAGTTTTGGTTAAATATTTAAGATGTTAATCTATTTGAGTTGAGCCAAAATATTTTTTTAATGATAATAGACTGTTAAATTAGTTATGAGATATTTGTTGCTTCCTTTAAGGATTAGGAGTACAATCTATATCACTCTGGCCACTGACAACTTGGCAGCGCACGTGGGTCCTTTGTCACTGTGGCAGGACAATAGCAGTCTCTTTATGGTAAACTTGGAGTGTTGTTTGTTTGCTTGCTTGCTTATTTTCCAGACTGAGTCTCACTATATACCCCTGGCTAATCTGGAACTGGCCATGTAGACAAGACTGGCCTGGAACTCACAGAGACCTACCTGGCTCTGCTTTCCAAGTGCTTAGATTCAAGGCATGCACCAGCACCGCTGGCTACTTACAGGAGTTTTATTCAGCGAAGGGTGATATTTAAAGTAGGGGCCATCATAAAACGGCTTGAGCTGGAGAGATGGCTCAGAGGTTAAGAGCAGTGACTACTCTTCCGAAGGTCCTGAGTTCAATTCCCAGCACCCACCTGGTGGCTCACAACCATCTATAATGTGACCTAATGCCCTCTTCTGGCATGCTGGCACACATGTAGGCAGAATATTGTGTACATAATAAATAAATAAATCTTAAAAAAAAAACGGCTTGAAATTTGGTGGGGCAGTAGGGTCCCAGCTGTCAGCTGATTACTATGTCTTTTGAACTTCCATAGCAGACTGCAGTGAGGATGGTGCCTGTGGTGGGGGTTGGAGCAGTCCTAGGAAGAACGTAAAAACTGCTTGAGGAGTCCTCTTCTGTTTCTTCTGGGATCATCTTTTACCTAAAGGCATGATAAATCAACCCACAGTGCTTGGGGCCCAAGTACTTGGTGAGGTTGTGATGGCATTGTAATCTGATTAAAGATATTTAATAGAAAAATTTTAGATTTTCCTTCAAATTCTTTTCCTAAAAGCTTAGACATTTTTAGAAGTAGTTTTATAGTTGTTCACTCTGGTACTCGTAATAGTTAGACAACACTTCCCCCTGGTGGGCAGTTTCTGTGATGCTTTATAGTAGCACTTCCCCAGTTGTCAGGTACTGCTTCATTTTCCTGCTGGCAGCTTTCCCCCACATTTGTTCTGAGATCAGTGAGGGGGAGGAGAGGGAGAGAGAGAGGGAGGGAGAGCATGTGTGTCCCTGTCTTCTGTTGAAGTCAATTTGGAGGCGTAGTAAAATTGTAGTTATACCTTAGTCTCATTAGGGCATTATGAAATAAAGATTTAGAATTTTCATACCTTAAAAATATTCATATTTAAAAGATAAACACACACACACACACACATAATATGTAATTTGGGATTTAACCTGTTTTCTCTCCTCCAATTAACTACTGCTCCTTGTGTTTATATCCATATTTGTATATATCTATAAATCTATATATTTATCTGTGATATACATCTTTATAATTCTAAATATCTATTATATTTATCCCTACATAGCTGTAATCTACATATCTGTACATTTATCTCTGACATATATTCTTACAATTGTAAATGTACATTCATCTCTACCTATCTATAACCTACATGTCTATACATTAATCTCTTAATACATTTTTAATTCTAAATATGTATACATATACCTCTACATATATAATTCTACATGCATATACATATATCTCTGACATGTATCTTTATAATTCTAAATATCTATACATTTATCTCTACCTATGCTCTACATGTCTACACATTAATGTCTGATATACATCTTTATAATTCTAAGTATCTAGATATTTATCACTACATATCTGTAATTCTACATGTCTATACATTTATCTCTGACACACATCTTTATCATTCTAAAGATACAAAATGCTATCCAGAAATTTGGGAAGCAAAGGTCAAGCTTCCATCTTCTGCCCTGTTACATTAAAAAGTATACAGCTTTAGCATTCCTGTTCCCTAACAGGATCTTTCACATTGTTCTTCAGTATTCAGAAGGATCTGATATAGTTCTCCCTCGTTTGTAGATAAGGTCACTCAGAGCCCCCTGGCTAAGTCACTGCTTCCAGTCCCATAGTACCTAAGTCATATTGCTGGTATGCGTTTTCAAATGTGAGTTCAGGGGCTGATTTTTCTCACCAAGTCCTGCAGCCTTACAGACAAGTACCACTTAAAACTGTTCTTTTTGGGGCTGGAGAGATGGCTCAGTGGTTAAGAGCACTGTCTGCTCTTCCTAAAGGACCTGGGTTCAATTCCTAGCACCCACATGGCAGCTCACAACTGTCTGTTACCCCAATTCCAAGGGATCTGACACTTTTACATTAATGCACATAAAATAAAATTAAAATAAGTTATTTAAAAAACTGTTCTTTTTGAAAAATCAATCAATTAATTAATTAAATTTACATTCCAAACTCACCCTCTCCCTCCTTTTCTCCAGATCTCACCCTCCCACCCTTTTTCCTGTTTCTCCCCTCTCCTCCTCAGAAAAGAGGAGCCTCCTCCCCACCAACCTGCCCCTGCACATCTGGTCACATCAGGAATAAGCGCATCCTTTTACACTGAGTCCAGACAAGGCAACCCAGCTAGGGAAAAGTGATCCAAAAGCAGGCAACTGAGTCCCTGTCAGAGACAGCCTCTGCTTCACTTGCTAGGTGACTCACATGAAGACCAAGCTGCTCATAAGTTACATAAGTCCATGCATGCTGTTTGGTGTCAGCCTCCATAAGCCTAGATTAATTGACTCTGTTGGTATTCTTGTAGAGCTCTTGTCCCTTCTTTCCCCAACTCTTCTACAAAACTCCAGAACTCCGTCTAATATTTGGGTGTGGGTCTTAGCATCTGCTTTGATCTGCTGGGTGAGGCCTTTCAGAGGACAGTTATGCTAGGCTCCTGTCTGCAAGCATAGCAGAGTCTCTTTAATAGCCAGGGTTGGCTCTCCCCCTGGGTCTCAGGTTGGGGCAGTCATTGGTTGGCCATTTCCTCAATCTGTGCTCCATCTTTATCCTTGCATTTCTTATAGGTAGGGTAAATTTTGGGTCTAAGGTTTTGTGGGTAGGTTGGTTTCCCCTCCCTCCCGGCTGTCTAGAAGGTGGCCACTTCAGTCTCCAGGTTCCACGCTGCGAGGAGTCTCGGTTAGAGTCATCCTCATGTCCTCTCAAGGGCCTATCCTGTAGCAGGTCTCCAGCTTGTCCCAGAGCTGCCCCCCGCCCCTCCTTGGTTTCCCTTCTCTCTGCCAGCCCTTTCATCCCCCTCTCCACATCTGATCCCACCCTTGTTCCCCTTCCCATACCCTCTCCCACCCATTCCTCACAGTTCATCCATTTCCGATGTCTATTCTGTTTTACTTCTGAGTGGGATTCAGCACCCTCCCTTTTGCTGTCTTTGTTACTTAGCTCTTTGGGTCTGGGCTTGTAGTGTGATTATTCTGTACTGTTTGACTAATAACCACTTAAAGTGAGTACATACTATGTGTGTTTTTGGGTCTGGGTTACCTCACTCAGGATATTTTCTAGTTCCATGCCTGCAAATTTCATGATTTCCTTGTTTTTAATAGCTAAGAAGTATTCCGTTGGGTAAATGTACCAGTTTCTTTATCTATTCTTCAGTTAAAACAATTCTTTAACTTAAGGTTTTAGTGTTTATCAGAGGGTTGGGGAATGAGAAGAGAAGAGAAGTTCCTGTTTCCATCCCCAGTGAACCAAAACTACCACTTAACTTCTATCTGATTTATTTACTGAACTTCTGTGCTAAGTAACATTTGAAGGGACATATTTTTTTTTCATGCCAGGATAAAACAAAAAACCTTTCTGGATGTTGGCATACAGCCCTATATGTAGCATCTCCTCTTATTATTCCTTTGGAAGCAAAGTTTGTATGAATAGCCCAACGCATCAGATTATTTAGTACAGATTGCTTTCAATTATTCGCATTCCAGAGCTAGCCGCTAAAAGGGAAATCAAAGTCTTCATGGAGCTTTCTTTTCTATCTTAAGAGACCGAGATATGGACATCCTTTGCTTCTTACAATTGGGGCACCCATCCCTCCACTTTCTCGTATAGCTTTCGGGGCTCCAAGTTAGAGAGCCCACATCCCAGGCAGGTGGACATCATACTGTCAGAAGAGGAAAGTGAAAATATGCAAAATGTTGACCCTGATGTGCAAGCTATGATTTCAACTCGCAGTACTGTCTAATTAGACATTTCTTAAAAACAAATACAAGGTAACACAGGATCAAGAATTAGCACCCATTTACCCACTGCTACATAAGTCCTGTCTTTGCTTTTGCTATTCCTGCGGTATTCAGAGACTGAAGTATGTAGTGATCATTTATTAAGCTGATGGTATTAATGAGATCAGGGCCAAAAATTTTTACTACATCACCAACTTTGCAATACATTATTCATAAATATTCCTGTTGTTTAAAATGGAGCCTCGAGATATGATAGAGGTAGCACAATTCCAAACAAAACCACCTGATTTTTTTGTTTGTTTGTTTGTTTTTAGAAAGACTGAGCCTTGCTGTGTAATTCAGGTTGGTCTTGAGTTCACTGTGTAGCTCAAGCTAGCCTTAAACATCCTTCTGCCTTAGTTTCCCAAGTACTGCTTTTATAGTGTGAATAGGAAAAATAAGCTTGCAAGGGGTGCTGGGGCACAGGGGGCTGTGAGGTGGTGCTTCTTGTTCTGCCTGGAAGGACAGATATCAAATGGAGGACAAAGTGAGAATAGTGTGCTATTCTTGAGCAGGTGAGAGCGAGGGCAGGGTTATGTGCCACCGGACAGTAGATTGCTGACACAGATAGAGAGGTGAGTGAGTCAAGAAATGATCACTGAAGAACTAAACTACAAAGTCAAATAGGCAGTGGTGAGCCAGTTTGGACACTCGTGGGGAGCTTACCTGGTCTCTCTCAGTCTTGCTGTTTGCTCCTTTCCGAGGCTGCTACTTTGTCTTATTTTAAGCTTGCCTCTTTTACTAAACCAGCTGTCCAGAAAGACACTAATTTTGAGGTTTTTCTCTCATTGCTGAGTTGAGGATTACATCTGGCTTTCTGGCTGGTGTTCATCTATCTTTGCATTCTGCATCCACTGTTTAGTATTGATTATAGATCCATTAGTTTACCCAGATCCATCAGTTTATTTGTTGTATTCGGTAGGTAGTTTGATTTTTAACCAATTCATGATGGATACTTAAATTTTTGGTGCTTGTATGTATGTATGTATTTCCTGAGTCAGAGTTTCTCTGTGCAGACTGGATGTCCTGCAACTTACTTTGTAGATCAGGTTGGCCTCGAAGTCTGAGATCTACCTGCCTCTGCCTCCTGAGTGCTGGAATTAAAGGTTTGCACTTTTGGCTTTAATTTTTTTTTTTTTTGTGGTGTCTTGTACTCACTCTTTCATGATAAGTTCAATAACTGTAAAAATTCTACTTGGCAAAACATTTAAAAAATCTGACTTTTACTTGTGAAAGTTGAATGAGAGGAAACTAAAATTTAATGAACATATCTAGGATATTGTTATTAATCACTTTTAGTTGCATTTGAGGATCTGTTAATGCTGTTGGCGTTTACTTTTGGAGACTGTGTGTCAAAGCTTGAATTCGTATGAGTGAGTGTATGTGTGTTAATGTGTCAACACCAGTGTGCATGCGCCACAGCACATATATGGAGGTCAGAGGACAAGTCTTGGTGTTGGTCCTAGTATTTGAATTTTACACTTGAGAAATTTACAGTTAGCTTCTCATGTTTTCCCCTCCTTTGGCTGGGTTGTTGCTTTAGGGTTTGGAATCAGTGATCCTGGAGGTTTTACATAAGGGAATGTGTGAGAGCCACAGAAAACTTGTGCTGTAGCTTTTTCACAGAGGCCATCAACGTGGTCCCAGGAGCAATGAAGGAACTAGAAAATCTTAAGATTGGTTACATTCTTCCTCGCCCCTCTATCTTCCTCGCCTCTCTATCTCTTTGCTCTTTTCTATAAATTTCCCCCTTTCCACTGATTATAGCCTTTTTTAAAAAGTATTTTTATTTATGTTTTATCCACATGTGTGTCTGAGTGCCATGTATGTGTGGTGTCCTTGGAGGGCAGAAAAGGGTATTGAATCTCCTGGAAATGGAGTGAGATTGTTTGTAGCTGCCATGTGGGTCCTGGGATTCGAATCCCAGTCATCTGCCAGGGCAGTACTTAACCACGGAAACATCTCTTCAGCGCGTGTTTATGTTTTTGTTTGCTTGTTTGTTTGTTTTTTATAGTAGGGCACAATAGTTTGTTATATATTAGACAAACAAACAAAACAACCTACCACATTTTTTTTTTAGTCCAGTGAAATTTTCTTTAAATGTCTTAAATTAAAATGTCACTGAACAAGACAGTAAACATCCTGAAAATGTAAGGGCCTCAGGGAAAAATGCAGGCCACGCATATTAGGGCCCAGTAAGAGGAAGAGTTTGATCTGGGGATGAGAAGAGTAGAGAGTAGTTGGATATAAGGGAACAACTTGGAGCGAAGATCAGGAAGTGACCGTGTTATTCACAGTTGACCAAGGGAGAGACAGCATTTCCTCTCTTTAAAAGAATGAACTCTTCATCCAGAAGAGACTCTTTATCCTGGCTGAGAGTGCTGGCTCTAAGTTACTGAGCCTTTGCCTCTCTGTCTCTGTCTTTTTGTTTCTGTCTCGTTAGTGTAAAGAGCTAGAATGAAAGCAGTAAGAGAGAGTGAGGGGCTAATAGTGCAGTCACTGACCATCTCTAACAATAAGGTCAAGCGGGCTCGCAGACATTTGTTTGTTTGTTTATTGCTTTTGAGATACGGTTCTGTTACATATCCCTTGTTGGCCTGGTACAGCTAGCCTGGCCTAGAACTCGTGGCACTCTTACTCCTGATGTCCAAGTGCTTGGATTATAGGCCTCTGCTTGTATGGCTGACAATCATTTGATCTTTTAAGGAAGAAGTCCTGATCTCCACATTAAAGAATTACAGATTTAATATAAGCATATTGTAAATCTGTTTCCAATTTCTGTTTGGTTTTGTTTAGGGTAAGGAAGGCACACGCTAGGGCCATGGTGACAACATTGCCATCAGAAGTATGGAGATGGAGATGTAATCAGTGGAAGGGTGTGTGCTCAATATGCATGATGCCTTGGACTCAAACACAGCACACAGGCACACACAAAATGATTAAAAATGTAGGAAAACTAGGTACAGTGGAGGGTATCAGTCGTTAGGTTTGTAATTAAGGTCATAAGGTAATTTCTAAGCAATATTCTGGGTTTTAGAGAAGTGTAAGTGCATAGATGAAGGCCACTTTACGAAAATAACCATAGCCCTGGTGACAAGAAACAGGGAGACTTGAAGGCTCTGAAGTATGGCAGCAAAGTGACAGGAGATGTTATGCTGCATTGAAATAGGAATTCTTTGTCAGTAGCTAGCTACTTTTTCATAAAAGGCAATCACTATGGTTTTGACACGTTGAATGTGTGACATGGAGCATATAGTTAGGGATGACTCTGCCTCCGGGTCAGGGGCTGCTTTCCAGGTGGAAGGAGGAACAGAGTTAGAGAGTAAGCTACCCCTACTTGTTCAGGCCCATTCCAGAACATAGGAAGGTGGGAATCTGTCAAGGCTTCCTCCTCCTGTGGCACTGGTGGAAGACAGGCTTCAGACTGTAAGAGTGTGAGAGTGTGTTTAACAGCAGTTAACAGCAGTTAACAGCAGTTAACAGCAGAAACGACTTGACCATATGGAACATGAGGCACAGTACTCAAAATGGCCTTTGAGTATGTAGTATACGTTCACCCTTCAAATGCAGATCTTTCTTTTCCATTTGTGACATGAGACTCAGGTCCCTTCTAGCTACCTCCTCAGACATCCCTACGGTGTAAATTATCTGGACTATGCAAAAACTGCTTTGAGTTAGGTTTTGCTTCGTATTTCTATCCTCACCGTAACTGTCTTAAGGTGGCCTTTTTTCCATCATGTGATCATATGATAAGATTTGGTAAGGCACCATGTCATGTTTTTCCAGTCCTATACAGTCACGGAAAGGTTTTTTTTTTGTTTTGTTTTGTTTTTTTGGTTTTGTTTTCTTCTTTGAAGACAAAGTCTTGTTACATAGCTCAGGCTTCTCCTGAAGTCACCATGTTGCCCTTACTGCCCTCAAACTCATAATGTTCTCCAAGGCTCTTGAGTTCGGGAATAACACCAGGATTGAAATAAAAATTGACAGTTAATTTCTCAGTATAATTAAAACAATTAGTAGCTGGGGGAATGTAAGGGACTTGCCTCATAAAATCGATCTAAGATGAAAACTGATGGATAGTCCATGACACTGTATGGTACAATTGTGAAACGATATCATAGTGCGTCTCTACACTGATACCAGTAGCCATAACTGTGATTCCACACTGCTGGCCTTAGGTGTCTAGACCTCTCTCCTAAACTTTAGTCTTCCTCACTCTGTTATTGAGTGGGAAGCCTGGATCTAATGACACTATGTCATAGGAAAAAGGAAGGCTGTCGGTCATCAGTAAATTCAGAAGTACCTAAAACCTGCTGGGCCAGACATGTGAGGTGATGGTGTGGAGTTTGCCTCTGATAATAGAACCCGGAGAGAGAGCAGGGTAACTATAGATGAGTCGTGTTATTTCGACTGCAAGAATGCATAAAGTCAGATATTATAGGAATCCTACCAAATGCACCTAATGGTCTCAAAACTACATTTTCATCTCTACAAGGTTGCAGTTAGACTTGCTTCAGAAAAGATGTATACTGAGAGAATTTAACGAAAGAAGAGTACTGGTATGTAACACAGACCTTAGCTAATGAAACTATATACAAACTAAAGCCTTTAAATTGTGTGTCAGTTAATATCCTATAAGTTGCATCTATTAGAAAACTGAAGTGAAATAACTTGAGTTTATTCTCAAAAGTCAATATGGGTGCAAGATTCTTTGGTGGCTATAGGGTTCTTTTTATTTTGCCTCCCTCGATTGTGGGATGCTCACCATTCAGGATGACTGCTTCAGTTCTGGCCCCTTTTCTATAGTCCATGCATAGGAAAAAAAAGCGAAGGCTCTATCCTATGCTTTCCCTTTGTAAGGACTCTTGGAAGGCTGCCACCAATTTCAGAGTGCATCTCGTGGGAAACTGGCGTCTTGTGATGTGCAGATTGGTGATTTGGATGAAGCCAACAATAGTTATCCTTTCTGCTTTTACAGTTACACCTCTGCTCCCAATCCAATCAGCTTTTCTTAGTGAGAGTTTTGGAAGAGGAAGAACCAGGCAATTTAATTCAAAATAAACTATTCAAGGTGGCAGACGCCTATAAACTCAGTACTCAGGAGCCTGGGGCAGGAAGATCAGGAGTTTATGGCTATCCTGGGTTATTTAGTGAGACCCTGCCCCTACCCTAAGCAATGGTGTTATTGGTAATAATAGTTATAGTAATTCTATTGAGCTTCTGTGAGATATAGTTGCTCATCTGAGTGGTTTATTTGTATACATACTTTACTCCTTAGAGTAACCCTTTTATTATTTCTGTGGTGTCTATGGTTCTGAATGAAGATGCTGAGGACTAGAAAGGTTAACTTCTTAAAGTGACAATGATGAAGTCTAGATTACAGATGTAAATCATGTGCTTTCACCACAGCATTATGCTGACCAGTAAGCTAAGGGCTCACAGCTTAGAGGGCAAGAAACTAAAGCTGGGCGATTTTAACCCAGTTTCCAAGGTAAGGCAAGCTGTGACTCTGAACTTTTCAGCTTTATTTCTGTTACCCAGTCTGCTGTCCTTAGGTGCACCATCTAATTTTTATTTTCGTATTTATCAATTAGTTTTCTTGAGAGATGGGCGTGTTTGGTAAGCTGTGCTTTCTTTAGCATGCAGGCTTCTAGGAGATAGTGTAGCTTGGTGCTGCAGAGGGTAAACTTCACAGCTGTGTCTTTGGGTTCCGCTGGGGCCAGTTTTACTCATCTGATCTGACATGACTCCCACCTTTTTTGTATTTTAGTAGTCTGATCTATAAAATGGGTTAATGATAGTTACTGTTAACTATTATTTATTAAGTTATTATTAAGCTATTCCGGAGGCTTCTGGGAGGAATAGATGGATTCACAAGACAAAACTGCACATTACTAAACAGTTTCAAATCTAATTAGATTATTTATTTAAAAAATGAGCATTGTGAATTAAAGTGAATACATTTTCTGGCACGTGATTGCTTGCTGCTCACTGAGTGTATGGAATAGAAGGAAAATAACTTGGAAGTGCCTGTGCTTCTCATGCTGATTATGATACTGAAGACTTACTTTTTATTTTCCAGTGCTGGGGATCAAACCCAGGGAGGGCTAGGTAAGTGCTCTAGCACGGAGGAACACTCTCAGCCCAGGATGAGATTATGTTAATATTTACATCAAGTCTGAGAGCCAGTGTTATGTTATTCACCATGTGTTAGTTTCCTGTTATTATTTATAAAATGAGTGCTTTTACGGAAATTGCTTGAAAAGTATTGTATGCACCCAAAGTACTGTAAGTGATGTGAAAGTTTAAGCCTTTGCTTTTAAAACTGGATCTTAACATCTTTGAATCTTTTCATGTCGTATTTTCAAGCACTGTCAGTTACCATTAAATATTAATTTATCACAGGAGCAGTAATGTAGTCATTAGTGAAATGACTGGTGGCAGCGGCATTACGAGAGAGATAAGGACTGTCAGCTCGGGATTGATGTCACGGAAGCAGCTTTTGGGCAGTGTTTTTGCATTTGCCTCTTCCGTTGGAACAGCGTGAGAATTAAACGCTTTTAAAGGGAACCAGCCCATCTCAGTCCATGTGTGTCATTCCAGCATCAGAGAAAATGCTGCATAATACTAGGATGACAGCCCCACCTCTGATGTCACCCAGGATGGTACGATCCTCCCTGAGCCTCTGCCGGCTTCCTGCTGCTGCACTGGGGGAATGGTTACATTAAAGCTAACTCCAGGCATCTCAGTTATCTCCTTGGAAGTAGTTTTCACAATTAGAGAGAAGCCCTACAGTGGCTCTGTTCGGTAAGCTACCCAGGTAGAGAGCTAGTGAGGCTGAGCACAGCAGGAGAGCAGGCTGCTCTGCCTTTGTGAGGGGCTGAGGCAGCAGTTCCTGGGCTCGGCTCAGCTCTGGTTCCAAGTGCTCAAAGTGCTTCCATTTACATCACCGAGTGCAGTGCAGGGCAAGAGGGGCCTCCAGGAAATTTGAAACTAATTTGCTTCCAGTTGACTAGAACAGCACATTTTGCATTAGCTCGCTTCTTTTCTCGCTAACTTTTCTCAAGCGTTAAACTGATGAACTGGGCATTTTCTATGATCAATGGGTAACTGCTGGAGCTACAGTAATCTCTGTGAGTAACCTCTATTTGTAGGTCTATGCAGGCAAATATATTTTATTTATCTATCTCTTGTGAAATGCTGCTGTGACGTTTTTCGTCTGTATTATTGACTGCTTGTGTTATCGTTCGGCCACCCCAGTAGGAGACTTCTGGGGGCGAGCCCAAGTTCTGCTGAATCCTGCAATAGGGAAGAGCAGGCTGCATTCATTCTGGGGTATTCCTGCCAACCAGTCTCTATTTCCCCTGAAAACAGGAAGATCCTATGGGGGCATCCAAATGCCTTTGCCCAGTACTTCACTTGGCTTTCTTTTGTAATATTTTAGTATCTGATGCTGAATTTTCTAATTTTTAAAAAATTTTAAATAGAGAGTAGAACATCATGCTTACCTAAAATTTTACATCCTGTCCTCCCTGGGTCCCCAAGCAGTTTTCCTAGGAACAGGGCATTCTGTCACGCTATGGAAATAAGCTTCCTTTTTGTGATGCATTATATAGGCAGAAAGAAGGACACAGGCTATTCCTTAGTTTAGAGAAATGTGGTGTTGGATGGGCTAGGGGAGGAGTTTCTCTTAAAGAAACCAAGCTCCTTTTCATCTGCATGTCTAAAGCACAGCAGGGCATCTAAGTAGCCTGGAGGGGGGTGGGTGAGGAAGACTCCCCAGGAGGCCCTAGCGGTGTCTCTGGAGTTGAGTTGGAGCTGTAGTGGCTGCAGGAAGTTTACAGCAACTGTTTTAAGATTCCTCAGCGTGTCTTTCCTGTCTGTCAAAAACATTTCTAGTATTTTAAGATTGGTTTCTCTAAAGAAACCAAGCTTCAATTTTCTGTTGAACTTTCAGTGGTAGATGTTCTTGGAATTTTTCAAGATTGCGAAATGAATGCTGATTTAAACACTTTTTCTACTGCACATGAAAGCCACCAAGAGTGCCAGTGTGGAGCAGCTCGGGTTGACCCCGACTCTGGGCTCAGTAAGGCTGCTTCATCCTCAAGTCTGCCTTGCGAGGCAGCAGTTAGGGGTCCACAGCTGTACTCCGTTTTCACTGCTGATAACTGAAGCTGCTTGGCACATGGCTCTTAGAATCATTTTTAAAAGAACTATAATCGTATTTTGAACATCAATTTAAATTTTCTTCACTGTTAAATTTTTACTTAATAGGCTGGAGAGATGGCTCAGAGGTTAAGAGCACTGGCTGTTCTTCCAAAGGTTCTGAGTTCGATTCCTAGCACACACATGGTAGCTCACAGCAACCTATAAGGAGATCTGGTGCATAATGAGATCTGTGTATAAATAAGAAATAAATAAATCTAAAAAAATTTACTTCATAAAATACACAGGAAAAGTTTATTCTAATATTACTACTCCTTTGTTAACCTTAGCAAAAGAAGGCCTGCTCACATGATATTACAAAGCTAAGAGTTCAGTGTGAACTGTTATTCTCTTCTAAAATAATGTAATTGTAACTAAAGAGTCAGTTTTGTGGGGGAGGTTGGTGAGACTTGGGGAGAACAAGAGCTCCACAAAGACCAAACTGAGCAGGGCACAGGGGTCTTGTATGAGACGGTTTCTACAATCAAGGACCATGTGTGGATGTGGCCTGGAATCCCCGCACAGATGGGGCCCATGATAGCTCTGTGTAGGACTGAAGACCCTAGTGAGGGAAACAGGGACTGTTTCAGTCAAGATCTTGATGGCTGACTT
>CM053764.1:66815397-66825533 GCA_028658305.1 Pachyuromys duprasi
CTAGATCCCAGGGGAGGACATTGCAGCCAGCCCTGAGGAGACAGGATAAGCTGGGGTTGGATAGAAGGGGAGGAGGTCCTCCCCTGTTGGTGGACTTGGAGGGGGCGGGGAGGAGGGAGATGAGGGAGGGAGTGGGAGGGTAGGAGGGAATGAGGGAGGGGGCTATGCCTGGGATTCAAAGTACCTAACCTGTGATTGAGATAAAAATAAATAAATTAAAAAAAAAAGAGTCAGTTTTGAGAGATGTTAAAACTAGATATCAGAAGCGTAGATTTGTAAACAGGAAGAAGGGTAGAACGTGGACAGAATAGATAAAATAGAAGAGAGAGAAGAGGTAAGGCTAATGAAATTCACAGTGTGGACGCAAACAAAAATTATGAGAAGTAGTTGATTACAGATGAGCTCCTGCCGCAAGATGCTCCTTCTTTGCTGGGAGTGGTGCTCTGTACAGTTGCAGAGACTTTGTTCTAAAATTAATGGGCTGCTTCTTATCTCACTCTTCTGACCTTCTGAATGCTGTGTTGTGTGCTGCAACGTAGTTTTCAAAGCTTCTGCTGAGATTGACCAGTATGGTAAACTACTATCACTCCTGTGGGGATTAGGACTGAATGAGAAAAGTTTGCTCTGAATCATTAGCATGTGGGATTTAGTTTGTGGTAAGCACAGATGTAACTATTAATCACTAGGGGAAGAATGTCCAAGTAACGAAACATTCTGTATTTGTATGCACATGTTAAAAGATTGTATAATGCTTGGTAGGTCTTTGAAGCACACAAAACCTTAAATATGCATGCATTTAGAGAGCTATCAGTGTCCAGAAAAATAGTATCATCCAGCTTATATTGTAGTCTTCTCCAAAATGTGACTTTTATCAGGATGAAGAGTATGTCCCAAAATATAATGCAGTACATTACTCACTTGGCAGTTTAGCATTACTCACACTCATTTTCTGATATTTTTATCATACGAAATACATTTTCGACTGCTTGGTAAATGGATTAGATTATCCCCTGCTTTGGTTTAATGACACCCTTTCCGTTGCATTGACAATGTAAGTTGTGCATCTGTTTCTGGAGAGGTTATTGATCACTGTTTTTCATAGTTAAGCTACTTATAGGCAAAATGCACTTGAAGTCTTCTGAATTCTGGGAGGCTTGATTTTTGTATTTGCTTTGTAAATGAAACATTTGCCCTACAATCTTTGATTAACAAAATTACAGGCTGAATGGTCAGAATTGGTACTCTTTCCCATCATTGCTTCTGCACAAACCAGAAAGTTTTGCCTTTAGGTTGTTTCTGTGAAACTTCCACTGTTGAAATAATTAGAGGGATTTTTTGTAGTTCTTATATGTTGCAGCAGTTTGTAGGAACACACACGAGAAGGCGGGGAGCGGGTTGTCAGTGGTTTCTAAAGGACTGAGAATGTGATGATCTATAGGATTCTCAGGAAACAGATTATAGGTTCTTATTGCAAGCCTTAGCGCCTGTGAATCTTTTATTAACAAATAATATACCCTAAGCCATAAATAGGAAACTCTGGAAAAAATACTCTGTTCTTTATGTACTGAAAAACTTTAGTTTCTCTCAGCCTTTATCTTTTAAACTCTCATATAATTTATTTCAGGACAAGTAGATGGCAATGTTCACATTTCTTTTTGATCAAGATCACATTTCCAATTTTTGTGTAAGTGTAGTAACCACCTATCTGAGCAACAGTTACAATGAGCTCTAAACTCAGGAAGAGCACTGTTCCAGCAAAGGCCCTTAATCTATTTCCCTTTGAAAGGGATCCTGAATTGCTTGGTGTGAGGGCAAACCCACCTTAGAACGATGGTTGGTTGTTGTCTATTTTATTGATTGGAGAATTGCAACTTTCAATTAGGAGGTTAGAAACTTGTGATTTTTTTTTTAAAGAATAAAATGTAGTCATTTAGTAAATATTGTCAGAATGACTTCTGTGTGGTGCTGGTGTTTCTAGAGCAGTGCTCCTCGTATTTCACTGTGTATGAGAGTCTCTGGCCTGCTTGATTTCTTCATTTTTATCTTATTTTTGTGTGGTGTCTGTACAATGCACACGCTTGGGTATACATGGGTGTACCCATGACAATTCATGCAGAAGCTTCAGTTTCTGTCTGCCTTATGTCTTGAAATGAGGTCTTTGACCTGAAAGCTTGTCATTTTCAGCAAGCCTGGCTGAATGTTAAGTTCTTAGACTCTTCCTGTTGGGACAGTGACATGGCATTTGCTGCCAAGCCTAATGATCTTAGTTCCACCATCAGAATCCATTCGCAGGGTGGCGGGAGAGAGCCATCTCACACAGGGCGTCCCATGAGCGCTAAAAGCATGTCATGACACGAATTCCCCCAAACAAAGAAATAATACATGTAAAACAATTAAAAACAAAGCACGTATATCCACCCCTCCCCTGCAGTGTGGGTGTTATAGGCACATGTAGCAAAGCCTGCACTGAAAAACTGTTTATGTCTGTCTGTATGTATAAGTGTAAATGTTTTGCCTACATGTATGTAGATATACCATATTCATGTGGTGCCTGCAGAGGACAGAAGAGGGCATTTGGGCCCAGGAATGAGAGCTACAGACAGCTGTGAACTACAATGTTGTTTCTGGGAACCGAACTCAGGTCTTCTGCAAGAGCAAACAGCCAGTGCTCTTACCACTGAGCTATCTCTCCTCCCCCATGCCTGGTTTTTGATGTGAGTATTAGGGAACTCAGGTCCTTTTGTCTGACCTGTAAGTATTTTTGCTTACTGCACCATCTCCACAGCCTCTTGTTGAAGTTTCTTATTTGAAACCCTCAAGATTCTGCCCTGGAAGGTCTGAGTATTGTTTTTGTGACATCCTTCTGGGTGATGTCTATGTTGCTGCCTCAAGCTCATACTAAGTACAAAGCTCTAGGACAGCACTTTCAAATCAAACTTTCTTTGATAACCAAATGATCTGTCTATAGTGAGAGTAGTTTGAGAGGTGTTAATGATAATTATGGAATTGTGACTGAAGAATTAATAGTTTTTAGATGTGTTTATTTTTATTTAATATGTATGAGTATTTTGCCTGCATGGATGCCTATATACTATGTGTATCTCTGCTGCTCATGTAGGCCAGAGGAAGGCACTGGATCCCATGGAACTGGAGTTACAGAAAGTTGTAAGCCACCATGTGAATGTTGGGAATTGAACCTATGTCCTTTAGAAGAGCAACAAGTCATCTTAACCTGCTGAGCCATCATCTCTTCAACCCCTAAGTTTTCAATTTTATCAAGTTAATTTCAATGGTCAAGTGCAGATGTGGTTACTGTAATGGAAAACACGGAGTTTATAGAGTAGTCAGCTGTGAAGTATATGCTTAATGTTAACAGTCTGGCTTGCCTTATGCTAAATTCTAGAAGTGCAGCTACAGCTGCCTCTGTTGAACTGATGACCCAGTGAGCTCTGTCTGCAGGTAGTGTGTCCAGCAGGGATTACCAGCTTGTGACCCTCTTGATGGTAAGAGTCTTCCAATCTTCTCGCTTGCTCTTCTCTTCAGTGTTTAACTCATATTCAGTACACAAGAGAAACTGGCTGAGAAGATGAAAGGAATGAGCTCTCAGCATTTTCACCATCTGTTCAAGTTGGTCTTTGGTTATCAGGAGCCATAACTTGGGTGATACTTACATGTCCTGTTTTACTGGTATTTAAGGAGGCATCTTTGTTTTGTTTTCTCCTCGAGTCTCCTAATTGACATACCATTGATTGTGTGACATTTTTTATTTCACTTAGACATCAGAGATGTCCATTTATTAGTCCCTACTGTTGTAAGGGACATAATGACAAGGACAGACCAAATGTCTTCTGTTTGAAGTTCATATTCTAATGGTGACTAAGTAAAACAATCTAGGTCCTCCTACTAAAAATGGTTGGGCCCAGGTTCTATGAAACAAGCCTGGAGAATTTATAGTTGTTCACCCAAAGGACCTAGGCTGGGCACGGCTGTTATGGTACCTGGGGAAGCATAGGTCCTGCTTCTTAGAATTGCTTAAGAGAACAGTTTTTCTTTATTCAAGCTTCAGTGACCAAGTGTGTGGTACATATGCCAAATGTCCCGTGGTTTGCTTTGTTTTGTTTTCTCTTGAGTTTGCTAGCCAGAGAGGAAGAGAATATTTCATATACTGGTTCTCAGAGATCATTCTTAGGAAGACATAGTCTCTCTGCAGCCTAGCCTCGTGAAACGGGTTCATTTCCTCCTGATTGAAACACATTATGTTTCTATTCCATCATTTTATTACAGTTCTGTCCCTGGGTTGCAGAAACAGATGGCTACTTAATACAGAGAGAAAAGCAGTGTTCAAATTGATCTTGTAACATTCAAAATTATCCAACTTCTTTCTCAGTATATTAAATCAAATTAAAAAGCTAATGGGTTTATAGAATACAGAAAAGTAACTTTCCCAAATACCAGGCAGCATACTTTATTGGAAGTCTTGCCAAATATACAAGGTAGTAGATAAGATTTCAGAAAGAAAAAGACAACTTTTAATGAAATAAAATTCCCTCCTAGGTGTATTTTTTCAATGAATGTGAAACTCTTCTTCCTTTCACTTTCCCACTCCTTGTATCTTAGACTACATTTATATTATTTTAAGAGGGAAAAAGGAGTGCAGTTAAGCTGTGCACCTGGTATTCCAGTTCCATTACTGTGTCTTATAGTCAGTTAAGTGCTGAAGTTCTTTTCAAATACTTAGATTTGGGCTTCTTCAGTAAGACTTTCTGCAGGAAGAAACTGTATTGGAGTCTTCCGGTAGCATCAGACTGCTGGTGGCAGTGTGTGTGTGTGTGTGTGTGTGTGTGTGCGGGGGCGGGGAGAGGCATTTCAAGTCAAGTGTGATAGCCCTCAGCAGCTGGCTTTGGTGAACATTCGTAGAAAGTGGTTGGATGTAGGGGAGAGGGAGATGATAATAGGTGTGGGTAGTACCTGAAGTACAGAACATCCTGGGAGATCCAGCAGCTCCCTCCATCTTTGTTCCAAGCCAGCCCCTTCTGCCTCAGCCTTTCTCTCTGCTTTTGCCCAAGCCTCTGGTTATCCCAAATCTGTTTTTGCTCACATTCTCCCCTCTTGGACATCCTTTTGAATTCCCTCTGTTTGTTACATAACAGCTTATTGCTATGAAGCTTTGCTTAGTGAGTAAATGAAGGTCAGAAACAATAGCAATGTTTTGAAAGGGACCAGACAAACAAAACAAAACCGTAAAGTAAAAATTTTTCTCATTTTCTTTCTTTCTTTTTAAGAAATAATCATACTAGTATAACGATTTCCGTAGGAATTACTTTATTGGGATAAATTTAAAATTCCAAGTAAAAGGTCATGAGCAATATTTTACAATTTTGTTTGTTGTGAAAGGCAGTGGTGACCAGAAGCATAATCAGCAGATCTTGTGTGTAACAACAAAGGCTCCTTCTTTGCATGGAACAGACCTGCTGAGTCCTGTGACATGTCCTCTGTGTGTGGCATGCCATGAAAGTTGCTTGAATGAAGAACCTTCTGCAGTTAGAAGAATATTTGTGTTTTGTTATTTTCATTAACTTTACTGCTATGAAAAACAGTGACCCTGCTACCTAGTGGCATCTGAGTCTTCTACAAATTTATCCCAAGGAAGCTGAAGACTGTCAGTGTTGTCTAGTTGTAGCTCTGATGGTGTGCTTTGTTTGATACTGTTTTACACGTCTTAGTTAGGTTTATACCAGACTTCACTTATTGAAAGGTAAATGGCACTTATGGAGTCAGTTCTTACGAGGGCAGCAAGCTTGGACATGGGGAGGTGTGGGGAAGCCTGGGAGGAATCGTCCAGGCCCTTCTTTCACCTGCCTTGTTGCTGTCATCTTTTTGGCTTATAACAGTTGCCAAGCTGTGTTGGGCATCACAAGCATTTCCTGCACTTGGTGCATTTTCTCTTTCTTTCTGAGGGACATTTCAGTCCAACCTCTGAAGCTGCAGCGAAGGACTAACCATATTCTTTCAGACCCTATTTCTCTATTTCTTTTGGTCGCTTCTCTGGGCAAGTGCTTATTTTCATGCTTATTTTGTAGACAAAAAAACTAAGGCAAAGTAGGCTCCCAGATGATGACAGTTAACTCTTTGTACTTCTGAGTGAATTTTACTGTAGTGGATTTGGGTATGTCTATGAATTTAGTGTCCCTGTGGTAGAGTTTCTTAAAATACTACATGGCGTCTGTTTGGGGGATGAAAACATGGGTCATTGGTTAAAAACTCTTCTGCTCCTCTAGAGGAACCATTTTGATCCCAGCCGCAGTGTTAGATGGCTCACAATTGCAACTCTGGCTCCAAGGCAATGGGGCAGTCACACAGACATGTCACATACTCAGACAATTTAAAAATTGTTCCTGTTCAGAACTTACAATGTGAGTTAATGTTATGTTCCTATTTTATGTATATGAACAACTAAAGTTCTATTGGCATTTCCAGTGAGGGAAAGTGCTTACTTTCTTTCAAGAACTGGCTATTAAAGGATGATTTAATTAAAGGCAGTGAATTGGAATTGGATCTGGAAGGATAAAAGTAATCTGATCATTTCAGGTGAGAAATATGTCAAGTAAAAAAAGACACTGAACAAAGGCAAAGGATGGAATATAAAGTTCAGAATGTCCATGTGGTCAACTTTATTTCCAGTATATGTCAGAATTTTCAAGTTATATTGCCTAACACCATCCTTCAGTTTAAAAGCAAGGACCTAAAATTGAAAGGGCAGCTGAGAGAGACTGTAGGTTGGGACTGGAAAGATGCAAACCTCTCTGTTCACAGATATTAAGGTATTTTATGAGCAAAACCTCAGGAAACGTATACAATACCATGAAATCTAAAGCACAAGCTCAGAAAGGTAGTTGAGTCCAAGAGTAATAAGTAGCAGCCAAAGGTACTTTCAGGTAGTAGAAATGCACAGTCTAGAAGTGAAATTTTTAGAAATCTACTCAATATTGTCAATAAGAATAAAATAAACTTAATATGATAATTTAATCTTGTTAAAAAAATAGAAAACATTATTGAAAGAAATTCAAGGAAAGGAATGAATGGAAGGACAGTTCATGTCATAGTAATATGGCTAAGAATACAATACACTATACATTAATTGCCTTTTTTGTTAAAAATTCAGCACTAAGGTAAGTTGATCTTAAAATTCATATAGGAAATATAAGGGACCCAGAGTGGTCAACACAATCTGCAAAAGGAAGAGCAAAGGTGGGAGATTCTCTCAGTTCCACACTTTACCTACTTCAGAGCAACAGTGATTAAGACAGAGGCATGCTGACATGTATAGCTCAATGTGATAGAATGGAAAGATTAAATAAGCCCAACAGTGTTGGTCAATTGAGTATTTACAAAGATATCAAGGCAATTCAGTGAGCAGGGAGAATAGTCTTTTCAGCAAATAGCACTGAGACAACTAGATGTCCACATGCAAGAGAATGAACTTGAATCTCTCTATCATACCACATACAAACATTAACTTCAAATAGCTAACCCTATAAAAGCTGTTACAATAAAATGAGAGTCGTTTTTAACCTTGGATAGGATTGTAGTTTGTTAAATATAACGAAAGATAAGCAAAACTTAGGAAAAGAGGTAAGTCGCATCCTAAATCAAAATTATAAACTTTTATAATTGGAAAGATGCTGCCAATCAAGTAAGAAGACAACTTATAAAATGTTAATAAGTTTTTGTAGTTAAATAGTAAACAATATAACTTAATTGTAAAATAGGTAAAAGATCTCAATAGACACGTTTTTAAGGGAAACATACAAATGTCCAACATATGGCAAGATGTTCCATGTTGTTAGTAGGGCAGTCAGAAGCATGGGGAAATGTGCTTTACACCTTGTGATCAAACACAGGCACCAGTAGAACCCTTGACACACTGGCAGGAAAACTAACTGGCATAGTTGCCCTAGAAAGCCATTATACACTTAAAAAGAAAAAAACATTAGAAATACACTTACCAGCTCACTACAAAGCTCCACATTTAACCATGAGACCTTAAACTATATGTTGACACTGAAACATATATACAAATTCATTACCTATAGCCAAAGGAGGAAACAACCCCCAAATATTTATTAGTTAATGACTGAATAAAGAAAATGTGTTATTCTGTATAATTCAATATAATTTAATGAAAAAGTGTGATAAGATTTGGACACATATTACAACTTGAATCATCTCGAAAATACTGTTGTTGTGGCATAAATAAAAAGAAAATGTCATTATATGAACGTAATTATATGCAGTGTTCAGAATTTCTGTGTCCATACAGGCAAAGAAGACTGGTATTTATTTCAGGGGTAAAAGAGAGAGGACAAAAAAGTGATTGCTAATGGATGTGGGATTTAGTTAGAGAGTTAATAAAATGTTTTGGAATGAGAAAGTGATGATCATTATATAATTTTGTGAGGTATTTAAGACTGCTTAATAGTAAAAGGGAAAAAATCAAAGTCCTATATTATTTTTTAAAATAGCTTTATATTTGTTTTAAGACAGTTTTTTTCTTTTTTAAATATTAGTTTATTAACTTTGTATCCCAGCTGTAGCCAGCTCCCTTATTCCCTCCCAGTCCTACCTTCCCTTCTTCATCTCCTCCCTGCCCCTTTCCAAGTCCACAGATAAGGGAGGTCTCCTTCTCTTCCATCTGACCCTAGCTTATTAGGTCTCTTCAGGACTGGCTGCAATGTCTACCTTTATGGCCTAGCAAAGCTGCTCCTCCCTCGGGGGAGGTGGAGAGGTCAAAGAGCCATTGAGTTCATGTCAGAAATAGTCCCTGTTCCCCTTACTAGGGAAACCCACTTGGATACTGGGCTACCATGGGCTATATCTGAGCAGGGGTTCTAGGTTATATCCATACATGGTCCTTGGTTGGAAATATAGTCTCATAAAAGACCCCTGTGCCCAGATATATTAGGTCCTTGTGGAGCTCCTGTCCCCTCCAGGTCTTTCTATCTCCCCCTTCTTTCATATGATTCTGTGCACTCTGCCGAAGGCTTGGTTATGAGTCTCAGCATCTATTTTGATACACTGCTAGATAGAGTCTTTCAGAGGCCCTCAGTGGTAGGCTCCTGTCCTGTTACTTGTTTTCTCCTGCTTCCAATGTCCATCCCATTTTTCTTTCTAAGTAAAGATTGATCATCTTACCCTGGGTCCTCTTTCTTGTTTATCTTCTTTAGGTATACAGATTTTAGTATGTTTTTCCTACCTTATAGGTCTAGTACCCACTTATAAGTGAGTACTTGTGTGTCTTTCTGCTCCTGGGATACCTCACTCAGGATGATCTTTTCTAGATACCACCATTTGACTGCAAATTTCAAGATTTCCTTGTTTTTAATTGCTGAGTACCATAATTTCTGTATCCATTCCTCCCTTGAGGAATCATCTGGCTTGCTTCCAGGTTCTAGTTATTACAAATAAAGCTGCTACAAACATGATTGAGCAAATGTCCTTCTTGTGTACTTGAGCATCTTTTGGATATATGCCTAGGAGTGGTATAGCTGGATCTTGAGGTAGCACTATTCCTAGTTGTCTGAGAAAGTGCCAGATTGATTTCCAATGTGGTTGTACAAGTTTACATTCCCACTAGCAATGGAGGAGGGTTCCCCTTTCTCCACAACCTCTCCAGCATGTGTTGTCACTTGAGTTTTTGATCTTAGCCATTCTGATGGGTGTAAGGTGAAATCTCAGGGTCATTTTGATTTGTATCTCTCTGATGGCTAAGGACATTGAGTATTTCTTTAAGTGTTTCTCTGCCATTCTACAGTCCTCTACAGAGAATTCTCTGTTTAGCTCTGTACCCAATTTCTTAATTGGATTATTTGATTTACTGTTTTTTAACTTCTTTAGTTCTTTATATATTCTGGATATCAGCCCTCTGTCAGATATAGGGTTGGTGAAGATCCTTTCCCAGTCTGTAGGCTGTCGTTTTATTTTCATGATAGTGTCCTTTGCTTTACAGAAGCTTTTCAGTTTCATGAGGTCCCATTTATTGATTGTTGATCTTAGAGCCTGTGCTGTTGGTATTCTGTTCAGGAAGTTGTCTCCTGTGCCAGTGAGTTCTAGGCTCTTCCCCACTTTTTCTTCTAACC
>CM053764.1:66826033-66856892 GCA_028658305.1 Pachyuromys duprasi
AGTGGGATTGATTTTAGTTTCTCTCCATTGAGTTTGATGTTGGCTATAGGCTTGCTGTATATTGCCTTTGCTATTTTTAGGTTTGTGCCTTGTATCCCTAGTTTCTCCACGACTTTAAACATGAATGGGTGTTGGATTTTGTCAAATGCTTTTTCAGTATCTAAGGAGATGATCATGTGGTTTTTCTCCTTCAGTTTGTTTATATGGTGGATTACATTGATGGATTTCTGTATATTAAACCACCCTTGCATGCCTGGGATGAAGCCTATTTATTCATGGTGGATGATATCTTTTGTGTATTCTTGTATTTGGTTTGCAAGTATTTTATTGAGTATTTTTGCATCTATGTTCATAAAAGAGATAGGTCTGAAATTCTCTTTTTTCATTGGGTCTTGGTGTGGTTTAGGTATCAAGGTGACTGTGGCTTCATAGAATGAGTTTGGTAATGTTCCTTTTGTTTCTATTTTGTAGAATAGTTTGAAGAGAATTAGATTTAGCACTTCTTTGAAGGTCTGGTAGAATTCTTCACTGAAACCATCTGGCCCACGGCTTTTTTTTTTTTTTTGGAAGGGAGACTGTTGATGACTGCTTCAATGTCCTTGGGGGATATAGGACTATTCAATCATTCTACCTGATCTTGACTCAATTTTGGTAGATGGAATCTATCATGAAAATTGTCCATTTCATTTAGATTTTCAAATTTTGTGGTCTATAGGCTTTTGTAGTAAGACCTAATGATTGTTTGGATTTCCTCAGGGTCTATAGTTATGTCCCCCTTTTCATTTCTGATTTTGCTGATTTGGATAGTGTCTCTCTGCCTTTTAGTAGTTTGTCTAAGGTTTGTCTATCTTGTTGATTTTCTCAAAGAACCAGCTCTTGGTTTCATTGATTCTTTAAATAGTTTTGTTTCTAATTGATTGATTTCAGCCCTGAGTTTGATTATTTCCAGCCGTCTGCTCCTCTTGGGTGTATTTGCTTCTTTTTTTTCCTAGGGCTTTCAGTTGGGCCATTAAGTTGCTTGTATGAGATGTTACAAATTTCTTCTTAAAGGCAGTTAGTGCTATGAATTTTCCTCTGAGCACTGCCTTCATTTTGTCCCATAAGTTTGGGTATGTTGTGCCTTCATTTTCATTGAATTCAGGAAGTCTTTACTTTCTTTCTTTATTTCTTCCTTATCCCAGCTAAGACAGGTTTTTTGACTGGCCTGGAACTTGCTTTATAGACCAGGCTCACCTTGAACTCATTGTGTTTCTTCTGCTTCTGCCTCTTGAGTTCTGGGATTGAGTTCTGTCATGCCCAGATAAAAGTTATGACGTTTATAGAACTTGCTCTCTGACAATTTCAATCATGTATAAAGTGCATTATGATTACTGTAACCCCACTCTCCAGTCAGTCCCCCACCCCCTTACTCTTACTTCTTCCATATACATCCCTTCCTCACATTCATGACTGTCATTGTTTTTGAGACCCATGGAGTTTAACTAGGATCTGTGTGACAATGGGTTTGGAACTATCCATTGGAGCCTGGGGGACTCTTCATTGGGCCTTCAACCAAAGACTTACTACCTCTGTCCCAGAATCCATCAGTAGTCAGTAGTTCATCAAACAGGGATAGGGCGAGAAGGCTCTTCCCTGATCTCCAATTGACTATTGATAGGCCTAGTCTTGTGTAGACCTACTGCAGACAGCCACAGTTGTTGTGAGATTATGATGTACCCAAAAGACAGCAGTTCGAGCCCTTCCCTGTGTCTTTTCACTCTTAAGTTCGTTGTTGCCTTTCTTCTGCAGTGATCTCTGAACTTGAGGTGGGGTGGTATAAATGTCCTGTTTAGGCCTAAGCGATTGTCACTATCTCAGCCCCTCAGACAGCCGTGCTCCTCTACAGTGACATGTTCATTGCAGACAGAGGCTTCGCTTGATTAAGACGGAGTAGCATTTGACTTTAGGTTTAAACATAAATATTTAGATGCACTCCTTACTGAAAAAACTGAAAATGTTAATATATTTCTTTAGGAAAAGGGATATCAGTTGTTTAGCTGCCTTCCCTTTTAAAACCAAGCTTTCCTTTGCAGAGTTAGGGAGGCATATCCCTTCATTTCCATCAAGTGAATTTGTAAATTCTTCAAAGGTGTACCTGATATTGTATATGCTTTGATTCAAATTTAATGTTGAAAAATATTTTAAATTGTTCTAACAATACATATGCTCAGATATAGTATTACTATTTTACAAAATTTTAGTACATGGGTAATACCATATCATATGACAACACATGCTTTCAAGTTACCTCATTTTGTTGATGCCTTGAGCTGAGTTGTTCATGTAACTTCTTTGTGTATATTCAGTCATTCATTTATTGTTTTGCTAAAGAGGAAGCTTGCAGCTTGGCAGTGGCTCATAAGTAATGGGCATTTTCTTTCATAATGTAGAAGGTAGTACACCAGAGGTAAGAATTTTCCTGATACAGTAACAAAAACCAAGTTCAGAGGGTGGTTGGATACTTAGGTTGACCTAACTAAGCGATTACCCATAAGAACTTTCATTTAAGTGTTTTGTTTATCAGAATGTCCCTTTTCTCAGGTCTCAATGGCTGGTATTGGGTCTCAATTTAATAGGAAAATGTAAATTTGACTGATTATAAGCATCTTAATTAAATACTATTTTCTTTGCTTTATATACTGTAATTCCTCATATGATACAGCTAAATGTTATGCAGTTGGTTGCTCTGTATGTGGATTCTCAAAATGTTGGACTCATGGGACAGAATGTAGAATGGTGGTCATCAGGCTGGGGACATGGGTGGGGATGATGAAAGCGTCCATCAATGGATACAAATTTTCAGTTAGATATAAATGCAAGCTGTCAGTTTTACAACACAGTGACTACAGTTAATAATGACTGCTTGATAATAATGAAAAAGTGAATTTTAAGTATTTTTAATACACACACACATATATGTATATATACCAACCATGTGAGGTAAGGAATATATGCTTATTAAATTAGTCATTCTATAGTGATATAGATGTACATCAAATTACCTTGAAATATATAAATTACTTCTATTATAATTAAAATGATTAAAATGTAAAATAATTATACAAGATTTCAACTAGAAATTAAAAAATCCTCCCTAGCACTGTATTTCTTCTTCATTCTCACTTCACTATCGCTCTTCAGAGAATTTTAAAAATGTTTCCCTCCCCAGAAATATGCCAGAGAAGACAGACTTCTAGCTGGAAAGTATTTACTGACTTTAAATAAATCTTGCCTTTTTCCAAGCTTCAGCCTCAGATTTCATGGCATATTGGGTAAGGCTGCTTGGGGTTATGCCCTGCATCAATATTTATTATTTCACCAGTGGTATAATGATGCTTACCGTAATTTTGATATTTATGCATATGAAGGCCTGAGTTACTACAGCCTTATTTCTTGGATTTCATGAGAAGTAGGGTTGGAGTGAGTCATTAGATTGTCTCTTTCTATGTGGAAGCTTCTGTGTTGATGTATATGTAAGCTGAATAGAAGGGGCCACTGCAAGGTTGTAAGTGTGTGTTACAAGGTTGGATGGAAGGAAATAGTAAAGAAAATAAGCATTATTGAGAACTCAATATGTATGATACTATTACATACTAGACCTGATGTCATGCTTCCATTCTGTTCCATTCTTAGGTGATCATGGAGGAAGCACTTTACTCCCACCGACTGTCACAAATGAATTTCCAGAATATGGGACCATGGAAGGAGGAGAAGACCTAAGAGCCTCTCTTGATTTTGATGCCAAGTCTCTGCCATGCCGCCTACCAGGGCAGCAGGCGGTCCACCTTCTTGCTGGACAAGACTCTGCACTCAACAGTGTTACAGGAGGACCAAATGGTGCCCCTCACTGTCACCCTCAGGAACAAAGTTTACAACCCATTGACTCTTTAATTTCTGCTCTGAAAGCTACAGAAGCCAGAATAGCTTCAGGAACATTTCAGGCTACAAAGGTACTGGACAAAGATGCTAATTATTTGGTTCAACGGGTGGACAAAGAGCTGAGTACTGCCAGTCATAAGCCAGAGAGAGCCTATAGGACATTCCCTGTCGGCCCAGGAAAATCGCCAGATATACCTCGTTCAGTGGAAGTAACAACAGAAGAACATTTCCCTTTGCACATCCAGGAGGATCTGTCTGTACTCTTACCTGAAGAAGCTCAGACACAACCCTCCCAAATAACTAATTACAGGAGGCAAGGGCCTCTCCATGTTCAGGAGCCAGCAAGTCCTGTGTCCTTGAGTTCAGCAGGGAGCTATAACCCTGTGGACAGAGTGGGTGTTTTGAAAGCTCAGAGATCTGATTTTGAGAGAGAACATCCTAGAGGATGTGATCGGGGTGGCTTCATGGGGCGCCAAGGCAGGATCAAACATGTAGAGTTTCAAGGAGTGGAGACAAAGTGGACAGGAGAGAAGGCAGAGACCCAGCATCCTATAGGCTTTGAGACATCACCAGAAAGGACAGCCTCTCCTGTGAGCAAAGAGTTTGCCAAAGCGACAAGCCGTTATCGATCAGCTGCTGGTGTGTGCAGTCATTCCGTTCATTTAACTGGGAGTGTTTGGGATGAAACCTGGAAAGCTCCTTCAGCAAGGCCTGGCACAAGCTTAGGGACCTTGTCCCCTACGCCTCTTGGTGAGAGTGGAGAGGATGAAGTCTTCCTGAGAGAAAGCAAAGAACACGTAGAGAGGAGCCTTGATACGCAGGCAGATAAAGAAAGGTAAGATCTAGACTTGTCATGCAACCTGTGACGCCTGGAACACGTTATGGGAAATCGCTGCCTGTGCCTGATGTGGGAACTCAGCACACTGTTCCATGGTCCCACCTTAATAGTCAGTTCACTTTGCGAGGTTTCGTCCATTTCCCTGGAGCCAACTGATATTAAAAAATATCAAGTGAATAATTCTAGAAGCAAATAATTCATGTTTTACATAACTTTGATCACATTGTGTTGTTTCAGTTGTTCCATTTGTTATGATTATTAAATCCCTTACTATGGCTTATATGCAGTAACTGTATCATAGCTGTGTATATATAGTAATGACATATTTGGGAGTCATTTCTAGTCTTTGGCTTCATACCAATGGCAATTTATCCCAGTGCGTAAGTGGGAGGGCGGCCATACTTACTGTCCTTAGAGTCAGAGAAGGAAAGACACATTGTGGAAATCTAGGTTCTTCTCAGATTACAAATTTCTAAAACAGAAATGTGATCATGCAGTAAAGTTGTCTGTTAGACAAAGATCAGGGGAGTAACGCCGAAGAGACTGTGAACACTCAGCTGTGAAGATACAGTTTTGACATGAAAGATTGAAACTTCATTGACACATCCTATGTAGTCATTACAACCCAATCTGGCCTTCTTCTGAGTATGAACAGTGATTCCAGTGCTGCCTGCATCCAGCCTATAGTGCAGCCTGCTTTCCTGTATAGACATAGAGGTTTGGGCCATGCAGTCTTTGTGGCTTGAAAGGACATCTCAGAAGGTCAGAGGTAGACCAGACTCTAGTTCCTTTGTTCCATGACATTCACAAATGAACCTCTTCTTGTCACAAATAGCCTGTGTTCTGATGTGTAGCCAGGGTAAGTAAACATGGCATTTTTCTGGCCTTCCTCAGCATTTCTCATATCTATGCCACATTAGAGCCTGGTTATGGAAGACACAGCTATCTCTCTTCAGTCCCTCCTAACAGTTTTATCATTGTTTTTGACAAGTCATTTGTTGTATTCTGTACTACTATATTTTGAATGTTAGCCTTCTTTTCTTCTGTCATTCCTCATTACACATGTTATAGGGGTTCTCAACTTGGGGGTTGAATGGCCCTTTCGGAGGTGTTGCCTAAGACCATTGGGAAATGCAGATATTTTCATTAAGACTAATAAAAGAAGCAAAATTACAGTTGTGAAGTGCAATGAAAATAATTTTATGGTTGGCAGTCACCATAATATGAGACACTGTATTAAAGATCATGATTAGGAAGGTCGAGAACCATTGGTTTATATAGTAAAAATTATATTTGTAAAGACTGAAGGAGCTGGGCAGTGGTGGTACACACCTTTAATCCCAGCACTTGGGAGGCAGAGGCAGGCAGATCTCTGTGAGTTTGAGGCCAGCCTGGTCTACAGAATGAGTTCTAGGACAGCCAGGACCAAAACAGAGAAACCCTGTCTCAAAAAAAAAAAAACAAAACAAAAAAACCAAACAAACAAGCAAAAAAGACTGAAGGTGTGTGTGTATGTGAGGGAGAGGGAGAGAGAGAGGAGGATCCTTTTGGGGGACTACAAGGATCACAAAATCTCTATTCTTCTATTAAAAGCAGCCTTGATGTACAGTGCTAGCTCTGTCCTTACATCACTCTGATATGCACACTTTTACTGCTATTTAGATTAGTAGCTCATTGTTTCCATTCTCTTTTCTTTTCTTCCTTTTTTGTCTATAAATATTCTCAAATGCTTATTGTGTTCCTGGCCCTGTTAGATGCTGTATATTAAAGAATAGGGAAAGTGCATGAGAACCCTGGTCTATCGACATTAGTGCAAAATATGCAAATTAATGACATAAACACTGTGTAGCTGCTGTGAAGGAAGAAAAGAACAGCAGTCTACTGGAATGGTAAACTTGAAAGACAAGAAAGAGGCTTATTCGGGTGCCAGCTTGGACTGTATCTTTCTGTAAACATGTTAGTTATGTGAGACTTAAGAACGGAGGGAGTTAGCTAGACAGAAAATGGGGAATGAGGTTTATATAGGATTTTTGTTTTGAGACCAACGAAATGCTGTTAAGAAGTATAAGTCCAGAAAATTATTTGGTACAAAGTGGAATGACAGTAGGCTAATACCAACAAAAACAATCAGTCATATTGTTGAGTGTGGATTCTGGTAATGCATAAGAATTATTTATGAGACATTTAATAGATACTTCAGTTTTATTCCTATTTATAGGAACCAGAGGTCCAGAGAGGTTAAGTAAAGTCATCTGAAATTACAAGCAAGTAGTCAACATGGCAATCCTTCAGTTCCGTGCTTTTCTACTGCTCTGACCACTGACTTATCTAAGCTAGCTGAATGCTCATTTTAATATTCAAAGAGCATGTATGACAACTTTGGTGTCCCAGTCCTTTATATTAATGCTAAAGTTGTATCTAGCTTTTTGTATGTTTGGCTGTCTTTCACAAATGGCATGTTTATTAGCTTTTTTAAAAATTCTTTTACTTTTTTTAAAGATAATAATTTTCCCCTTTACCAGCTCCAAACTCTGCACTACACCCTTTCTTGTTCTCTTTGAAAATCATTCTCTTTTTTTTTCATTAATTGCTGTTACATACATATATATGTTATATACATAAATGTTACATACATGCATAGTAGATAGATAAGTACAACCTGGTCAGTTTGTATAATGTTACATGTATGTATGTTTTCAGGGTTAACTATATGGTATTGGATAACTAATTGCTAGGAATGCCAAGCTACACTCATACAATCTCATGAACATGACTGCATAAATATGAGCCGAGCAGGGACAACAATAGACATGTTAATGTGGACAGGGGCAGGGGTGGAAAAGCCCAGAGACCTTAACTTTACTCAAAGGACTAAGGGCAACTAAGAAATGCTGAGATCCAGAGAAACAGTCCTCTCCAGGGAAAAGTACAACAATTGTTTGCAGACAATTGAATCCAAACACTCTGCAATTCTGCTTTGTGTCAGCAGGGGGCAGTCGCCGGATTCTGAGAGGGCGCTCCAGGGTGCAGCAGGCCTTCTTAAATCAGAATGTGTTAACAGCCCGCAAAAGTTGAGTGCATTTTTACTGATCGTTTGCTGTGCCAAGTTTACATGATATTTATATCGTTCTCTTAAAATTTATGATGATAGTTGTATGATCTGGATGGCTGATTGAAAAGAAAATTTAGTATTTTATTCAAATATGCACTTTAAAAGATATAGGAAACTAGTTTGAAACTTTAATAACTTGTCTACAGATTAGTGACAAGTGTAATAAGATATTTTTATATTTTAGCCTAGTTTTGGGGATTTAGCTTAGTAACTGATAACACTTGTTCTTCAGAGGACCTGGGTTCAATTCCCTGTACCCACATAGAGCTTTACAACCATCCAGAATTCCAGTTTCAGGGTATCTGACTCCCTCTTCTGACTTCTATGGGCTCCAGGAATGCATGTGACACATGCATACATTCAGGCAAAACACTTGTATCTATAAAATAACCTAAGGAGAACATGTTAATTTAAGTAGGTTTCATGTCTTTCTTCTCAAATGTGTTAAGAAGCCATAAGATGAGTGAATATAACAGTTACATTCACACAACACTTTTTTATATGGTTGCTTAAAGTCAGGAAATGAAAAGAAAAAATTTAATGTTGAGAATTGTTGCTTTTACTAATTTTCCAGGTTTCTCGAACAAGAGGAGCACCTCAGGGGAGGAGATGATGATATTCTTGAGCCTGGATACACAGAGGACTCTACTGATGTGTACAGCAGCCAATTTGAAACCATTTTGGACAACACTTCCTTATACTACAGCGCAGAGTCATTAGAAACGCTGTACTCAGAACCTGATAGCTATTTTAGCTTTGAAATGCCACTTACTCCAATGATTCAGCAGCGCATTAAAGAAAGCGGTCAGTTCTTGGAGAGGACCTCTCTGGGAGGACATCAGGATGTCCTGAGTGTCTCAGCAGATGGCGGGATAGTGATGGGCTATTCTGCGGGGATCACCAATGGACTGCATGATTCTGCCAACTCTGTCTGCACAAGAGGCCCTCGAGAGACTGCCTTCTGGGGAAGGTAGCGTGCCACTCTCCTTAAATCCATGCTTGTGGTGTTTTTACTATTGTCTCTTTGGGAAATCTAACATAGAGTGTATTTAAAATGAATTTGGGGCTGTTTCTGTAGATGTAAGCAAATGATGTGGGTAAACAGAAGTTTGGGATTCAAGAAAAGATCAACTATACTTTAGTGGTTTGTCAAATTGCCAAGCCAGTGGCATTTCCTGGATTACCAAATATGAATGGATACAGAGCACATAGTTGTGATGAGTAGTTGCTTGCTCAGTTGCTGCAGGCCGTAGACAGTGGCTGGTGCTATAGAAAGAGCCTTTAGTCTTGCATTGGCAAGGTATTTATTTTTTCTCTGTTTTACCATTAATATCCAACTTGAGATTAAATGACAATTTAGGTAGGGCACATGTTCCAAAGCTGTCATCTGCCATCATGTTTATACTTACGGATATCCATCATTTCACCTGTTCTTGCCTACATCCTTATCTCATCTGCCTGCCATTTAGCATCTTAGCTGCAAGGGCCTGCTAAACCTTGTAAGTTTTATGAACTTAGTTTTGAGATGTGTTTTCTATATCTGTGTGTGGAGATGCTGGCGGAAGGAAGGTTCAAAGAAGAGAAAGCATTTTAAAGGTATAAAAACATCAGTGCTCTTTTTCTTTAACGTTCTCCTCACATTACAGGTTTCCAGTAAAGCTGTATTTTCTAACAGCCTGCTCTGTTACAGTTTTCTATAATCATCATAGTTCTGTAATCTTTCGGAAGGATAAATTCAAAAACCAGAAAATTTCAACACTGTAGCCATGTTTTCCTGTGAAATAGATAGCGATTGACAGGTTTCACGGTAAGATAATGAAAAGTACACAAAGTATCAAAAGTATAAGGTTTTGGTCCAGTATATGTATTCACTCTGAAACTTGGTTTAATTTTGTTTTCAAAATTGGGATAATGGTACTCTGTGCACTTTATAGCTATGGGATTTAAAGGCTTCATTCAGCTCAAAGCACCTAGCACAGGGTCTAGCTGCTCAGTCCATGTTTAGATTTTCCGTATCATGAAGAGTGGTGTTGCGCTGATGCTGCAGGCTGTAGACATTGGCTGGTGCTATAGAAAGAGCCTTTAGTCTTGCATTAGTAATGCTAAGTGAGGGGTGACCCTCATAGAAGGATATGTCCAGGGATATCCCACTGAGAGAAGAGTACCCCCCAGGAAAGGAGACTTATGAGAGCAAGCATTTCTAGAACAGGAGTATGCCTGTGAGCAGAGTGTTCCTCAAGCATCTCTGGCTGGATTCTTTTGGAGAAAGTATCTGTCTCTCAACAGGGAGAGCCATTTTAGGTGTTTTGCTTTATTATGATCTCTTGGTGACTGCAAATTTTGATAAAATGCTGTAGAACATGTATATAAAAATTCAATATACTTCCAGCTTTCTGGGGGCATCTGGAAGTTGTTTATGTGGCAGACAAAGTCATGTCAAGAGCTACAGTGGTTCGGGCTGTGACATTTGACCACAGGGGTTACAGGAAAAGCGTGTCAGTGAGAGTAAGAGACCAGAGTCAGGGACAACTCAGAAAAGGCTGGATGGAAGGCTTATCCATTTCTACTTCTGTGTCTAGGCAGGGAGGAAGGAATCATCACTTAGCAACATTGACACCGGCCTAATTAGAGTTATTATTGCTGTAATGAAACACCATGACTAAAAGCAACTTGGGGAAGAAAGGGGTTATTTCACTCACAGTTCCATGTAACAGTTAATCATCAAAAGCAAGGACAGGAACTCAAGCAGGGCAGGTACCTAGAGGCAGGAGCTGATGCGGAGGCCATGGAGGGTGCTGCTTACTGGCTTGCTCATCCTGGTTTACTCAGCCTGCTTTCTTTTAGAACCCTGCTTTCTTTTAGAGCTCAGGGATGGCACCACCCACAATGGGCTGGGCCCTCCATAACTAATTAAGAAAATGCCCTACTGCCAGATCTTATACAGGCATTTTCTCAATTGAAGTCTCCTCCTTTCAGATAACTCTAATTTGTGTCAAGTAGATGTAAAATTAGCGAGCACAGGTCCCAGTCCTTAGTGTGGACACTGTTAAGTAGTTAGAACACAGGAGTAACTTCTGGTGGTTTTGTATGTCAAGTTAGATATGGTATCCCTTGGGCTGTCTTGGGGTAAAATTTCAAGTTAGATATGGTATCCCTTGGGCTGTCTTGGGGTAAAATTTCAGTTGTATCACCTGCCTAAGACAAAACAAACAAACAAAAACAAATCTCAGTGCAGAAAAGGCGCATTTTAGAGGAGAGTCTACAGGACCAGTTTGATGGAACATTTTGTTTAGTTTTCTTTGAGTTGTCTCAGGATAATAGGTAAGATAAAATAATAACATTATTTATAAGATAAAATAATAACATTTTTTATAACAAAAAGAACAAAAGTAAATTATCAGAGTTCTAGTTTGGCTGGTGGAATTGCCCAAAGCCCTGTGACTTGGTAATGACAGATCCTGAACTTAACTTCAAGCTGCTGAACTCCTAGACAAGTATCTTCACTGTCCTGTGTGTCCATGTCTTTTATATACTTATTATTTATTTCATATTTTGATACAATGATTATTTCTTTGTTCTCCTTTCTTTCTATATAGACAGATGTTTGAATATGTCCATTTTCAAGAACACAGTTCCAAATGCTGAACTGGTTGCTACTGTTTTTGTTGTTAGTGATGTGTTGTATATGTGTGTTTGTGTGTGTGTAGGGGAATTGTTTTGGGAGTGGTCAGTGTAGCAAAATTCCTTTACTCTTTCAGTGTTCTACTTAGTTTTGGTAGGCAGGAGGAGCTGGCATTTTCTTGTATTCTCAAACATATGTTAAAGAAGAAAATTCCCATGATCTCCCATAGTCAATATTTAGTTGGAAAGATCCATTGTTTGAGCATTTACCTAACTATGTTTCTGTTGTAAAGTATTATATAGAAATAACAAAGTCTACTGAAATCCTGGATCCCGTTTGAACAGGAATAGTTAAATTCTTCCAGGATGCTCTGACTGTCCGCTGGCCAGGGAGCTGCGTGTCAGCAGGAAATAGCTCACCTCGCCCTGCTGTGTAATGCAATATTTTAATGAAGGAGCAAAGAGCAGCATCTCCTCCCTTAGTGGTCCAGCTTATGAGTCTCTGGCCCCCAGGGTTTAACAGTGCTGTGTGAAGTCCAGTCACATGGCTCCAGAATTAGAAAGGATAATTAGAGACTTACAGTCACACATGTCCCCATGGGTTCCTTTGTGTCTGGGTGTTTCTCTCTCGCAGGCCTATCAGCTGATGACCACAACTCCAGCCAGTAAGTTCTGTCTGATCTGAAGCTTGCAAGCCACACATGCTGTCATTGTCACCAGGGGCCATGGTGAATAATGTCCATTTTCTGCTGAGTTGGGTTTGGCAGAGGCAAAGAGAGATAGCAAACAGAGGAAGGTGTCAAGAACTTCTTTTCTGGGTCTCTCAACTATAAGAAACTGCCTTTAAAATGTGCTTTGTAGTGTGAAAAATATGTTTTATATCTCAGCTTCTTAGATTTTTTTCTCTTAGGATAGGAGTTCGGCAGAAGAGGTAGATTGTATCTGTGAGCAGCTGATATGCCTGAGGGAAATGCTTCACTGTTCAGTACCCTGAAGTTGGTAGTTGTGGTTTTCTGCCTTCTTCCTCTTGCCCTTCCTCCTCCTTCCTCTCAAAAGGAATGCTATGCTATTTTGTCTTCAGCCTTTTACTTTCCTTAGTGCTTTTCTGCTTGGGAAGAAGTAAATTGAAATAGCAGTGATTAAAAAAAATTGGTTAAAGAATAATTTGAGAAATGTTTGTAGCACCCCAATTTAAAAGCTGAAAGGCATTTTCCTATGCACAGTTTCTAAAGTAAGAGGATAGCTGGTAATAGAATAAAATTTTGGTTCTAGTAAGTGTCTGGAGAGGCTCTGGGCCTCTGGCCTTTTCTTCTGTCGTTAGGGGTGGGCACTCTGCTGCCTCCTGGTTTAGTAGTGAGTGGAGTGGTTCTAATACTCTTGCTTTTTAAATGTAGTTTAAATATTTTTCTACAGAAAAGGAGGTTCTCATTTTTCTCATCCTAATTTTGTGAAGTGGTTTTAGTGGTGAAATTATGGTTTTTTTTCCACTTGAGAGTTCCTGCTTAGTTTTATGTGTGGGGAGTCAGGGAGGTAGGGGGTATGTGGGGCGAGGGTGTGCTCCTGTAGACTTCAGTTAAACCTAATTTTGAATCTTACTTTAGTTATTTAGTAGGGGTGTAATTGTGGGGAAAAAATGAAATCTTTTCCAAGTGGAAAAATAAAATGAACAGTAGCTATTTTAATGGAAGAAGTAACAAATGAGCTCAAGGGGGAAAAAAATCAAGAAAGAACAAACAAGTGGCTAATATGGTCAAAGGCTTAGTAAGAGATCAGTGAATGAGACCCTACTAGCAGGAGTAGTAGTAGCAGGAAGAGTCCACAAGCTCCTCCCCAACACCACCTGCAAGCTGCCTTCAGTTTCAGAGCTGTCAGCAAGAGCCTCCCAGCCCTGAGCTCTCAGAGGCTTGCTGTAACCCTCCTTCCCTATACAAAGCACTATTCACTGTGGGAGTGGGGTGGGGACATAAAAATGGGGATTATGGGAGGCATCAGCTTGGGCAGCTGTTTTCATTTGTGGAAACTGAATGTAGTTTTGGTATATGAATTTGCTGAGTGCTAGTTCATGGTTCACAGTGTGGTCTGAGTAATTGTATGAAGAATAATAGGAAAATAGATAAGAAAAATCTTGGTCCAGAAAATAAAAATATACAAAGTTGGGTCAGTGTTAAATACATGGCACAGGTGGGGTTGGCTCAAAGTGACATTAGACTTCAAGCATGGGTAGTCACTGAACCCAGAAACTGTCACAAGTAGTTAAGGACAGAATCAGATTGTAGGAATCACAGGGCAAGTTCAGCTTTAAATATGTTGCATTTGTGAAGTACAGTGGTCAGCCATTAATGGAAGGCTGGTATAATGAAGGATTCAAGGTCACTGGAGAGATGTTGGAACCACCCTTTCATGCACTTTCCAAAGGGCGAGGGGTGGGCAAGGATGGTTATATGCAGGAGAATCTGGGCCTTCATTGTGTATCCTACTAATATTTTGTGCAAAATGTAATTTTTAAGGACTTTGCAGATTTTGGTGTGAGGATAGATGACATGTTGGCTCCTTGGATGAGCTTTCTTATGAAATCATCAGCTTCAGATGATAAAGGTGTAGAGGTAGAAGCTATGACAAGGGACATCGTGACTTTAAATTAAAAACTTGAATAGTTAACACTTCACTTGGTTGAGATGCTATAACAATCTTTTATCCATACACAGATGCAATATTTTTGTTGTTATTTTTGTGGTGGAGATTTTTGATCCTAAACTAATCTAATAGATGTTACAATTCTAATTCAGAATTAATTAGCTTCCCAAAGAAAATACACAGAGCCAGGCCTGGTAGTACATATCTTCAGTTGATCTGTGAGGAGCAAAGCTATACATATGTTAGTGTTGACACAGAGAAACAGTGAACTACGGAACAGTACCAGCAGACAGCTTAAACAATGCTAAGCCATTTTCCCCACAGAGTAGCAATGGTTTCAGACATTCACATGATATTTTGAGCCTATCACTAAGTAAGATGCCTACTCATGCTTTCACTGGAAGGGTAGCACACACCAGCAGAATCATAGGCTATCACTTTAAAGACAGAAAAGGTGATTTATATTTTCCTTGGCTCAAAGGTGCTTCCGAGCACTCACCAGATCCTTATATAGTACCCTTGTCATCTACAGATATGGCTTAAACACATCTTCATCCTGGGACGCCTCTGAGGCAGAGATGCTTAAACCAACAGAATAGGAAGTCTTCTCTTTCAGATGGAATGAAGACTTCGTATTTTTCAAAGTCTTCTGTGAGCAAAACACTCTTTCTTCTTCCTTTCCCTCAGGTTTTCTTGAGTTCTGAGGGTAGGGTTTGATATAGACAGCCCGCTAAGGGCTGAGTGTTCCAAGGTCTCTCTCATTCTGTCTGGCTCTGGGTCTCTGTATTTTTTTCCATTTGCTGTAGGAGGATGCTTCTCTGGTGATGGCTGAGCCAGGCACCATCAGCGCAATATTTAACTGTCAGGGGAAGTGATAATATTCTTTCAGCCCTCTACATTAGATATTCTGCTCTGATGCACAGTTGGGGAAGGAAAAAGATACAAACTGTCTTTGAAGAAATAATTCTCTGGGGCCTGGTAATCTGACTCAGTAGGTGAAGATGCTTGGTGTGCAAAGCTGGCCGTCTGAATTCAATCTTTGGAACCTATGCAAAGATGGAAATAGAGTTCTAGCAACAACTGGAGCAGAGGCCCTCTCTGACGATGATGCCTGCCTTTGGATCCCATTCACCCAACTGGGGTGCCTTGATGGCCTCAGTGGGATAGAGTGCACCTAGGCCAGCAGCAACTTAATGTGCCAGGGTGGGTTAGTACCCACGGGGAACCTTCTTCTCTGAGGGAAAGGAAAGGGGAGAACAGGGAGAGGAATGTGAGGGGGAACTGGGAGGAGAGAAAGGAGGGCTGTGATTGATCAGGATGTAAAGTGTATAAATAAATAAATTAACAGAGGGAAAAAAGATGGAAAGAGAGAACCTACTCTATAAAACTGCTGCTGTCTGACCTCCAAATATGGGTTATGCCCTGTGTGGCCTCATACACATCCAACACAATACCATGTACACTCGCACGCGCGTGTGAGCACACACACACACACACACACACACACAGAGAGAGAGAGAGAGAGAGAGAGAGAGAGAGAACAAGCTATTGGGCTACAGAGCATCTTCGAGATGTACAGTTGTAGAATCACTGTTGTCAAAACTGAGGATATGTTAGAAATATGTGCCTCACTCTCTTTTTCTGGTTCTCTAAAAGTTCTGGGGTGTTTTCATTCTGTTCGGCATCTGGACATTGATACTGCTAGGTGATTGCAAAGTGAAGCCTCGGTGATCAAACCTACGGCCACTCCCTCCTGTGAGCCTCAGACTAGCAGCAGAGGGCCAGTTTAGGGTGTTCCAGACCTGACTCTGGACTCATTTAGTGGCATTTGCATTTCAGTGGGATTTTTAAAGCACTCTGAAGTTTAAGAAGAACTCACAGGAACCTGGTTAAAGGCAGAGTACAGAGTTGAGCAGCATGGAGTCCTTGCAGGTCTGATGCAGCAGTGGGCTTGTGGTAGGGAGATTCTTCCCCATAGAGCAGAGGAAAAGTCAGTGCTCTGGCCATAAGCATACAAATGAATTTCTTTATATCTGGTATAGTACAAATACTGCTAATCTTTCCTCTAGAAATACAGGGACTGTCTTCCTTTCCATCTAGGAAAACATCATGCTTCCATTTGGCTCTTAAGTGTCTTCCCAATCTTGGTCGCTAGCCTGTGGTGGTATCCAGACCTATGAGATCTTCCTAGTTGGAAGAAGTACAGTCAGTAGAGGGAGGGCATGCCCTTGATAGGGAGGTAAGGACTCCAGCCCTTCTTCATTCAGTCTACATGAGGTTCTGTTTGACTAATGTGCTCCTGTATATCATGAAGTCTTGCCTTGTTGCAGATCTAAAGCAGTGGGACCAAGAAACTAGGCTGAAACATATGAAACTCTGATCTCAAGTAAATCTTTCCCCTTTTCAAATTGACTGAGGCATTTTTTTTTTCCTCTCAGAATGGTGGAAAGCTTACTAATTTGTTTAATGGTGAAGTATGTGGATTCTTTTTGTTTTGTTTTAATAAGTTTATTTATTCACTTTACATCTCAAACATAGCCCCTTCCCTCCTCTCCTCCTGGTTCCCCTCCCCTTCTTCTCAGAAAAGGGGACTCCTCTCATCAATCCACCTCAGCACATCACGTCACATCAGGACTGAGTGTATCCTCTTTGACTCAGGCCAGGCAAGACAGCCCCGCTAGGGTAAAGTGATCTAAAGGCAGGCAATAGAGTCCATGTCAGACAGAGCACCCTGCTCTACTTACTAGGAGACCCATATGAAGACCAAGCTGCCCATTGGTTACATATTTGTCGAGGGGCTGGTCCCTGCATGTTCTTTGGTTGGTGCTTCAGTTGCCTTTGAGCTCCCATAGTCCTACATTAGTTGGCTCTGTTGGTCTTCTTGTGGAGTTCTTGTCCCCTCCAAGTCCTTCTATTCTACTCCCCCACCCCCCAGACATACACACTTACACAAGACTCCCCAAAGCTCTGTCTAATGTTTGGCTGTGAGTCCCACTATCTGTTTTGATCTGCTGCTGGTTGGAGCCTCTCAAAGGACAGCTATGCTAGGCTTCTGTCTGCAGGCACAGCAGAATATCATTAATAGGGTCAGGGGTTGGCTCTCTTCCATGGGGTGGGACTCAGGTTGGGCCAGTCTTTGGTTGGACATTCCCTCAATCTCTATCTTTATCCCTGTACTTCTTGTAGGCAGAGTCCATTTTGGGTCAAAGGTTTTGTAGGTGGATTGATGTTCCTCACCCTCCACTAGAAGTCCTGCCGCTTCACCCTCCCAGTCCCCTGCTTCTATAGAGTCACCCCCTATCCTCCCAGGAGCCTGTCCTGTCGCAGGTCTTCAGCTTGTCCCAGAGGGATTCTCTCCCCCCTCGGTTTCTTTTTCCCAGCCTTTTCACCTACTGCCCCTGCCTCACACCTGATCCTCACCCATGTTTCCAGCCCCACACCATCTCCTTCTCCTCTGTCTAGTCTATTCCCTTCTGAGTGAATAGTTCCCTCTCATCATCCACTCCTGCTGCCTAGTCTATTTTCCCTTCTGAGTGAGATTCAGGCAGCCTCTCTTGAGCCCTCTTTGTTACTTAGCTTCTTTGGGTCTGTGGATTGTAGTCTGTTTATCCTGTACTATATGGCTAATATCCACTTATAAGTGAGTTCATACCATATGTGTCTTTCTGGGCTGGGTTACCTCACTCAGGATGATCATTTCTAGTTCTATCCATTTGCCTGCAAATTTCATGATTTCCTTGTTTTTAATAACTGAGCAGTATTCCATTGTGTAAATGTATCACAGTTTCCTTATTCCTTCTTCAGTTGAGGGACATCTGTTAAGCTCATGTTTTATTCTTATTTTTTTCTTATTTGATACAACATCTTACCAATATGGTATGAGTAAACAATTTACTAAAATGTTGTGAGTCCTCAAAATTTTATATCATTGATAATAATAGTGTTTGAATTATCTTTACAATATCCTCAAAATCATTTCATGTGAATGGACTATGGTAAGGCACTCTTAATATATTCTATATGTGTAATGATAATTCTAAGAGTATCAGATTACTTGGAGATAAGGAGTTATAAATGAAATCTTACTCTCTTTTAAATACTTCATTAACAACAGTTTTTCACAAACACTGACATTTTCTTGCCAGGATTACAATTATAGTCTTTAGGATAGAGAGAAGAAGAGGTATTGAATGAATTTTTTATATTGCAAAACAAATCTGTGAAGTACATTTCACTTGGCAATCACTTAGGCACTTTAGGGTTTCTCATAATATTATACTTCAGTACCAGTTCATCTTGCCTTTTAGTCTGTAACTTTCTCAGTTCTCCTTTTGGGGCCTCAGAGAATCTATTATCCAGTGGTGGGGATGTACTGGAAACTGATTTTTATTGACTGAAGAACTTATGGAACATCTGATCTCAGCTGCTTCACTGATAACCCCAGTGCTGGGAGGCAGGCTGAGGCCCTTAGGGCAGGGTAGTTGCAATGTTGTGTCACAAGCATTCTCCTGGAGTGCTGGTTTTTAATGTAGGCTTTGAAGGAGGTTTATGTGTAGAATTGGTTACTGGGGTGTGAGACAGGGTGGGAAAGATAGAAAGGACCAAGGGGGGGACACAGACAGACAGACAGACAGAGAGATACAGACACAGAGACCTTGGTAGAATCAGTAGCAGCTGCTTAGATTTTGGCAGCTGGGAGTCCAGAGTGAAGTTTCTTTTTCTATTAATCTCCATTCTGAACACTTAGAAAGTGTAGCCATCACACAGCTGATTCCAAGTAGGTAACACAGGTAATGTTGTAGATATAACAATGCAGAAAATAATTAGCTTGTGCTTTCACCACTCAGTTTGGGAATGAAAACATCACACCTGGATTACAGGCTCAGGACCACCTCTCACCTCTTTTTCTTTCTGGAGCAGGGTAACTGTTGTGTTGATGTTTATCATTTCTGTGTGTAGACTGCATGTAGTTATCATCTCTTTGTTTCCTGTGGTAGGTGGCACTGTTTTTTTCTTCCCTCAACATCTGAAATACATTTATTTACTTTAAATCCCCAATGCATCAGTTAGTTGCTATGGAGCAGTCATATAATGAATGCATTATAATTATGTCCCTATTTTCTTTTTCCTTTTTAATATTTTAATCAATTAATTAGTTCACTTTACATTCTAGGTTGTAGACCAGTTCCTCCTCTTCTCCCAGATCCCTGCCCTCTCCCCTAATCCTCAGAGAAGGGGAACCCCACTGTACCCCTCCCAGCTCTTATTGTAGCATGAAGACTGAGTTAGTCCTCTTCTCCCGTGGCCTTGTAGGGTAGCCCCACCAGGGGATCAGAGAGCAGGCAGTAGAGTCTGTCTCTATTTTCTTATAGTAACATTTTTGTTATCTGTAACAGCATGGTGATGTCCACTTATTAGGAAACACACAGCTTCCTGTGTAAACATTGGAATCTTTCTCTAGACCCAGGTACATATTTAGGAATAAAAATTAGTGTGTGGATAATATAATAATTTTTTGGTGAACCACTCTTAAAAGTGCTTGCTCCATTTCTTTTTTTTTTTTGGAGTGAATGTAATTTAATGGGTTTCTGTTTATAAGGTAACTCTTAGTGCTTCCTTTTTCCATCCCTATAAAATAGCCAAGGTTCAAGGAAAAATAGGCAAAGAAAACATTGTAGTCAAATGAGTCCCCTTTCGTTTTAGGAGCTCTGGTGGAGGATCTGGTATCCATTAGTTGAGTCTGGAGGCTGGATCAGATTGCTCACTTACTCTTGCCCCTGTTCTCCCCCAGATGCTTTTGTGGCAGTTGTTGCCCTTGTCTGACAGCTGTGAGTGTGGCTTGTCCACTTCTGGCTGACTGAAGTGGAATTTGAACAAAAGGACAATAAGTATTTTCACAGGGTAATTGCAGAAAACCAGAAACAAAGTCAGAGTGGAAATACAAAAATAGTAGCCACTGGAATGTGTATCGAACATATTTTTAACTACTCATCAAATAAATGAACTAAATTTGTTTTGTAGGCTAGTTCAGTCAGAATATGTGAGCTATTAGAAATTCTGTCTTTTAAACATAGTACTTCTAAAACCTTAGTGCTCTTATAAAAGACGGAGCTCGAGTAACTTATTTTAGAATGGTGTTGAACGAACATTTTCCCCCCTCTTAAACGGCAACCACACCAATTATACTAAGATGTCTGCTGTTTCTCCCTGCTACTAGCTCTGCTCTGGCTTTTAAAGAGTTAAGTGGGAGGTTTGTGAAGTCATGAGTGACTTCACTGGGTCTGGACTTTTGAAGCAGGTCTGTTGGAGGGAAGCTGCCTCTTTAGAAGGCAGGCTGGGAAGAGGGGCAGGACTCCTTCAACTTTTTTCAAGTTCTTATCCCACAGGCAACCCCCAAGGGATACAGTGGCATTCTGGGAGAATGTCACTGTGGAGTCAGTGTGTAACAGTGTGCATTCACACAGAAGCAGCTTCAGAAGTACATTAAAGAGCGCTTATGGAAGATGAAAGCTTGCTGAGCAGATGGGACAGGTCCTTCTCCTCCTATCCCTGATAGATTCACGGGCAGACTTTGCTGACACAGGTAATAGGGATTTGGGTTGAGTGTCTTTGTCTGGTCCCTGGTCTGAGACATTCTGGATTATGTACAGAGGTAGTTATAGAAAATTCCTTCGGTTTGGATTTTCAAATATAAATATAATTTCAAATACATAGCAATGTAGGACAGTCTTGGAAAAAGAACTTAAAATGCTTTTTATTATTATTTTTATTTTGTCAGTAAGGCTGACAGAAGTGAGGAGGGTACTCATTCCGGGGTAGTGCTGGCACACTGGAGGAGTTAGTTTCCTTTGTAGAGCCCCGCTGCTGTCTGAGAGGACTACCCAGAGCTTGATGCTTAGACTGTGAACGCATCTTCAGAAACTCTGTGAAGCTTCTAGCAGGCAGAAGGCCATCATTTGAGTTTGCTCATTTAGTGGTCCATTCTGTTTCACAAGGATGCCATTCTTATTTCATCACTTATTTTTTGTGTTACTGCTCTGAAAAGAAAGTTGGCTTTGTAGTTAATATGGGGTAATGTCATCCTAGAATTTAGGGGCAGGCTTGCTACGTCAAAGGATACCCGGTTATCTAAGGAAAAAATATATTTCAGCGCTGTGGTTTATCTCTAGAAAGGTCCCTGTCATGTTCAACAGACATAAGGGACCTCAGCGACACTGAAGAATAAGTAGGGCGTGAGTGAGTGTGGGCCACTGATAATTCCCCCATCCTCATATGCTTGGATTAGAAGACTCACCCGCCCAGACCTGTGAGTACCAGCCCCCGAGTTCTCAGGCTAATTAGCTGATTGCATGACAGGCTTGTTTGTGTGCATTATTGGTCAAATTGACATTTCGTGACTTGATTGCAGAATTTCTTTTTTTAGCTCCTATTTATAGTACTTTACAATGCCATTTGTTTTATTGGCCAGTCAGTATAATGTTTTGACCTGCTGTCCCTGGATAGTTTGTTTCACTTTCCTCATAAGTGCAGAGAGAATTCATGGACTAGAAATTGTACTAAATGTGTTCGTGGGAGGCATAAGTACAGTGATTAGCAGTCACAGGCCCGTGGCTTTTCATTTTTCGTCTAGTTCATAGGGCTTGGCTTCTCGTCAGTTACTTACTCACCCTGGAAAGTCAGTTTCTTCATGTGTTAAGTAAGGATGAGAATGGAACTTATCCCGAAGGGTGGCTCTTGTAAAGACTAAAGTGCAGCATGTGAAAACATTTGCCATAGTTTATATGTCCTAGGAAAAGCTCCATAAATGTTAACTTTGGCTGTTTCGATGTTTAAGTTGTACTCCCTTAAGTCATGTTCTCCAGAAGACTTTGTTAGGGAACACCAGTAAAGTGTAGAAGAGCTCACAGTGTCGGCGCATTTGGGGCTTTGTCGTCTGGCTCCACTTCCAGGCAGCACTTCTGTTCCCCATCTTCCAGTCAGTCATTTCTCTGGTGCAGCCTCCTATGCTACGTGATCAAGAGAGAAGGGGTGAGGGTAGCTAAGTGTAAATCCGTCAATACTTGTGAAAACTTTTCTGGGTCGGGCCTGTGATGCCAAGCCAGTTAACATCTTTGGGAAATAGTGCTGTATGTATGTAATGCACACAGGGTGTTAGGGAGAAAGGTCTGCTGGAATGCAGGCACTGTTCCTGCATACTCTCCCTAGATGCAGGTCCCTCTGTTTAGTGGTGGCAGTTTGTATAGGCTTATCTGTAGCTTCAGCTTTGCCCTTTGGATCTTTCTACTCCAAGGGCTGGCAGCTAGGCAGCAGTATGAACTGTGCATATTGTCTTTTTCCCTGGTCTCTTATTGTGGATGATGTCTTTTTCATTATTGAGATTAAGCAAAATTCGTGGAAATGGCTAGCACAGAGTAAGTAATGAACATATTTCTGCTTCTCCCCAAATTGCTCTATTTCTTGTGTTATAGGCAGGGAAAGTTTAATTATAATTTCTAAAGAAGTCTTTTTATCCTGTAGTTGCATTGTAAAGGTCGCATGTCTAGACTGTGGTTCTAAAACTTTTGATTAAAATACTTTTCTTGAGCTCAGCATGGGGTGTACACCTATAATCTCAGACTTAGGAATTAGAGGCAGGAGAATCAGGGGTTCCAGGCCAGCCTTGGCTGTATAACAAACAACTTTGAAGTCAGCCTGGGATCCCCGAGACCCTGGTACTATAATGGCAACAATAATAATTTATGTCACTAATACCAGCCTTTTTTTTACCTTGATAATAGTTCAGTACGTGTTATAATCCTTATATCTATTAATTTTTATTTTAATCTAGTTTTCAAAATTATGAAAAAAATACAATGCCAGTGGTAAAAAATCAAATGGAAATCCCTACTTGTTTCCCCATATGCACTTCCATTGACATTTCCCTGTGTATCCTAAGAAGGCAGAGTCTATGAAGTTTCGGAGGGATTTTATTTGTAACTTTCTTCCCGGTGTAAAAGTACAAATGTGGCCTAGAACATTCTGCCAGGTTTGCTAGGTCTCTGTAAGTCCCTCCTTCTAGTTCCACAGGGTTTGGAATGTTTGGGAGTGTCCTTGCTTTCAGGGAGCTGCCTGAAAGCTGACCACAGCTGGGTCATGTCACCCAGAGCCCAGTGTACTTGACAGGTCCAGCTCTGCCCCTACTGCAGCAGATCATCTGACCAGCCCTGAATTCTTAGAAGATAGTCAGGGACTTAAAATGACCCCGGAAAGCCTCATTTTTTTTTTTGAAGCTCTGTGTTCCAGCGAGGGCTTTAGTCATTGCCTAGCTGGTCTGAGGGTGGGGTTCACTTAGTCCTTTGGTCTGCTGTTGTGTTTGGCTTAGAGTCATCGTCAACTCTGGGTGGGGAGAATGTAGAATTGTTAAACTGAACATGGAATTGCAGGACTGTGTTCAACTTCCAGCGTTACTGTTTACCATCTGTGGCCTTGGCCAAGATGGCTCTGGCTCTCAGCGTCTTTCCTTGCAGAATGGAGTGACTGGAATAAAATAATGCATATGGGAATGCTATGCTAGATAGTACAGTGCTCTGTGGACTTGTTAGTCGTAGTGGATTGTTTATAAGACTGTGGCTAATTCTCATCGGGCTTTGGTAGACTGAACATTCATTCAAGGTTTCAGGGAGAAAGTATGGTGTAACATTTGGTGTCTTAGACTTAGGCTCATCTCCTTGAGGAGAGTTTTGTCCTTAACTGTACATGAGTGCTAGTGGCATGCCTTGAAAGAAGGGAGGAAGCTACGGTGTAGTTTCAATGCCTGGAGTGTTGACAAATAAGCCACCTTTCCGTTTAGGGCATAGCTTAGGTAGGAGAAGCTCTAAGAACAGATGTTGATCCCTTCTGGTACTGAATGTCAAAAGTGGAAGTCACTTTTTATCTCTCAGTTCCTCATCTTCAAAAGGAGCGGGTGGACTAAAGACCCTTTTGTGTGGGAGGATGTGGTGGCTGTCTTCCTACTTCTGCATTTCTTCTGCCTTGCTATACCATAATTTTAGCGGACAATATCTGGATTCCCAGATTAAATAACATCAGAAAACTATTTAAAAATGTATTAATTCTTGGCAAATTTTATATAATGTATTTAATCGTATTCACCCCAAACTCTTTCCCCAACTTCGTCAAATCCACTCTTACCTTCCCACCCCTGAAGTTCTTTTCCTTTTGAATTGTATTTTTTTGAAAGCATTCATTGACTCTAGTTAAAGTCAGTATATTCTTAGGTGTGACTCGCCCACTAGAAAATAGTGGATGTACCCAGAGCCACGCCCTTAAAGAAAACGTGACTCTCCTCACCAGGAGCTGTCAGTTGTCCATAGCTGGGACTCACGCTCAGGACATCAGGCTCTACCCTCTGAGCCATCTCACAAGTTCATGACAGAAAGGCTTAGAAAGTAACGAATTAAGTTAAGGAATGAGGTGATGAAAGTTTGATATTGTCCTACATTTTCTGACATTTTGATATTGGGAAGCTTGTGTGCTTCATGTCATGACTTTGCATTTGACCATAACTAACTTTATCATAGAGATTATATAGCTGAGCATTTTCTAAAGCTTAAAAATGATGGAATTGCAAAGTGTCCATAAAAACTGCAGCCAAAGATTGTCAGTCTGCACATTAGTATGTGGCAGTAAGTTGCTTGGGTCTCAGTTGTAGCTAAGGATAAGTTTAGTGGCCATTCTTGAGTCTCCTCAGATGCCAAATAACCTGACTTTTACAACTTGATTTTACAAAAGAAACTTTTTCTTTTTTTTTTTTGTAAAGAGATAACAAATTTCAGAAGCAAAATACTGAATTCAGAAATATAAGTTAGCATAAAAGGGCTATTTCCATAATTATCTGACAGGAGAGCAGACTGGCACAATTATATTTGATTCCTGGTCTCAGGAGTTTCAGAGATGAGCAATGCTACCTGCTGCTTCTGAACTCAACGTGTGATTTAGCTGCCTCCCAGTGGGAGTTAGTCGCATCCTAAGTTATCTGATCCTGCCTTGGTATCCAGCTCTTCCCTGGACTGTCTCAGGTCCTCATAACCCTGGAAAGAGACTAAGGAGATCCATCTGCAGAAGCTAGATTGTAGACCAAAGGAAGTCCATGGTTGGCCAGTGTAGAAATAATTTCTATCTTATATTGATTCAGTGTTATGAAAATATCTGAAGTCTTATGTAATTATATGTGAGCTTGGTTACAAGTTGGATTGACATACTCATATCAGCTTATTATATTTTTTATTCTCTAACGACCTCCACTAAAAATGTACTAGTTTGACTATTTATGTTAGATCTAGATGTTTGGATGGTAGGTCTTCTGCACCTTTTTTCCTGCCTCTGCCTTTCTTTTTTGTATTCAGAATTTTCTTTTAGGTTGCCCTGGGAAACTTAGCAAAGCTGATGAACAGGGGCTGTGGGTTGCTCTGTTCTCATGTCTTTGCCCATATTAGGCCACTGTGACTAAAGAACCCAGAGATTGTTTCCAGACTCTGCCTTAGCCCTGTGTCTGTCCTCCATGAGACACAAGTGTCATAGGAAGATCTTTGTGATAGGTTTTGGGAAACTTGGGCCCTGACTGTGTCAGTATTTAATTTCTTAAGATCTAATCTTTCTTTCTCCCTTTTTCTCCCTCCATCCCTCCCTCCCTCCGTCTCTCTCTGAAGCTTTCATATACTCATCTAGAATGATTAAGTAACTCAGAGTCTAATCTAACAACACAATTCCATTAGTTGACTCCATGAGATCATAATATCCTTGTTCCTTATATTAACTCTCTATGACCAATTGGAGTCTAATCTATGGAGCAAATTTAACAATTGAGGAGGCCATGGACTTGGAGCGACGGAATATAACATGACATTAGCAATAGTGACCATAGATTGTTGGATCTTTAGAATGAAGGGAGAAGTGTATTTCTTTTTTTTTTTTTTTTTTTTTTTTGGCAGTACTGTTTCGGTTGTCTATTCTGGTTGATTATCGTGTTCTTCCATGGAAGAAATATGTACAGGTTACCTGTCCTTGATCTTGAGCCTTGATATGATTAGTTTTGAAGCCCTAATTATATTTAGTGTTATAAGGAAATGCAGTGGGTAAGGGAGAGTGCAGGCCTTTATTTATTTGTTCGACTGAAGTGACTGACCATCATTGGCTCTGTCTTCTTCAGCCTTGTTCAGAGGGTCCTTGTTCTCACATGGAGGAAGAGATAGGAAGCCACATAATATGCATGGCCTTTTATCTCTGAGATCCTGGTCATGTTCTCCCTTGATTCCTAGCTATGCAGGGTATAGATCCTGTAGATCCTGCATTTATGGAAAAAAAATTCTCCCTTTGTAACTGGAAACACAACATGAGATTGCTATGTTGAAGCAGTGGATTTTCTTCTACTTCACATTAGTTCTGGGGTTTAGGACATGTCACCGGTTTCTCAGATCTCATCCTTAAAATGACAGAGTGAGACAGGGAACAGCTACTATTTTCTAGAGCCGATCATGAGCCTCTGATTCCTTTCTTCCTTAGCAATACCGTCCAAGAGGAGCAACAGGGAAGGAAGGAAGAGGAGCTAGGATTAGTTGGGCCCTGCTGTGTCTCCTGTGCAGCCTGTAACCTCTCTGAGGTGGGGCCCCCAAGTCCAGGTTACCACAAAACACATTAACATTGATAATTCTTTTTTGGCCAGTATGCTGATGTTGGTGTTTATTTATCAAGATGTCAGCAATGTGAAGCTCTCTCATTGGAGAGAGCTCCAGCAATGGCCATAAACAGCCCAGCTTCCCAGGCCTGGGCAGTAGAGCGTTTGAACATCTGTTCTTTTAGGAAGACCGTTCGTGTGTGTGTGTGTGTGTGTGTGTGTGTGTGTGTGTGTTTATTCAGCAGAAGCCTCAAGGACACTCACTGCTCCAGGGTCTGTGTTAATATGCCTTTAGGGTCAAGACCTACTTGAACTTTCTCTAGGGAACTTTTGCTTTTTGCCTTCTTGATAGTGGCAGAACCAGTCAAAACACTTGCATTATAAACTGTGTCTATTTTCTGGATTTGAGGCAATTTGCCCTCTTCCTCTTAACTTTTACTGTTTTACAGGGAAGATTTGGAGTTGACTAAATGCCTCATTTCAAATAGACCTTGTTTCCCTTGGAGGATGCTTCTCTCTCCAGCCCTGTCAGCACTTGCCTTTGGGCTCACACCAGCCACTTAGGTGAACATGAGCAAGTAGTGAAGGTTATTGACAGACAGCACTTGGCTGTCTGTTCTGAGACTCAACAGAACTTCAGTGGATTGAACCCAGGGTTTGCATATGCTAGGAAAGTACTCTTACACCAAGCTATGTTCCAATAGGATTTACCTTACATGTTTCTTCTCTTAAAAACAACAGTTTCAGTATATTTTCCTGTCAGATTTTTATATTAGGTGGGCAGTTGATTCATTTGAGTTTCTTAGTCCGGGTCTTGAAACTCGGGAATCTTCCCTTGTGGGAAACCTGAGGGAGAAGAAAGTCAAAGGGCAGCTTTGGTGCCTTCTGAATAGGTGACACACTTAACAGGTTGTTGCTGTGGTGTTTCCAGGGAACCCCCTCAGCTGAGAAACCTTTTGCTGTACTGGGTGTGACAGCTGGTAAGAATGCTGCTGCCATGCCTATATCAACAAATCTGGAAAGAAAGACAGGACAGGTCAGTGGGACACCCTCTTCTCTGAGCAAGTGTAGGCCATCATTACTGAAGCTTCGTTCATTGTTGATGTTACTGTTCCCAGTCTTTTAACGTATAATATCTCTTAAATGCCTGTAAATGCTAATCTTCTAAGAATAATAGTCTCAAATAAAATGATATTAATGCAGCAGGCTTTTTTACTTGAAATATTATAGTGTACATTCATGTGTACACTTCTTTTCTCATCTTTTTCCTTTAGAATATACTTGCTCATAAAGTAAAACTTTATTTTTTAATTTTTATTATTTTTTCTTCTTCACAATTTATTCATTATATACTCCAATTTAAGCCGCCTTCCTCAACCCCCCTCAGTCCCACCTTCCTTCCCTCTTCCCCCCATGCCCTTCCCCTAGTCCACTGAAAGGGAGCGTTCTCCACTATTCGCTATCTGCCCATAGCTTGTTAAGTCTCATCAGGACTGCCTGGATCCTCTTCCTCCGTGGCCTGGCAAGACCACATCATTCAAAGGCAAGCAGTGAAAGAGCAGTCAACTGAGTTCCTGACAGAGGCAGCCCCTGCTCCCCTTACTCAGAGATCCACATGAAGACTGAGCTGCCAATCGGCCCCATCTGAGCAACTGGCCTCAGAGCTTTTAGCTTTGTAGGGGTCTCCTGTTCCCGCCAGTCCCTCTATTCCCATCTCTCTCTTCTTCCATAAGACTCTATGTGCTCTGCCTAACATTTGGCCCTGAGTCTTAGCATCTGCTTTGATCCCCTGTTGAGTGGATCCTTTCAGAGAACCTTGTATAGGAGGCTCGCATCCTGTTTCCGCTCTTCTGTCACTTCTGGTGGCTATCCTGTTTGCCATTCTGAATGCGATTTAAGCATCCTCCCCTAGGGGTCATTCTTAGTGTTTAGCTTCTTTAGGTCTGTAGAAGGCTATCCTATAATATATGGCTAATATCTGCATCATGGCTCTGCAGGATTTATATATTAAAAATGACCATTTTACCAAAAGCAATCTACAGATTCAATTCCCATTAAATTACCAACACAATTCTTTACAGACCTTAAAAGAAAAATTCTCAACTTCATATGGAATAACAAGAAATGCAGAATGGCTAAAACAATCCTGTACAATGAAAGATCTTCTGGAGGTTTTTCCATCCCTGATCTCAAGCTGCACTATAGAGCAACAGTAATAAAAACTGCGTGGTATTGGCATGGTTCAGACTGGTGGCTCAATGGAACCAAATAGAAGACCCTGAAATAAACCCGCACACCTATGGACACCTGATTTTTTTTTTACAAAGATGCCAAAACCATACAATGGAAAAAAGACAGCATCTTCAACAAATGGTGCTGGTCTAACTGAAAGTCCACATATAAAAAAAATGCAGATAAACTCATATCTATAACCCTGCACAAAATTAAAGTCCAACTGGATCAAAGACATCAACAGAAAACCAGACACACTAAATCTGTTGGAAGAAAAAGTGGGGAAGAGCCTTGAACTCATTGGCACAGGAGACAACTTCCTGAACAGAACACGGGCTGCTCAGTCTCTAAGATCTACAATTAATAAAAGGGACCTCGTGAAACTGAAAGGCTTCTGTAAAGTAAAACTTTATATAAATAAGATCTTGGAAAATGTAGGCCAGATTTTGAACTCATGGCATTACCCTTTAATATTTGAGTGCAGTCTTTCCCCACGTTACTGCATGAGCCAGCCATTGTAACCAGCTTTGTATGGAACAGTTGTTCCAGATCCCAGCCCTGTAAACATCTTATTTTCTTTATATCCGAAGTCAGTGTCTAGATAAGCTAGTCGCTCTCTAGCTTATCTAGAATTTGACTACACACTTTCTCCGCATTAAAATCTTCTGTGGAAAGATTCTGATGCTCTTGTGACTTATAAGTTTTCTTATAAGTCATTGCTTATGTTCTTCAAATTTTCCTGGTAGTCTTATTTTTTTTTCCAGTGTAAGTATTCCAGCTTATTTAAGAAGGAGTAGAGATGTGGTTAAATAGCAACAAGTTGGTATGTTCATTTTCTGCTTCAAAATGTCTTCAGTGGATTCAGTTTCAGTGTGGTTTGAGTCCAAGGGTCCCGAAAATAAGACCTACACATATGTTAGACAGGCAGAGGGCAAGTAGCCGCAATACATATATTTTAAATTGTTTGCATGTATAGAGAAAGGATTTTAGACACCCTGCAAGGAGTCATTGAGAAGTTCCCACTAGTACAGAAGCTTACACTTAAAATGAAGATATGTGTGCCACTTTAAATTTTTTCTTAATTTTTATTTTTAGTTACATTTTATTAACTCTGTATCCCAGCTGTATCCCATTCCCTCATTCCCTCCCAATCCCACCTAGCCTCCCTCATCTACTCCCTGCCCCTTTCCAAGTCTACTGATAGGGAAGGACCTCCTTCCCTTTCATCTGACCTTGGTTTATCAGGTATCTTCAGGATTGGCTGCAAAGTCCTCCTCTGTGGCCTAGCAGGGCTGCTACTCCCTTGCAGGGTGGGGAGGTCAAATAACCCATCATTGAGTTCATGTCAGAAGTAGTCCCTGTTGCCCTTACTAGGGTACCCGCTTCGATACTGAGCTACCATGGATTATATCCGAGCAGACATTCTAGATTATATCCATACATGGTCCTTGGTTGGATATACAGTCTCATATAAGACCCCTGTGCCCATATATATTTGGTCTTTGTAGAGCTCTTGTCCTCTCCAGGTCATATTAACCCTCCCCTTCTTTCATATGATTCCCTGCACTCTGCTGAAGGTTTGGTTATGAGTCTCAGTATCTGCTTTGATGCACTGCTAGGTAGAGTCTTTCAGAGGCCCTCTGTGGTAGGAACCTGTCCTGTTACTTGTTTTCTCCTACTTCCAGTGCCCATCCCATTTGTCTTTCTAAGTGAGGATTGATCATCTTACCCCGGGTCCTCTTTCTTCTTTATCTTCTTTAGGTGTATAGATTTCAGTATGTTTATCATATCTTATAGGTCTAAATAAGTGAGTATATACCATGTGTGTCTTTTTCCTTCTGGGATACCTCAC
>CM053764.1:66857392-66896132 GCA_028658305.1 Pachyuromys duprasi
CTGTGGTGCATGCATGGAGGTCAGAGGACAGCATGTGGGAGTCAGTGCTCTCCTTCCACTCTGTGAAATCCAGAGTGCTCTAAGAAAGGGCCTAGGCCTCCGATATAGCATGTTTATGCCTAACTACTGTCTCTGTTTCTTAGTGGTCTTCATACCAGGGAAGGATTATAGACGGTCATGTAACCTTTTAGAGGTGTGCAATCTTGGCTGGTTTGGGTTCTGGAGAGTCATATGGTGATGCTGCAAAACCTGCTCATGGTTTTGTCCAAGCTGCTGTTGTGGGTTTCTTACCTGTGCCATGATATTGGTGAGCTGGTCCCTTAAGTCTCTCTGTCCAGCAGGAACCTCTGGGCACCCTTTCCTTCCTGGTATTCTGGTCCTCTTGAAATATTGGTGAGCATGGGGGGATGGTGAAGTGTTGCTAGGGATCTGTGGCCTTGGAGACAGCAGAGGGGCCTTGACACTGCCCTCCTGATGTGACTGGTGGACAGAGCTGCTCAGTCTGCTTTCCCTTCCTTACATTTTTATTAGTCTGGAGTATTTTTTTCTAGAAGTAGAGTTTTTAATTAACCAAAGAAAAAGGATTGGGGACTCTTGTTAGTTCATGCATGTAATTCACTTTATTACTTTATCATACACGCAGGCAGTCAGGTTTTCACTCCCAGGTTTCCCTTCTTGTTACTGGAAACTTTTTCTACCTCTCTTCCTGAAACGTCCAGAGACACTTCATTCTGGTTAGCAAGGAAGTCTGTGAAAAGCCTCCGAATTCTTCATCATCTTAGGAGTCACCCTAGCATGACTTAGTGATAGTAGCCGTGTGTAATTCACGGTCCGGAGAAGCTCCACCTCTACGCTTGTAGCTGTCTTCTTACCCACTTCCCAAGGCCTGCACTTCTGTCTACATTTCCCCAAAGCGTCAGAGCCCTTTTCCTCACTGTATGCCTCTGAGCTGGTGGACTCTAAATTCTTTGTGGGTGCTCACGTGCGTGCGTGCGTGCGTGCGTGCGTGTGTGTGTGTGTGTGTGTGTGCATGTGTGCATGTGCGTGCGCGTGTGTGCGTGTGCGTGTGTGTGCATGTGCGTGCGCGCGCGCGTGTGTGTGTGTGTGTGTGCATGTGCGTGCGCGTGTGTGCGCGTGTGTGTGTGTGTGTGCATGTGCTTGTGTGTGTGTGCATGTGTGTGTTCATGTGGGTGTGTGTGTTGAAATAACAAACAACTTTTAAAGTAAGGAAGAACTCACAGTTCTACCAGCTGGTTAAGAAGCTTTGTCAGAAGCTTGAATAGTGGTTTGCCAAGCTTTACGCTGTCTACTCACTCCTTCTAACTCTGAAGATGCTGCTTTTATTTTCACCAAGGGACATGACTTCCCGTTCCATTCATGGTCACACTGTTCTCAGCACATAGGAATAGAGTATGCACCTTAGCAAAGTCTCCCAAGTCTCTCACACTAGTGTGCTTCCCCAGGCAGCCAACTAGTGTGGGCACTACCTCACTGTCTTACACATGTGTTCTTACTGCTGGCCATGGGTTTGGCACATAATTTTGGTTGTAAACTCTATTTTCATCCAACAAAAATCATGTTTTGTTGTCACTGTTTGCTTGTTTGTTTCTTTTGCTTTATATTCTTAAGATCTTTTTTGAACACTTTAACATATCACAGAATAGTCTAATCAACTTAGTTGATAGTAGATTATAATAGAGTTTTAGAGATAGATGGGATATTCATCTCTTGTAAACTCCCCACAACCAGGACATGCACGCATGGACGCACACACGCACACACACACAAGCCAGAATTATATGTATGTAATTCTAAGTCAAAGAAAAGGACAGTTGCCCAAAGTAACATAATTATTGATGAAACTGGATCAGCATTTAAATTCTTCTTTTATGTCATTACCATGCAATTTTCCATTTGACCACTCTGTTTTTTGTTTGTTTGTTTTGTTTTTTTAGGGTTGCCCTTCCCTTCTCTCCTTCCAGTTCTTTTAATCATATCCACTCTTCCCCCAATCCACTACTGTTCTCTTAAGAAAAGGGGAGGCCTTCCATAAATATCAACCATCCCTGATGGTGCTGGCCCCATAGACCTCTGGGTCCCCAAAGTCAGACTGCCTGGAAACACATCCCAGCTCTGTTATATTTACTACTAGGATGTGTCTCATTTTCATTTTTTTTGTCAAATGGACATGGAGTTCTTGTAAAAATTAAATGCCATGAAATTCTCAGAACAGTTCCTGGACTTATGAAGATACCTGTTACCTATCATTTTTGTCTGAGTGCTTTGAATGGCAAAGGAGAGGAAGAACACAGAGTTTATTAAAAATCCCATTGAAAGTTTATGTCAGCCTGAGTGAGCAATTAGACATCCTTGTAAGGGCTGAAGTTCTGAGTAAGCTGTTCAGGCTTCTTCTCTTGCTTATCACATTCCTTTGAAACATGGCCTAATGACATTGTTCAGGAATGAAGGCTAAGGAGATTAGTTAGAGGATCTCTAAAGACTTGTGGAATGACTGCTTTCTGCTAAGCACAAGCCAGTATTTTGTTCCTCCGTGTAATGATGGAGATTACCATGTGGACTGTAACCGGTGGAAGGAATGGAGAGCTTCTATGGAGTGACGGCACTGCACTGTCTGCCTCTGTGAGCGATGTGGGAGAGATAACCACAAAGTATTGCTAAGTAACTGCCATGTCTGTCAGTCTGCTGCCAATGGTTCGTGGGAGGCAAGGCAGGTATGGTTGCAGTCAGGTTTGTGTCATCGTTGTGTCATGGGAGAACTACTGCCAAGCTCAAAATCTCACTTGTGTGGTGAGTAAGGTACTTAAGAGTAAACATGTTTGTGCTTGAGTCCAGTGTGGAGATGACTTACAGTGGCTAATGGCAGAGGCAAGGGCTACTTTCCGGAAGTGCTGGGCTGTAGAACCCACTGACAGACTCTTGCCTTTTCCCTGGGTGAGTACTCCTCATTCCTGCTTGCGTTTGGAGAATGACTTCTGAAAGCAGACTTCCTGTGCTCCTCCTGGGGCCTGCCACTCCCTTCTCTCTTTTGTAGCTGACTACTTCTTGTCAGCTACAAGTCCAGAGGACTTGTGACAGGAGAAGGCAGGGAGAGCCAATAGGAGGTACTTTGGTATGGAAAAAGCCAGAAAAGGAAATTTACCTTTTAACTGTGGATCCTTTAGGGGGGAAAAAAAAAACAAAAAACATGTTTTACTGGTGGTAGTGGTATTCTCGTTTCATGCCTAAGAAAATGTTTTGTTTTAAAAGGGTAGAAACATTTATTAAGTGTATGCTTAGTGGAGAAAATGCATTTTTGGATGAAGGATTTTTTTCTGTTCCTGCTGTGATGAATTAAGAAGCCAGAAATTAGTGAACAGAACTCTTGAAATGGCCTGCATTCTCTCCAGTTGGGAAGCAGATGGTGTTTGTAGTTCCCTGGCTGTCTGGCAGAGGCTCGGACACTGGAAGTAGTGCTGTGAGATATACTTATCATTCAGCGGCATTTCCTGCTGAGTTGTAAAGTTAGTTGGGATTTCTGGTTTGTTTTTAGCATTCATAGAGACTCATGTGGCTGAAAAACAACAGAAAACAAACAAGCAAACAAACGAAAAACCCAACAACAAAAAACCCAACAAGGTCTAGCTGCAAGACATCTTCAAAATGCAGTTATCTGAAATATATATTTTATGAGGTATTGTCTTTTTTTTTTCAAGTGTTTTCATATACTTAAACATATGTCCTCAACTCTGGACTTTTTAAGACAGGGCAGGTTAGAGTTATGTGGGCTTACTAATTACGGAAAGGCTCTTGGGAAACAGAACAACCAAGAAGAGAAATCAGACCATTTCCTTTGAAGGAAATCCATGCTCCTTTTTCCTAAGAGCATGAATGCAATGCTGGCCTTCAGGTGATGTTTCAGTCTTAATGATTCTTGGCCAAGTCATAAACCATTACCTCGCTGCAAAACTAAAACCAACTTCTAGTATTACTCAAAGGAGATTGTTTTAGACATTAGGAGCCCTGCTAGAGCTTTAAGGTGAATTCTAATGTGAATTCTAATGTGTCAAAGGCTATTACATGATTTTACTATATTATTAACTAGTTAAGTCATGTGATTTTAGATAGCTTAAGACCATTCCATGAATTTTACCAGAGAAACTGAGAGCAGTGTCTGCACCTGGAAGGTATTTAGAAGAGTTCTCTTATCATTTCATCCCTAGAGAGATTCTGCCCTCAGTAACAATCTACCTGATGTTCAAATTCAAATTGTTGTTTCAAAGTTAAACCAGTGCGCAAAGACATCTTTGTTCTTAATCAAAGTGGAAAATTACTTGAAAACCTTGGGAGGGGACCAGAGGGCTTTTAGCCTTTAATCCCTCATTTTATTTATTTTGTCTGTTTATGCTTACTTTGTGCTTATTCCAATTTATCCATGAGCATTGCACATTACAGCAGAGAGGGAAGGCATCTGCTTTTAAGGCCTACTCTGGAATTCATTGAACATGCTCACATTCCCCTTCTGCTCTGTGTATGCATGTGCATGTTTATTTTACCTGGATGACATTTATGTGGAAGCATTTGAGTGGCTTGCTAAGGTATGATATGCGTCAAAAGACCTGTTCACCACAAAGTAGTGAAATCACAATGAGAGGGCATCAAGTGACCAGAGTTGGTCATGGTTGGTTCCAAGAGCTTTTGAAATTTGTTATTATGTATTAATTACTCTTTGTTGGTCAGTCAAAAGCGACTTATGAAAGAAAGTTTATTTTTGCTCATGGTAAGTGAGGTAAGTGAAGCTATGATGGTGTGGAGGCATGGCAGCAGGCAGCTGGTTCAGGAAGTTGAGAAGTCACATCTTCATCCTCAAGCACAAGACAGAGTGAACTGGTATAAACTCTCAAAGCCTGCCCCCAGTGACTATTTCCTCCATGAAGGCATAGCCTCTGAGGGCTTCCACAAGTTCGCTAAGCAGCACAAACCATTGAGCAAGTGCTGAAATACCCTAGCCTAAGGGGGTCACCTCTTAGGCAAACATCCACAGTGCAGATGTCTTACTTTCGAGGACTCGATTTTGATATGTTACCTGCTACCCATCGAATTTTCAAGATTATATGTGTTCTCAGTGTTACTACTGCTTGAAGTTCAGTGTCTAGTTTTTTAGTATATCACCTTTTCCTATACTTTCTATGTGTTGTTTCAGATCCCCGCTTTCCTCTTGGTCTCCTGGATACGTAGTTAAAGCCCTATGATAAATTAGAAGCAAAAATTTAATTTGAAAATTTAATGTGTGTATTAAAACATTTGAAAGGAATTTGATTTATAGAAGTAAAAGAGTTTTGTTTCTTGAAGACAATTTTCAAAGTACACTTAAAAGCAAATTTGATTATACTGCAGACCCTTTGGCAAATACAAAGAAGATAAATCTGTTAGCATTAAAAAATGGCATTACTATTATTACTTTTCAGACAATGTATGTGTATAAGTATACCTCTTGTCTAGTTAGGTAAAATCTTCAGAAGATTGTCTGGTATTCTGTGATACAAATGTATTACATTTATTTAAAGTAAGTGCTTTTCAAAGTATAGGGCACACACCTTGTGGTATGTGAGTTAATTATAGAGAGCATATGAAGGAGTGCATTTAATTTTAGGAGTTACCTGTTCTAGTGTGTGTCATAACTATGACTAGTTCATTAAACATTATCTCATAGTTACCATTCCTTTGGAATACTTTACATGTTGGAAATGTCTAGTCCAGTGGTTTTCTACCTGTAGTTCATGGCCCCTTGGGGGTTGCCTATCAGATCTCCTGCATATTGGATGTTTATATTATGACTCATAACAGTATCAAAATTACAGTTATGAAGTAGCAATGAAATTTTTATGGTCACCACAAAATGAGGAACTGTATTAAAGGGTCACAGCATTAGGAAGGCTGAGAACTGCTGTTAAAGTGTCTCATTCATTAGATAATTTCACCATGACTCCAGTACTCAACTACACAAATCTGGTCGACTTTACTTCAACCTATCTGAAAAAACTTGCAATTCAGTATTTTTCCCCATTCCTGATGATGCAGTGATCAAAGACACCATAGTTTATCATGGAATATTTTATACTATTTCCAGTCTTCTCTTAATTTGCTTGTTTCATCTGTCACTCAGAGCAAAATCTAGAGTCTTTGCTATGACTTACAAGTTTCTACATAATCAGTTTGTTTCTGTTCTCACTTTAGTGTTCTGACTGTGTTATCTCCCACTGCTGCTTATTTGGCTTTAGTTATATTGGCCTCTGAACCACACTGAACATGTTTGGAATGTTTCTGCCTCTTGTCTGTGTGTTGGCATTACTTTTTAACTCTGTTTTAATTGGGTTTCCTTAAGCCTCTACCTCCCTTGTCCACCCCTATCCTTCCTAATACCTTCTAATATCCCAACACCAGGTGGCAGATAAAAGGTTAGTGGCAAGAGGGGATGGAGTTCTCCTTGGCTCTTTCTAACTGTTTAGGGTATTTGGGTTCTTTGGGAAATACCAATCTCAGTCCTCAGAATCTCCAGCAACCCAGCAGAACTGACAGCCTTCTTCTTTCTCTGTTCATCATCTTGAAGCATTCATTTCTCTATCAGTTCTCTCTCTCTCTCTCTCTTTCCCTGTCCCCTTTCCCTTTTCTTCCCCCTCCCCTTCTTCCTCTCTCTCAGAATATCCTCTTCCTTGGCTCTGGTATTTATACCCTCTCAGAGTCCTCAGGATTAAACTAACAGCAGCAAGTCGCTGAGTCACAGGAGGCTGTTATTAGCTGTGGATAAACTAAAAGTAGCCCCATACCTCACACTTAGGATTAAAAAAAAAACCAACAAAAATCTGTTAACATAACATGACATGACATAACATAACCAAATCTTCCACTACATTTGTGCGTCTGGTTTTTCTTTCTTTCTTGGATGCTCCTTCTTACATATCTTGTGGCCTGTTCCTTCAAGTCTTATTTTTAAAAATTTGTTTCTCTCCCTGAAACCTCACATTTCCCTAACTAGCTTTTCATGTTTTTTAATTCTTATCTATTTAACATGCCATGCATTTTACTTTTTATGTCTATCTTCCGAAGTGTAAGCTCACCTTAAGGGTGAACGCTTTGTTTGTTTTGATCTCTGCTGAATCTCTAGCACTTAGAACAGTTCTAGTATGTATTAGATACTTGGTAAATATTTATTAGACATGTAGGCTAAATAAAACCAGGAGCTGACTTAATATTTGCAGAGAGTCAGTGAGCTCCAGGGTAGATAAAAGTTGTAAAAGTGATGCTGTTTGAGAATCACTGATAGGTCATTTTAAATTTTGTTGTACTGGTGTAGCAGTGCAGCAAGTATCTTAATGTGATTTTTATATATTATTTATGATGATTATCTTGAGTTATTTTTTTTGCATTTAGTGTGTGAGTGTATGTGTTTGAGTGTCATGTCTCACGTGTTAAGATCAGAAGGCAACCAACAGGAGTCACATTCCCTCTTTCTACCTTATGGTTCCTAGGATTTAAACTCAGGTCTCAGCTTGATGGGAAGCCCCTTCACTTCTGAACTGTATCAGATCAGAAGTCTTGATCAGAAGCCTGTCTTGATCTCCTTGAAGTGCTTGTAAGTGTTGTTGCTGGTTCTTAGGGTAACATTTTTAAGTTAGAAAGTTGAAACGGGGTTTTCATTTTTGCTCACAGTCTATGAATGCCTATATTCCTTCTTGGACTCCAAGTGCATTATTTATCTATCTAATCTTTGCCAGTATTGTAGGGGAAAAAGCTGTCTGAACATTGTAAAACTTTATTTGCCTAATGTAATTGTCATCTTCAAGGCTTACTGCCTCTGTCTGCTCACCTAGGCCTAGTCCTGGAAGCCTCTAACCTCTGTATAGTCTAATCTAGGCCTAGAATATTTTCAGCCTCTGAGGCTTACTGTTGAATAAGATTATCCTTTCTAGCTATTTCTGAACTCCTGTCTGGTTCAACTCAGCTGTCTGGCTCAAACTCCTCTCCTAGCTGACTGATTAAGCTGACTTCTCTCTTGGCCTCTGACTGAATTGCTCTGCTTGACCTCAAACTATCTCTAGCAATCTGTTCTAATCTTCTCATTAGAACAGCAGCCTCTCGCTCATTCTTTGGCTCTCTGTGTCCTCACTTGTGTCTAGCTTGTTCTCTCTTCAACCTCTCTCTGTAAATCTCTCCACGTACTTACTGCATGTGAGTCCCAGGAACTGAACTGCGGTGAACTCATCTCAGGTGCATTGCCTCTAAACTCACTGACTCAACCAAACTGCCCGAACAGAATCTAATCTCTGACTGGAACTCAGAAATCTGCATGCCTTTGTCTCCTGAGTGCTGGGATTAAAGGTGTATATCACCACCACTTGACCTAAGCTTTTCTTTTACCTGAAAAGTGGTCTATACCAGGCTGGCTTTGAATTTAGAGATCTAGTTGCCTCTGTCTCCTGGGATTAAAGGTGTGTCTGTGTTCCAGATGGATCACATAGATCTGCAAAATCTTTGGATGTGATCTCTTACCAGAACCGTCATATTCTGAATTTAAAATTACTCTGCAGAGTGCTTTACTTGCATTTCTTTGATACTGCTGAGTTTTCCACATGTTTAGTTCCTATCTGTTTATCTTTTTTTTTTTTTTTATTACTTGTGCACATTTGTTGCAGTGGGCTGAAAATGTACTTGCAGCAGTTTTATTGTTTGAATATTATGGGGACCAGGCTTTTGTTCTTGGATAGATTGAGAAAGACAGTCAAGCCTCCTCCCAGACATAAATGGAAGGTATGCTGTGCTGTTTCTGCATTTCTTTGCTGTTTCTGATTTCTCTTTTTTCTCACAAAATCTTTGCTTCCTTGTGACTTCATTCGACCTGGCATCGGTATACCTTCCCACTTAGCTCTGTTCTACGTCACATGATTTGTTATTACAGACACTGTCATATTCTAAGTGCCATGGTTATTGGTGTCCCCAATGTGTAGGAGTGAGAACAGTCGACTTGATTGCTTTCAGCAGGGATTGGCTTCTCTTCTGGACAGCTCAAATCAGGATGGGGGCCTGAGACTAAAGCACCTTTGTTAGGCAGGACACAGAGATTAGAATATGAAGGATATTTACAGTGGGCGTATACATTTACTTATTATTTTTGTATATGAAAGTTGTCTTGTTGTATGGGCTTTTCTCCAGTTACCATTTTAGTTTTTCTTGGTGGTATTGCTTGTACAATTAATTCTATTATTTCTGTGAGTATAAAGATCAGAAACATCTCTGTGAGGAAATTAAACATTCAGTTGTATTTTTTGTTTGTTTGTTTTGTCTTATTGAGACAGGGTTTCCCTGTGTAGCCTTGGCTGTCACTCTCTTTGTAGATCAGGCTGGCCTCGAACTCATAGAGATCCACCTGCCTCTGCTTCCCCAGTGCTGGGCTTACAGGCGTGAGCCACAGTGCCCAGCATATTTCCTTTTATTCCTTTATGGTTATCTTGTTTTAAAACATTGTTATTTGCTAGTTTGTTTTATTTTGTGTGCATCTGTGTATATATATATCTATGTATATCTGTGAGCACATGTGCTATGGCACACATGTTATGATGGTCAAAAGATACCTTAGTTACATTATATTAACTCTGTATCCCAGTTGTATCCGCTCCCGCATTCCCTCCCTATCCCCCCCTTCCCTCCCTCATCTCCTCCCTGCCCCTTTCCAAGTCCACTGATAGGGGAGGACCTCCTCCCCTTTCATCTGTTTTATCAGGTATCTTCAGGACTGGCTGCAAAGTTCTCCTCTGTGGCTTAGCAAGGCTGCTCCTCCCTTGGGGGGTGGGGAGGTCCAAGAGCCAGCCATTGAGTTCATGTCAGAACTAGTCCCTGTTCCCCTTTCTGGGTAACCCACTTGGTTACTGAGCTACCATGGGATATATCAGCAGAGGTTCTAGGTTATATCCACACATAAAAATTTTAAAAAGGGGAAAAATAATAAAAAAATTCTACTCTAGTAAATAAAATAAAATAAAATAACTAAAGGAAAAAGCTACTATGTTTCTGAAAAAAAATTTTTTAATGCAAATTTCTAATTTATATATTAAAATATTTTATTTTAGACCTGTGAATGATTATCCCTTGCTTTGCTTTCTGTCTGCATTGCATTTCTGTTAAAAATGAATAAAAGACTTACCTTAGGGATAGCTTAGGGATACCGTTTCTGTCCTCCCTATCATGTGGGTATCAGAGCTGAAACTCAAGTTCTCAGACTTGACGGCAAACACCTTCTGAGCCATCTTGCCAGCCCTTTTGGTTCATTTCTTATATTCCCTGTGAATTATATTACATTTTAGGGAGACATAGGGAAGAATGCATAGTGTTTGCATTAGTTAGGGCTCTTCAAAGCAATATCAGTCAATGATATAAATAAGCTCCTCTCCATTTCCCTCCCTCTCTTCCCTATCCCCCTGTGTGTGTGTGTGAGTGTGTGTGTGTGATTTCACAGGGTGATTTGTTAGACTAGTATACATTAAAGTCTGGATAGACAAAAAAGAAAAAAAGAAAGAAAAAGGCACCTGGGGACTGCGGAGCCAGGGAATCCACTAGTTTAAGAAGCTGGAGGCTTCAAAATGAGAGGCCAGGGATGCAACTCTAGGCTGAAGCTGAAGTCTGGAAAGCCCCTGGAGAGCTGCTGGTGAGAGTCAGCATTCAATATTGGGAGAATCTAAGGTCTAATTTCTACAAGTAACAACAGTAGCAGTGAGAATAAGCAAGAGCAAAAACCCACATCCTCTTGACAGGGAGTCAAGTATGCTTGTGGGAGCCACGCCTGCCTCTTCCTTCATCTGAGTCCCCGTCTGTAACATTGTGCTGTGTGTGTTCGGGGAAGGCTTCTCGCTTTCACTGCCCAGACCCACAGTCCAGTCTGCTCTGGAAACAACCCAGGACATGGAGCAGTGTGCTTCACCAATTTTCTAGGCATCCTTCAACTGATTCAAGATGGCAGCTAAAATAAACCCCCACAGTGTTTGTTTATATATTTGTACTTCATAATTTGGAGCAAAATTGTATAGCTTTTAAAAATTTTTTTGTTTATAATTAGTTTTCTAATTAGTACTTAGTTTCTTAAAGCTCTTTCTTGTTTTCATTGTACAACTGATCATTGTATTAGTTTTCACATTAAAAAAACATTGTATGTTTTTATTAGTTTTTTGAAATTTTCATATAGTGCTTTTTAAAATTAGTTTTTTTTTTGAGAAGTTTATAAGCTTTAAAAAAATAGTTCTTTGAGAGTATCACAGGACATGTTTTGTCTGTATTCACTATACTTCTCAGCTCTTCCCAATTTCATTCTGCTTCCCTGCCTACCCAGCTTTCTAACTTTTTTTTTACTTTTTAAATTCTTCAATAACAACTTGTACTGCCAAATATTTTGGGGTGTGTGGCTTTCTATTAGAGAGTGGTTGAGTTACCAGATGCTACCCTCTTATAGAAAATCGTCTCTCTCTCCTAGCAGCTAACCATTGCCGGTAGCTCCATGGCTTGGGGTGGGGTTGTGTGCCCAGCTGGGCTTTGGTCTGGCTTGGGCTTGTGCAGGTTTTGCACACGCTGTCATAACCACTGCAGGTTCATATGCACAGTTCTCCTGCTGTGCCCAGAAGACAGCGCTTGCAGGGAGCCGCCCACAACATCAGCATCTTCTATTCTTCCCGCTCCACCTTTGGCAGTGATCCCTCTTTTGGGATGGATATGTAAACAGAGCATCTACAAATATTTATCATTTTTGTTCTCTTGTTTTTTTTTTCTCTGTTTTTTTTTTTAATTACTATAGTAAGTCTTTAGAATGAGAAAAATAATTTTGTGGAATGTGGTCTATGTACTATGCTGGTATGTGTTGTTGGTATAAATTATTATGACTGGCTGAGCACAGTGCTATCCTAGTGTGTGAAGAAAATATAGGCACATTAAGTTTGGAGACCCCTCTAACCCAAGCAATCTGCTTGCACACTGCATTTGTTAGTTACTCTTTTTCTGGTCAAAGTATCATTCCTAGAATGTTCCTGCTGTTCTTTCCCCATAGCTATTACAGCATGTTATGTGCCTTTTCTTTTTCCTAATAACTAATACTGGCTTATTAATGTAAATTGAAAAATAAAATAGAAAGTATTTTTGGTTTGATGGTAATTTAGTTGTTTTTTTAATTTGAGAATTTCGTTTATTATTTATCTGTATTGGCAGGTTTTGTGTCAACTTGACACAAGTTAGAGTCATCAAAGCAAAAGGAGCTTTAGTTGAGGAAATGCCTTTATGAGATCCAGCTGTAAGGCATTTTTCTCAATAAGTGATCAATGTTGGGGGATACCATCCTGGGCTAGTGGTCCTGGGTCCTATAAGAAAGCAGGCTGGGCTAGAGACATTAAAGGCTAGGCTCACAACTAAAAATATAAGAAAGTAGGGTAAGCATGTCATGTGAAGCAAGCCATGTGAAGCAGTACCCCTCCATGCCTTCTGCATCAGCTCCTGCTTCCAGGATCCTGCCCTGTTTGAGTTTCTGCCCTGATTTTCTTCAGTGATGAAAAGCAATATAAGCTAAATAAATCTTTTTCTCTCCAACTTGCTTTTATGGTCATAGTATTTCATTGCAACAAAAGAAACCCTATGACTCTATGAATGTATGTATCTATTTGTCTCTCTGTCTGTCTACCTATCTTTTATATGTTGTGTGTGTGTATGTTTGTTTTGGTCAACCTCTACTACCTCACCATCCATGTATCGCTTTCCTCTCCCAACTTCATGTTCTCTTTTTTGGACCATAGGGACTTTACTCAGTGCTGCCAGTTTGTGCATGGGTGTAGGTTTCCAGAGATACTTGTTCATCTATGCTCATTGCTACACTATTCACAATAGTCAAGAGATAGAAGAGGTCTAGTGGATAGAGAAGAATTATTGTGATGGTGACCTCAGCAGTAGCCTTTGTAATGCTACAGCTGTTTGCCTCTTTTGTCAGGGTTTTTCCCAACCCCCAACCAGAACACTGTCCTCCATTCCATAATCTTTAGCTATAGTGAATTTTTTCTTTTCCAAATGCATCTTGTTCTTTTGTCTGTAATTTCCTAGTTATTTGCTACTTTTAGCATCTTGCTTTTCAGTGTCAACTCTAGGGGCACTTTCTTCAGGAAAGCCAATTTGCGTACAACAATTTGTATGTCTCACTCCATGTTCCCAGTGTCTCCCTTATTTTCTTCAGACGAATACTATTATAAGTTCTTGTTAACTTGGCTCATGCCTGTAATCCCATCACCTGGGAAATGGAAGGAAGAGGACTGTTTGAGGCCGTGGGAGCAAGGCAAAACTGGACTGCATACTGAGTTCCAGGCCAGCATACGTCCAGGGTGACTCTGTGTCTCTAGAAAAGTAAAGGAGAAAAGCTCTATAGAATCACCTCCCTTGGGATTGTAGAAATACCTCAGGTGTGAAAGCTCTTGTGATTCAAATTTCAGAACTACGTTTTATTTGTTTGTTGAGTTAGTTTGCTTGTTTTTAGAGCAGAGCATGGTAGCAAGAACTTGTAATCCCAGAACTGGGGAGTCAGGAGACAAGTGGATCTTTGACCAGCCAACCTAGTTTATGTGTTGAGTTCCAGGCTAAAAGAAAGAAGGATGAGACCTGAGGAAGAACACTTAGGGCTAACGTCTTGCATGTACATGCACATGAACACAGACACAGTCACTAATTTGCATCTGCCAAACTGTGTAAGTGCACATGTAGATACACACAGTGGTCTATTTGGGCTACTGAAGAATTATATAACCTCAAACTGCACTTGCAGAGGGTGTGTCTGCCTTGACCATTGCATCTGATAGATAAGTAGCCACTCAACATATATTTTTAATATTAATGCTTAAGAAAGAATGGAAAATAGTGCCTAACATGTTACAGTCTTTAGTAACTGCAGAGAGCCACTTGTTTATCAGATGCAGCAAGGGAAGCTGAGGGAGTTAGGAGGGGCAATTATCTGCCAATGTCTAAAGCTTCTAGTCTTTCCTTGAACTGAACCAATGTAGAGGTGGAGAGATAGCTAGCCGACTGTTTTCTGTATTCTGTTTGCTGCAGTTGAGTATAATTTTGAGGATTTTGAAATGCAGTTTTCTATATAGATGAACCTGTAACCTTGGGCATGAAGAAAATATAACCCTATAGTTTATGTCTACCCTTTAATTTCCTTGCTCCTCAGGGTTGCAGTAATGGAGCTACCGAGCTCTCACAGTTTCTAGCGTGGCAGGCAGGCTTGTAAAGTTCAAGAACTCCACCTATAATAAAGATAATATTCAACAAGCTTGTGGGGAGAAAGGCAACCAGAGAAAGAACACTCAGAAGCGTGTACGGCAAATGCTTGTTATTACTCTGTTGGCACAAGGTAGGAAAGTTTGCTTTTGTGAACCAGAATAGTAATAGATGTTTAATATCTTTGCAGATATGAAATAAAAGTATAAAGTTTCAAAAGTCTCAGTGAATTTACCTTTATATATTCTTATTATTTATGTTATATATTTGTTGTTTTATGAACTATAAACTCAGGGATACATATGAATAGGAATACTAAATCATTTTTTTGGTTATTTTCTGTATGCCATTCATTTGTGCTATGTCTTGAGGAAACCTGGTGTTTTCCATATTATTATATTTAGCTTGGAGAATTAAAAGCAAATTGGTGATGAGTGGGCCAACTTCTTGTTGCATTTAGTTGAGGAGAGTTCCACATTTTTACTAGGAGTCATGAGGATGTTGAGATGTTGTTGTCAATTATTCAGCCTTTTTGGCTTTCGAGCCAAATAGCTGCAGTGCTGCATGCACAGGAATTTAGTTCTGCTCTTGCCTAGTTGCAGGTAAACACAGTGAGGCATTGATCTGTTAAACAGTTTCTCTTAAGCCTTTTTCCTTTTGCTGTTTTTAAAAGTTGACCTAAAAGTCAACAGATGAAACAGATTGATAATATAATGCCAAAACATATTGTGATACTCAGCAAACATTTACTTCTCTGCTTTACAGATGATCATTCCTTCTGCTGCCCCTTTAACTACTTCCATTATAGTTCTGTTCTTTGTTGTCCTGGGAAAAGCAGGAGCTTTAATGTACATGTTGCTAAGCAGGATTGATTCGTCCACAGTGGACCTGTTTTAGATATGGACCACTAAGAGTTTGTAATAGGAATACCAACAAAAACCTGAACAATAGCACCTAACAATCCCAAGCAGCAAGATCTGTGGAATCTGAAAAGCCCATGGGATCTAGAAGTGTATCCGTTCAATAGGGTTGGTATTTTCAGAGCTCTCTCAGGAGGGAGGAACTAGTTGCAATTTTTTTTTTCTACATTGGGCTTTGCGACAATGTAGTCTAAAATTTTTGTTCATTTTGAAACATCTTTTAATCCATATCACACCTAATTGATATTTCAGGACATAATAAAGAGGCACCCTATTAAAAGTATAACAAGTACTTATGGAGGGTGATATGTCAAGCCACCAGCAGAGTTTTGAGTACACTTCATACTGGCATTTGATTTGAGCACTGAAGAATAGATTTCTGTGTGGTAGAAGGAGGGAGGACTCTGGAAGCCACAAAACCACAGCATGAGCCAAGAGACTACATAGCAACAGGAAAACTGGAATGCGCTTAAAATTAAAGGTCAGGATTGAACCAGCCAAGGGCACCAAGGTGAGAGCAGTATGTTAAAAACCATAGCATTGGGGAGTTTGTATTTTTGAAGAATAGGACTGTTATCCAATCCAGTTACAGAGCTCAGGAAGGACACTGTTTGAATAGAAAAGAATAAAACATTGTTGGTTTAGTATGTGAAGATTCCTCCAGTACATTTCAACCTTGAATCTTGATTGTTCCTGTATTTTGAATGATGTTTTAGTTCTCTGTAGTGTAAGAGAGCTTTTAGTTATTTCATTAATCCTAAGGTGCTTTGCCTTTTATAGTAAAAAAAAAAAGCTTTGTCAAGATAATTATTTTTAAATACAAGATAGCATCTGCTATGAAAGCTTGAATATAGCTAATTCATTATTGCTTTAACTTACAAATGGATAATAATATTAAGTATTTGGGGCATTTCTTGTTACTAATAAAGAGATACTCCAAAGCCTTCAGTAGAGAAAAAAAAAAAACTAGCAACTGTATGGCTAGGGATTAGCTTTATAGATTTGAGGCTTTTTTCTATAGTAAGAATCAGAAAAACTGGAGGCTTGATGAGGATGATATGTGCCCTTTGGCAAGTCTGTTAAGAGGAAATGAGACCTTGAGCCTAGGAGCCAGAGGACTTGACCTGCCATTTTATTGCCCACAACTTTTAATTATGCAATCCAGGGAATATCTCATTCGCTACTCTGAGTTTGTTTTTGTAAAATAAATACAATCTTTACAAGGAGTTTAGGAGAACCGAGTGATTTAAGTCTGTGGAACACCAGATTTTCCTATCATAAGCTCAAATATGTTGTCTACTTCCTTCCCAAAGAGGCTGGTTCATATTTACATTGGTCCAGTGCCATGTAAGAGCCCTGCGTGATTCATTCAGTTGTACAGGTCAGAAGCCTTGAACTCTAACTCAGTTTCTTCCTTTTTTCTTCTGTCTTTCACGTATAGCTGGGCATGAAGTTCTCCCAGTTACTTGTTTCTCTTAGTTATATAATCACCGCCTTGTATGGAGCCTGTCTGCCTGCCACCTATCACCAGGGCAGTCGCAGCAGCCTGTTCCAAAAGTGGATCCCATCTTCCATATCCCTGCTTAACAGACTTTTCATGGTGCTTCACTGCTAGATACTGCTGAACACACTTTGTAAATTATTACAACTCATTTAATCCTAGCGTTTTCTATGATCCACCTAGTCCCCATATGTATTGCTGACCTTCTCCTGTGCTCGGTGATCAGGTGATGCTGCTGTCATGCGTAAGCCCTGTGACTAGTCTCAATGCTAAGACTCTCTTATTATTTCTGCCCATCTGGTAAGCATCATCTTCAGGTTCAGGGCTGTTTACACCACAATCTCTTCAGCTGAAACACTGGTTTCTCTACTATTTTAGTGTTTCTTCGAGCTTTAGAATATGAAATCCTTGATGTTAAGGGCTATTTTTTATTCTCCATTCACATCATGTCTAATGTGAGATGTGAATGATGATCAACAAATGATGTCAGAGGGGACCTTTGTGGATTATTACTCAGCTGGATCTTCCAGTTAAGCCTCTTGCCTTAACTATGACATTAAAATTCTACAACACAAAGCTGAAACCATGATACTATTCACATCACTGATATGAACTGATAATAATTATATTACAATACCAAAACCCGGAATGTAGAGTACAATTGAAAGAAAGTATACTGCCTCTGGCTGTAGATATGTTCCAGTGTTTTATGTACAAAATGGAAGTTTATCGTGAGTGTGCATGACCATAATTAGGTTCCTAAACATCAAAAGCAGACCTTCAAACTTTCCCAGATGGCCTTTGCGAAAAATGCATCCATGTTGCATTAAGCAATACACAGATACTTCCCATGGATTAGTCTGACAAAAAGCACCCCTAAATCTGAATTCTCCACTTCTGTCCCTGTGCCTTGTCTGCACTTTGAGATTACTGGCCTATCTGTACCCGCTATCTCTGTCTCTGTCTCTATTTCTGTGTGTGTATACAAAAGCCTAATCTGTTCCTGTTGCTTCTCTGTGCCTGTGCCTAACGACGAACTTTGTTTTATATGTATCAAACAGCAAAGACAACATGGTGTGAGAAAGGAATAAGGAATTTTTTATAGAAATTTACAATAAAGAAGTTGTTACTTTACTAACCCTAACTGACTCAGAATAGCACTCAAAGTCTCCTACAGACATTATCAACTTACCTACACACATTGCTTCCCCCATGTATGACATATTTATTTTGTTTGTTGCTTTCAGCAAGTGATTAACCGCAGCACATACACATACGCAGATATTATTCTGCATCAGAGGCAAGAAAGAGTATATGACTTAAAATGAAAGCTATGCACTTAACTTATGTTGTAAAGCTGTTTGCATGAGAAATCCAAGGCATAGTAAGTTTGATTCCATTGTTCTGTTAAAGACAGGTTAAACTTAAACAGACTGAGTACACAGTAGGATAGCAGGTTAAACACAGTCTTCAGTAACTTCCAGACATATTATTAACTTGGCTGAAAGATCTGAACAAAGTTCAGACTTTAGAGTTAAGAGATTTTCAGAAAATCATCACCATAGTTATGGAGGTTGGCATGTATTCTTCAACCCTTAGAAATAGCATGGTATATGTTACTGAAGTCATTATATGTGGTATGACATATTATCTCATTATTGGTGACATTTTTTATTTATTCTTCCAGGAGAATGGTTCCAAAGATATTTAGGAACCATTTATATTTGTTTGTATTTTAGAGAATATAAGATAACATCAGATTCTGGCATGCAAAGAATAGTTTAACAAATTGGGCTTTGGAAGTTAGAAGTTAGAAATTCCTGATATAACTTTATTGGGACCTAAGAATTACCCCAAGTTATTTGAAGTGAATAGTATATTGTATATGACAGAGAAATACCAACACTATGAAATTGTCTATTTGCCATGTTTTGTCTGTCTGCCCACCAATGTAGCAAGCTATGCTGGGAATTATTATAATTGTTTTTCATGAATATGGAGGCTGAGAAGTCCCTTGCACAGGTGATGAACTCCTCAATCACCTGCAAGCTAGAGAATCCGGGAAAAGCTTGTGTGAAAACTAGAGAGCAGGGGGCTGGTAGTGTAGACGTCATCCAAGCTCCATTTGTGAGCAAATGGATGTTCTCAGTCAAGAGACGAGGAAGATGGACTTTTGCAGTTCAAGTGACCAGATTGACTGAATCACCCTTTCTTCACCAATTTTGTTTCACCTAGGCTCACAGAGGATTGAAAGATGCTCATCCATATGGGAAGGGTGCATGTATTTTATTCACTTCCTGAATTCAAATTCTGGACTCTTACACATGCTCCTTTATAGACACACCAAGAGCTAGTATTTACCCAGATATTCAGGTATCCTGTTGTCTAGTAGAAGATAAGACAGCCTGGTGCCTGTTGCTCGAAGGAGGGGAAATACAAGGAAACTTGAACATCTGATCAAATAAAATGGCTCTGAAACAGCTAACTCAAGGTATTTTTGGATGCTGTGGATTTTCTAGTATTTCTAGAGTCAGAAGTGAGCTGCGCATAGAGGCTAGGGAAGAGACCAGGTCGTCACAGATCATTCTCAAGTCTTTCTGCCAAAATTTTTGATATTTTAAAATTAATGTTAAAAGTATAAAATAATACTTTCACATCCTTCCTTTAAAATTATATTGGGCTTTCTGAATTAATATTTACCACTATATAAAGGATTTACTTCCCTCAACACTTCATATCTTCCCTGATTGATAAGAGGCAATGTGGTCAGAATGTGGATGCCTGCATCAGTAGACTCTGACTTCTCAGGTGGCCCCTCTACATTGTGAATCAAACTGGGTTGCATCTGGAGTGTATGACTCTTTACTATTTATAGATGATGCCCTATAATATGCATTTTCTTGGCCATTGTCCTAGGGGACTCTCACATACAATGAAGTTAAGAGCAATGTAGGCCTCCATAGTGAATACAGCTGGTGATTCCAAACCTGTTGTGTGCTTTGAAATGTCAATAACTCATCGATGAGCTTTCAACCTTTAGGTCTGGGATGGGGCTGGGTAGGTTGACATTATAACAGTCCCCAAGTAATTATAATTCCTGAATGAATTTGTCATCTACAGCATATGACCATGTGGCAGCATTGCAGTAAGGACGTAGGTAATACCTGTTCATCTATATGAATTGTTATAAAGAGGATCTACAAGCCGGTTTCTGAGAGCCACTGAAGAGTTAAAACATGTGTTTGTGTGTCTGAATATCTTAATAGTTTTCCTGTTTAGAGGTCTGACCGGAAGTGTGATTGTGGACTTGTTTCTCGACTCACTGAACAACAGTGCTGTGTGGTGCTGAGATTACCAGGGATCTAGCCTGGGTTCTTTTATATCTCTGCATTGTAGTCACATATCAAACAAGCCATCTTGGTTTCTAGAATTTTAATTGCTACTCTAAACTACATTGCCCCGACCCGCGGGACCTAGTTATTCGTGGGCGCGAAGGGGGTCGTACCTGCGCGACACGGGGGAGAGAGAGAAACGAACACAAGCGGACAAATGCCTGTCAAGTGCCATCTTTATTGTGGAGAAGTTTCTTTTTAAAAGCAATTTCTGGCAGGGCGGGGGGGGGGTATCGAAAAGGAGTAAGTAGCAGTGGAAAATTCTTACAAGGTTTTACAATAACTAAAGACAACATTAGGCTGTTTACAAGGTTTTACAACATCAGGCTGTTTACAAGGTTTTACAACAACTAAAGATAACATCTGTGATTTAGGCTGTCCTCGGAATGTATGGTTCACCAACACCCGTTGTTTACCAAGCAGGGTGTGATAAAGGCTTGGCCAAGATCGGGGGTGGGGGGTGGGGGGTGGGGGGTGGGGGGTGGGGAGGGGGAGATCAGGCTCTGGGGCTAGCCAGCTCCCAACACTACATTTATTAACTGTAAAGAGAAAAACATATGCCTTAAGGTGACAGTTCGCCTTTGATTCTACTTAGTGGAATTGTGGGAAATTTTACCTTATTTCTAGTTTGTAAAATTAAAAATTTCGAAGAAGAAAAAGCTATTAAAGTGTTTTAGGACTAATAACTCTGGGGTGACCAAATATAATTCTCCTGTTGTCCCTTTGAGATGTAATCTGTTATTTTCATATGAGAAAACTGAGGCTGAAAATTAGGCAGTAATTTCTAGATCTGTTACTCCGTATTTTTTTCTCATATCCTGGCACCTCATCTTTATTTTCATTTTATCTACAGGCTCTATTACCTGCTTACTGACTGTGCACAGTACTCTAGGATCTAGAGAGGTTTGAGTCAGTTCTAGCTGTGCACCTCAGTAGCTTGGTGTTTTGGAGAAAACACCACTTCTCTGAGTCCACGTGTTTTCCTTCATTAAGTTTATAGTACTTTGGAAACACTTTGAGTAAACATTTGTGAATGTGGGGTGGGTGAGTGTGTGCCTTGTGGGTGCCTAGTATAATACACCTATAACTGTGAGGTGAGCGCAAAGCAGGAACCTTGTTTGTAGCAATGTGTTTTCTCCCAGTCTTTGGCTGCATTTAATTGGGGGCTACTTCTGGAAGTATTTTGGTTGCTGTGAAGTAACTAGCATGTGACAACATTGTGACAAGGTGCAGAGGCGTCATCCTTTGGGTGACTTGGAGCTGGTGACATTACATTGCAGCCCATTATGGAATTCAGGACCTCCTGTGCCAGTCTAATTCCTAGTCGGACGGGACTTCTGACACCTCTGGGGATGACAGAGCAGAGAACTCACACCTTTGCTATTATTGCTACTTGACCTGAACTTCTTTTTTCAGTGGGCTATGGAAAAGTTCCTTTTGTAGGTATTGTGAGAATTGATTTATATGATGTCTCAGCCCTCCTTCCTATTATTCCAGTTTAGAATGTCAAACCAAGGAAGCCTTTATGATCTGTCTATAGGTGAATGAGATATTTAAAAATGAGTTTTAAGAATAGCGTAAAAGTGAATGGTATTTTCCACCAGCCCAGAGAGAAGGCTTGTGTCTTCCACGTGCAGGTCCCAGCATGGTAAGTGTCTTGCATCTTAGGTATTTTTCTGTCTGTTGACATGTTTAGTTTTTCTCCTCCCTTTATTTTCTTTTTCTTTATATTTATAAAATTCCTTGTAATATTACCAGAGTGGTAGTCCTTATATGCTTCATGTGTATAATTAAAAAACAAGTAGCTTTTCATGGATTTGAATAACTAGAGATCACTGTCAAGTGGGCAGATTTGCTGGAATAGAGCGTTAAGCAGTGCCATGATCCAGGGAGGAAGGTAAAGGAAATATATATGTGTTTACAAACTTTAAGGAATCCCAAGTTCATCATCTCATGTACTTTTTTTTTTTCATTTTTGGCAAAAGGTAAGGTAAATAGGGTTAAAATGAATTGTGTGCTGAAATGTACATTTTCTGAAAGTCACCGAAGGTGTGTCAGCTCTGGCTTTCTGTTTGATTTGCAGCTTCTTGCAGCAGATAGGAATTTTCAAAGTGGCTTGCATCTGTACATTGAGGCATTTAGGTCAGCAAGCAGAGATGGTAACTAGGATTTACACACACAGACTTACTATGACCCTTTAAAATGGATAGGTAAAATTTTAATATTTAATCATCTCTAGTATATTTGTAGCACAATAAAGAAGATAGCAATGCTTAAAATATCCTCTTTGCACTGTAATATTTTAAAAGGCATTGGATGATTTGAGTGACGTTCTCTAACATTTTGAATGATAATGATAAACGTATACAAACCTGAATAATTAAATACAGAAAATCAGCTTACTTAAATAGCATGTTTACCCATATATAAAGAAATGACAACAGAGAACTTTGTAACCTCATTATTTGGTTATCATGATATAACAATAAATAAATCAAAGAACAGAGTACAGTTTTCTTAAAAATTAGATGCTCATTTTTAGGTGCCTGTATATTAGTGAAAACAAATAGGCAGAACATTTTTTAAAATGAGCAATGATTCTGCTATGGACTGGGAGATAAATTAGTACCACTATACAGAAATATGTTACTAGCTAAATATGGAAAAATGCTTTGTGAGATTTGAAAATTCTGTTAATAAATCTTAGCCTGATGTATTTTTTCATACAAATAAAAATTATTTTAATTACTTGTTTTTGATGCATTTTGCATACATGATACTTTTGTTTTATTACCAACTCATAGCATGCTGCTTTTGAAGATATTATAAATAAATATTAGTTAAGTCAAGAAAAACTGATAGTGTAAATTTCCTTTGACACAGAAAATAAACATGTTGGTCACTTGTCTGATAGATTCTGTACAGCCTGCTGCATGTGACTCCATTCCAAAGCCAAAGAGACAAATTATGTACAGGAATTGATGAATTATGTATTAACATAGTTTTGCCGAAAGCAATAATCCTTTTAGCCTAAATTCTCCAGAATGCTGGATTGGAGGAAAGTTTGGGGGCGGGGTTCATTTAGTAGCATCTCTGCTTCTCCTGATCTCTAGGCTCCCTTTACAGGAAAATTTGAGAGCTGGTTTTGAGGAGTACATTGGGATGCAAACTGGTTAGAGCTGGTTCTGAGGAATGCGTTGGGGTGGTTTGCACAGCCTCTAACATCTTCTTTACTAGATTTTTTAAAAATTTTCTCCACTCTATCCTGACCAGATTTTTCATGTCCTTTTTAACTTGCTTGAACTGTACAACTGAAAGGCAGATAGTCCTAATTACAACAGGATTTCCCTAGACTGACTAAGGCTTTCTAATATGAAAATATTAGAAATATGAAAAAGGCACATGTTGTGAGTTCTATTTGTGCAGCCCTGAGACCTGCCAGGGGCTTCTTTTCTAACCCTTGTATCTAGAGGGGAACATTGTTTAACTCACATGAAGAAACTGAGGCAGGAAGTTCTGTTGTGGTAAAATGACATTCTGTCTATAAAAAGCTTGTCTTCTTTGAAAAAGCCAGAAAGTATGTTGTCCTTTCTTTGTGTCTGATTTTAAAGATTTGTTGACTCGGGTTCTCTTATAATCTGATGAGTTAAAGACAGGTAGATCCCTGGGGCATGCTGGTCAGCCAGCCCCATCTACATGAAGAATTCTAGGCCAATGAGGTACCCTGTCTAAAACAAAGACAGACACTGTGTAAGGAATGGTGTTTGAAATTGTCCTCTGAGTTCCAAATGCATGCACATGTTCATGTTCCTCCCCCACATGTATGTACATTTATACACATAAAAATACACACGACCAACAACTCAAGTGCAAAGTTGTCCTGATAGATGCAGCTGTTAGTTGTGTGTCAAGCAGGAAGGACTGGCATAGGTGTACTAACTCTGTCATAGGAGCGCTGTTTAATAAGCAATGTATGTGTTTAAAATTGTAGCTGTTACCCATGTAAAGATTGCTTGCTTTGTGAAGTATCTACTGACAATTTTGTAGCAAAATTCTTGTTTCCTCACTGGCTTACCCCATCCCTCCAAGCAGCCCCCACCCCTTATCCCTTCCCTTTTGCTACATAGCCTCTGAGAACAGTGTACAGTACTGACTTGTTCGGCCTAGCCTTGTGTGGACAGAGGAAGCTGTCCAGTGATATCCTGTGACTATTCTAGCATGAATCTATCCACACGAGTTAAGCTCCTTTTCTTGCCACTGCATTTAGGGTTCGCTGGTGTTGAACCTGTACAAAGATAACTCCTGTTCAACAAATTAGCATGTAATGATTTTCTACTTGATTATAACACTTATGGGTGCGATTCCTTTTAAATTATCCATTTCAAATTACTGGGGTATGCTTTTTATCAAAATAGACAGCATTACAGACAATGCATTGTCATTTGAGAGATGGCACAGAAGAGCTGCAACTTAGGAAAACAGGAAGCCTGGCTTAGTGAGGTGTGCTGGTCCTCTTGAGTGTTTGGAAGTAGAGATAGGAGGATCAAATGTTCAAGGACTATCTCAAAAAACAAACAAACACTTCTAAGACTTCAAATGCAGAAAAGCTAAAACTGGAATTACTTGTGGTTTCTCTCCTAAAGAAGCATAAATGCCTATCATGGTGAAAAATTTCAGTTATTAGAAATCAGTGCTTTGGAAGCAACTATGCTCATTTGGTGGAGTCTAGAAGCCTGAGGCCCGCTGTTGTACACACCGGCGCCCTCTTGTGGAAATCTGAGTATAGGGCCCAGGGAAAAAGGTGGAAAGGGTATCCTGGAGTGAGAGGCAGTGACCGAAATCACCCTAGTAAGGACAGGCAGTTTCCTTTTGCGCTGCATCTGTGTCTCTCAGGACAACTGCCAGGAGCTTCACTACGCATGTTTTTTTTTTCTCTCATGTCTTAAATCATGAAGTCTCTTCCAGAAAAATATATTCTGTGTAGATGCATAAAATGTGGTTCAGTTTGGGACATTTGCCGTTAAAGTCGATTGCTAATTCTTACCAAATGCCAACTGATGTTTCTGTATTGTCCACAGTGTATTGTACATCAGCAAAATAAACACATAGTAACCTTGATGTTGAGAGTGGTCGGGGTAGGTGGTAGTGATGAAAATGGATCCGATGCTGTTAGCTGGCCAGACACTGTTCTGAGGGCTTTGTGTGGATATTTTCACTTAATCATGAAAACACCTTGTGAAGTTGATACTGTCATTTCCATTTTATAAGGGGAGAACATTAAATAATGGGCATCATTACTCAAGATTTCGGTTTATCATTGGAGTCAGTGTTGAACTTTTGACTATGTAACTGCTCTTTGGTGTATGCATTTGCTCTTCGGAAGCATCATCTGGGCTAGTAATCGTTAATTATGGCAAACTGATCATTAAGAATTTTCTTTTTTTTTTAAAGTTTATTTATTTATTGTATATATAGTATTCTATACGCACGTATACCTCCACACCAGAAGGCAGCACCAGATCTTACTATAGATGGTTGTGAGCCACCATGTGGTTGCCGGGAATTGAACTCAGGACCTTTGGAAGAGCAGCCAGTGCTCTTAACCTCTCAGCCATCTCTACAGCTAATATAGGATAAACATGCTAAAATCTGTACACCTAAAGAAGCTAATCGAGAAGGAGGACTCAGTGTAAGATGCTCAATCCACATTCAGAAAAACAAAGAGGATGGACATCAGAAGAGGGAGAAAAGAGGGGACAGGACAGGAGCCTGCCACAAAGGGCTTCTGAAAGACTCTATACAGCAAGGTATTAAAGCAGAGGCTGAGACTCAGAGCCAATCTTTGGGTAGAGTGCAGGGAATCTTATGAAAGAAGGGGGAGATAGAAAGACCTGGAAGGGGGAGCGCCACAAGGAGAGGAATGAAACCAAAGAATCTAGACACGGGAGTTTTCTAAAACTGATACTCCAACCAAGGACCACTGATGGAGCTAACCTAGACCCCCTGCTCAGATGTAGCCCATGGCAGCTCACTCTCCAAGTGGATTTCCTAGTAAGGGGAACAGGGACTGTTTCTGACATGAACTCAGTGGCTGGCTCTTTGATCACCTCCCCCTGAGGGGGGTGCAGCCTTACCAGGTCACAGAGGAAGACAATGCAGCAACTCCTGATGAGACCTGATAGACTAGGATCTAAAGGAAGGGGAGGAGGACCTCCCCTATCAATGGACTGGGGGAGGAACATTGGTGGATAAGAGGGAGGAGGGGGGGAGTAGGAGGTGAAGAGAGAGGGGGTTACAGTGGGGATACAAAGTGAATAAACTGTAACTAATAAAAATAAAAAATAAAATAAAAGAATTTTCTTAGGAGCTGGAGAGAGTATGGGAGGCTGCCTGCTGTAATAGACCTTTGCTCAAGTAGCAACACTGCTAGACATTGGCACATTTCAGGCATCCTTAGTCATGTTAAGGCCTACAGTTTTCTTCACAAGATGGTGTTCCCTAATGTTTGGCGGGTTCTGGGACACTGCTGAATTTCCACAGATGTGGGAGGTTATCTGAGTCTTTCTTTGTAGGCATGGACTTTACCTGTGTTCGTTCGTTCGTTCGTTCGTTCATTCATTCATTCATTCATTCATTCATTCATCTATTTATTTATTTATTGAACTCATTATTTTCATTGATGGCCTCACATTTCCATGAGCTTCTAAGTAAGAATTGGCCTGTTTCTTCTCTAAGCATAGCTCCATACATCTCACTAACCAGTGTGTACCTCATTTTACCTTCTTAACATTTCAGAGCAGACTTTTTCTTTATTTTTGTATAGACTTCCAGTTCAGGTTTTTATCTGTTGATCTCCTATTTGGTTTCTCTGCCTTCAGTTTTTCCTTCATGTGACAAGCTAAAGGGATCCTACCAAAACTCCAAACAAATAAACTATATATGCTTGAAGGCAATTTTGAAAGTATTCATTCATTTAATGTATGTGTGCTTCAATGTATGTATGTGCACCATATTTGTGCAGGAGCACAGAAGTCAGAAGAGGGCATCAGATCCCCTTGAGCTGGAATTGTGGACAGTGTGAGCTAGGAATCAAACCCAGGTCCTCTGTAAATGCAACAAGTACTTTTGACTTTGACATCTCTCTAGCTCCTTACAGGCAGCGTTTGGTCTGTAATCAAAGAACCAAGAGGGGTCAGGAATCCTGTTTCAGGGCTGTGGGTGGATGCCATATACAAAAGTGGACAAAGGAAGCCTCAATTAAAGGGTAGCTTTTGAGCAAAACTTGAAGAAGTCAGCCATGCTTTTTCAAGCCATCAAAAGAATTGTAGGCAGAGAATAACCAGTGAAAAGGCCCAGAGCCTGGAGGACACTGATAGGTGAGAATAAGCTACATCAGTACAGCTTCATGTGGGTCTAAGTGGTGACCTAGGATCCTGACATCATCTCAGAATGATTTGGGGTTTGAAAAGGGAAATGCAAGACCTTCCTTAAGGCCAGGAGACTGAGAACTCCCTGCCCCCCTACCCCCTTATCTTTCCTGAATGCTTTGCTTATCCTGTACCTACATGCTTCTTTGGATATTTCAAGGTGAATTCATTTAAGATAGAACACCTTTTCTCTCTGCCAGAACATCTTTTCTTTGGTCTTGGCTACGGACAGATCTGCCTTTCAGGTTGTGCTGATCTGAAAGTGTTTTTCTACTCTTACTCCTCAAAATAGGACCCGGAACTATGGCCACTGCAGCAGCGTCTTCCCTGGAATGCTGATGGCATCCCACTCGCTCCCTTACACTTTATTGTTTCAAAAACAGTTGAAGGCTCACTGTTTTGAAATAAAAATGGAAACTTCATCTTTTGCTCTTGTCTTTTCCATGTTCATTCATATGTGCACTGCTGTGCAAGCACACATGTGCATATGTGTAGAGGACATCTTGTTTTGTGAGACAGGACTCCCTTGGCCTAGAGGTCATTAAAAAATTAGGCTAAGCTAGCTGGCCTGTGAGTCCCAGGGCTCTACCTGTATCCACTTTTTCAGCACTGACCCATCCTTGGTAGCTTCATAATAACTTTAACCATGAAGTGATCCCTGAAGATAAGGTGGGACTTTTCTTCGAATGCAGAAAGGTTTTGCAGATTATCAGTGCTGAGATGGAAACAGTCATTAATACAGACTTTATAATGATATCTCCCAAACACTATGTGAATTGTTAGTGGAAAGCATAGCTATGTATTGCTTAAAGGGATACATTCTGGGATTACATTGTATGTACACCATTGCATGCCTTAGTGTAAGCAAGGTGTTTCAGCCCCATCCACCTAGCCATCATCTCCAAGGTCTCACGTGTCTCTCAAATGCCACTGTGTCAGTCAGTGCCGTGGAATGGCAAGAACTGCAGTTCCTGATTTCTACAGTAGATTGTGCTGTGTTCCCTTTGATGGCATCACTTTATGAAGGTGTATTTTCTCCAGCTGCTGTTATAAAAACCTCAGTGAGAGGAAACAAAGAAAATTCTCTTTGACCCAAGCTTTTCGACATTCATAGTTGTCAGATATACAAAATTAATTAGTGGGTAATTGGTTTTTTAAATTATTAACATTAAATATATTTCAACTTAAATGTACTTTTCATCTTTTATTTTTTAATAGAGACAGGGTTTCTCTGTATAGACCTGGCTGTCTTGAACTTGCTTTATAGACCATGCTGGCCTTGAACTTACTGCGATCCACCTGCTTCTCTGCCACCCGAGTGCTGGGATTACAGGCGTGTGCCACCGTGCTCGGCTTTAAATGTATCTTTCAAATAGCTATAAATTAAGTTCACCTAATGTTAGTTCACTATTTTTCTGAAATTAAACAGAACTGCTATTTTTTGTTTTGTTTCGGCATAGAGTATAACAAAAAATGTATGCATTAAGGTTCTGTTAACTGAGAAAACTTGGTAAGTTTGACTATGGAGTACTTCTTTCTGAACCTTCTCTGTCATTCATTCGAGTGCAGCTATGCTGACCTAGCTTATTCTCACACACACTCCAGCATTTAGACTTTCATTTGGTTGTTTTCTCTGCAGAGAATGCTTTCCATTTCTGACACTGGTGTGGCTGACTTCCTTCAGGTCTTGTTCATATGTTGCCCTTTCAAATAGGCTTCCTGTGACTACTTTCTGTATGACTATATCTACTTATAATACAAATTGGGGTTCCTGTTTTCTTTTTGGTTCTTCTATTACTATAGCAAATATTGCCTTCAAGTATATATGATATATTTTTGTGTGTTTATATTTTAGGTGTTTTATGTTTACAAAATTATTTCAGGCACCACACATAAAACTCATTTCTACATATTGTTCCCTTTGCCTTCTCTTCATGCCCATGGTTCCCATGCTAAGCTCTATAAACTCTCTGATCCTACAGAGCCCTGGAGAAGTAAGAGCTTTCTAAGAAACAAGCAAGTGGGAACACTTGCTGCATTTTTAGGGTACCTGGGATATTACTTTTTGGTAGCCTTCTATAACTTCTGATTCTCTCAATTGCTACTGCAGTCAATTCCCTTTTGTATTTGCAACACAAGACCAGGTTGAAATGACTCAACATAAGGATGTAATATCTGTAGCAATTCACCTCATTAAGTTCCTCCATTATCTTCTAAAGTTGTTGTTGTTGTTTTTTTTAACAACAATGAAATGTGGCTCACACTTTCTAAATCATTATGACTAACTGAAAGAAATGACATCAGTAGTAGGTGACAGATACATTGTCTAGCAAGGGCAAGTGAGACAAACTCTCAAACAGTAGCTTGCAATGACTTCAGCTGTGATAGGACCCCTTTGACAGCATCAAGTCCACAGAATAGATAAACACAGAACCCTGAAACCAACAGGCTCAAAAGCAGTTTTCTTAGTAGGAAGGAAGGTCAGCCAACATGAGTTTTAAGAGCATTGTGAAGCACATGTGAAATCATGAACCAAAAACTTCCTCTGAGAAGGAAAATTGTACTGGCCATGGTCGTTTATGGCATTTGTTTCCCAGACATGCTGAGGCAGTGTAGAATACAGTTGTCACAGAAATATAAAAAACAAATCACTCAGAACTGTCATGCACCTCCAACAGTAACTATCTAGTAATACTATTCACCTAATGTCATCTAACACTTTCGGTATTCGCCGTGGGCCAGTCCCTCAGATAAGTGCTGCCTACAGGCTGTTCATCCAGGAGAACAGGCTGAAGGGAACCTATTTTACATATAGGGAAGCTTGGGGAAGGGGTTGGACATGGACAGTGGGATTCTAGGACCCAATTCTTCATACTGTATGCTAATCAGTTATTACGGCTAGCCATCCTCCGGTGCACATGTCTACACATGTCCTTAGTGATTTAGCAAATGTAAGTTCCTGGTGATGTACAGGCAATGAATGATTCAATTACTTGGAATATTTTGCTAAATAAAACACAACTAAATAGTAAACATGAGTCTTGAGGGGAGTTCTCTGTAGATTCAGAGTTCCCAGATAAGGCAAAAGATAACTCTGAAAGAGAACATGTGTTGCCTGCTTGTGTTGGGCCTTTTTGTTTGTTTGTTTAAAATTTTTATTTATTTATGTATGCGTTCTGTGTGCATATATGGTACATTGCCAGAAAAAGGCATTATATCCCATTATGGATGGTTGTGAGCCACCATGTGGTTGCTGGAATTGAGCTCAGGACCTCTGTAAGAGCAGCCAGTGCTCTTAACCTCTCAGCCATCTCTCCAGCACCAGGCCTTTGTTTATTATGTCTTGAGTAGGACTTTTGTAAAGTAGTTATATTATTACATTTCTGGTAGCTAGGAATGAACATGCATGAAAAATGAACATGCATGGAAAAAGTTTTCTACTTGTACCCAGGGTATTACAGAAGACTCAGTTCACTGTAGACAATTGAAAGTTGTGATCGTGCAGAAAAAATAGTGGAAATACAAGTAAGTCACAGAAGTAAAGTCAAAACGCACCCATAAGATATTGTGAAACTAATGGTAGGAATGCCATTATTGCAACTTTTTAAGTTTTGAACAAACATTTTAAGAAATCTGGTTGTCAGACAAAATATAAGATGCCCAGTTAATCTTGAGTTTCAGATAAACAATGATTTTTTTGATAAACGATTTAAAAAATTCATTCTTGCAATATTTGTACATGAAACACTATTTTGTACTTACCTGAAATTTAGACAACTTGGCATTTCATTACTTCTTTTTGGAAAATCTAGTAATCCGTTAAAATAAAAAAGGTTATAGCAAGGCATAGTGCTCAGGCTCCACAGTCTGATCTGGATTGGTGGGAGTTGCCAGGTACTTGCCTGTGAGAAATAAAGGCTCCGTTGAGGCATTTCCTAGAATACAGGGAGGAGAAACTGGCATAATTGGTAGAGATCTTACTTTTATGAGATTGCATAAATAAGCAGGGAAATAAAGCTGAAATATTGAAAAGGGAGACCTCAAACTGCTGAAAATACCTACTACCCAACAGACTAGAGGGACATTGTCCCGTGTATTTAGGAATAAAGAACGGGTGTCACTCCCTTGAGGGCTCATGCAGTATGCTTTATCAAGTATGAACAAGGCAAAGCTGCTTTGTTTTTACTCCCTTCATACACAGTGGCCCCTGTGTTCTGGCTTCTGTTTTTGTTGGGGCTATAAAAGCATTACAAATACCCCAACTGTAAACAGGACTGAGAATGTGAGGTCATAGTTACATGACCTCACAGGGAGTCAGATCCCTGGAAGGCTGAGCGGATGAGCAGAACCAGAGTTGGAGACAAGAATAGGAAGGAGAAGGAACTTCAATAAAATGTATGGCCCGGGCATGCGTTAGCAGTTGTCATGGGTATTATACTGTGCCCTCTTTATTGCTGGTGAGTTTGTATTGTCATCATACTGTGATGATTTATGATTTAAAAGGAACATTTTTTTTGTTTGGTTCAAGTGATCTCATAAGCTGTTTCACAGGGCAGATTGAAGACCTCTCGGAAGAGGCTGTTTATTTCTACTTTGTTCCTTGTTTTCTCCTTTAACTGAAAGTTAGTTATTTATTGTTCTAAAAGAAGGCAAAGAAAACTCTGATGTATATAGACTTTAAAATTATAGCTTTCTTGCCCTCATGAGGGAGATACAGTGAAGTCAGCTGGGTTGGGCAAGACAATAGAAGTAAGGAGGAGATAGATGCTTGACACAGGACTGTGAGGAAAACACCCGGCAGTTTTATTAGTAATTTTTTTCAAACTTGTTATTGAATTTGAACAAAATCAGTCTGTTAGAATATGTCAAGTAGTTAGAATTCATTTCTTGCATGAAGTGATTGATAAAAAGCCGTGGACATGCTGAGAAACGAATAGTTACTTGTGATGAGCTAGTAAAGAAAATTCTTTCTTTGGCATTCATATTTTACTACGTTTTAGCTACAATGTAGAAAAGATATGGAAAAACACCTCCAGGGAGAAAGTGTGTGTGTGTATGTATGTAATAAATATGCATATATGTTTGTGTATATATGTGTATGTATGTCTGTAGCTTACTTGATTTTACCCAACATTGTTCTTGGGATAGATATTTTACATTCTACTACTGATGTACTAAAAACTGTTAATTTCCTATGACATGAAATTTCTAGAGGAATACTATAAATAATTAAATGTAAATATAAAGTTTTTCAGAAAATGCTTGACAATTTTTACTTCCTAAGTAGGTTCAGGATGAAAACATTGAAGTGTATTCATTTTCATGAAGAGGTCATTGTAAGGAAGCAGTTTGTTGTTATTGGTAGATATTTTCTGTTGGAAATTTAAGGTAACTTATTGTTTGAGAAAGGTTACCATGGGTCCTGATTTGTATAGGTCCATTTCTGTTTAGCTCATTGTTTGCAGTTGTAGTTTGACTTGAAGGTGAAAATAATTAGGGTAGGTTTGGTCTTTTTCCGTTTTATACTCTGAACTTCCCCTGTGGTCTCTACTAGAACAAGTAAATTGACAGATGTCCTGAATCAAATTTTCACATAGGTGGATGTAAAAGGCAAGCTGACATAATAGCTTGTGCCCCTGCTCACTACTCTTAGAGCCTGGTAGAGGCTTTTGGCTCCTGCTGATCAGATGGAACTACTTTTTTACTCACTCATCTGTAAGTTACTTGGATTCTATCAACATTTTATCTATTGCGAATACTTTACAGTCAACATAGGCACACACATCACTCCTTGAGACCCTACTTTCAATTCTGTTGAAAGAATTTTGGAAAACAACATCTCTCACCAAAAGTTTAGTACTTTCCCAGTTCTGAACAACTCTTCTGAGGAAGGTGGTAACAAGAGTTTTTCTAACATTGTGTAATGAGATACATTTACAAATACTTCTTAAAAGAACAAAACATAGTAGTAGAAAATCACGTATGGGTAAAAGGTCCACTTAGAGGTAGAGGAGAAAAGAAACACATATAGGATTTATTTTAATGTGTGAGTGCAAAAAGCATATTGGAACAAATTTGGGTTATATTTTGCAACTGACTTTTAAGAAATTATGACTTGTCCTGTTCTTATGTTATATATATAAAGCACATCCATAGTTATTAATTCAAAATATACATCTTGTCCTTAAGTATCTACGTTAAGATAGATTTTTCTCAAAATATTTCATTCTAAACAATAAATTAAGAGATTTAAACAGCAGGTGGTTCTGAGCATCCTGTTGTCCTCTAAAAGCTAGCCAGGAATTTATAAAAGAAAGAAAAATGTAAATCACTGAATTTTATATTATTTTAGAAATTTGTTTTTACCAAAAATTACTAGTGGTATTATACAAAATGAATTATTTCTGAATGTATTAAGACTTTAAGTTTTATTTCATGTACCAATATGCTTCATAGCAAAAGATAAAATTGACATTGTATAGAAACATGTTGAAGTTCTCATCATTTAAAAATATTAGGGTCCTAAAATCAGAAGCATTTGTTTAGGTCTTAGGACAGAGGTTCTCAACCTGTGGGTTGCAACCTCTTGGGGGTGCTGAATGGCCTTGTCACGGGGGCCACCTAAGACCATCCAGAACCACAGGTAGTTACATCTTAATTCATAATAGTATCAAATTATAGTTATGAAGTAGCAATGAAAATAATTTTTATGTATTGAGGCTAATACAATATGAAGAACTGTATTAAATGTTCACAATATTAGGGAGATTGAGAACCATTGGCTTAGGCAATTATTTTTATAGTCTTTGAAAATATAGTACCTGAATATTTTTTTGTAAAATATTTTAATAGAAAACAATATCATTGATAATAATTTTATATAGTTGATTTTACATTGTCACAGTAACTTTTCATCCATTATATTTCTCTTTTGTCATATAAGAAAAATTTTCTATTTTGTTTTTGTTTCTGTTTTTTTCTTTTTTTTTTTTAAGTGCTGGCCATAGCCATGCTGAGGTGAAAACAACACGACTAGATGCTCATTCTGAAATGGGGAGCACTGAAATTTTGGAAAAGGAGACCACAGAGAGTCTCAGCAATGGTACTAACAGCAACGTGGAAGCAGCTAAAAGACTGGCCAAACGCTTGTATCATCTAGACAGATTCAAAAGATCGGACGTTGCAAAACATCTAGGCAAAAAGTATGTTCTTGAGGCTGGTATCTATCTGAACTGTGTGTGTCTGTGTGTGTTTAATAGTTGTCATTTCAATAAACGATTACTCTGTTTCCTTCTAGCAATGAATTTAGCAAACTAGTTGCAGAAGAGTATCTGAAGTTTTTTGATTTCACAGGGATGACGCTGGATCAGTCTCTCAGGTATGGTGACACATTGCTTCTGTTCTTCATCACCTCCAAAGCATGACTTCTTAGTAGGGAAGCAATGTGCTCTGGTTACGGTCTGATTTTTTTCACCCGATTTAATTTGCTGTATGAATTTAGATGAGTCTCTGGATCCTAAAGAGAGAGTAAGAAAAATGCCGTGAAGGATAATAACAGAGAATATGAAAAAAATGTTTGTATGAACTAAACAGAAACATGTAGGAGAGAATTGTCAGTCACTAATTTCTTTTACCCTGTCTATCTTGTAGCTAAAACTCTGTGACTGATAAATGTCTCTCTTTCTCTAAAAACCACTTTTTTTGACTATGCTGAATACTTATACACCTGGCATCGTACAATATTTGGAGGATTTGGGGGGGGAGGGAGACTTGTTAGGTATAATGGCTGCAGAGTTCATGTATACTGTAATTCCTCACAAGAGTGCCTTCCTTTCTCAAGCTGAGTAACACTCCACTGTATAGACATAGCACTACTCTCCTGCCCACCATCCATCAGTAGTTACTTGACTCGAATTCACATTTTAGCTGTTGTGAATACTGCTTCAGTCAACATGGGCACATACATTTCCCCTTGAGCTCCTACTTTCAATTCTGTTGAATAAGAAGTTTGGAGTTTTGTCAGTTAAAATGAAAATAGTTTATTTACTATGAAATTAGAGGTCTCTGCCCTTAAGTATTCATTTAAAATAACAAATACAAAATCTTTTCAAATGATATTTTCTTATTAACCCTTAAATGGAATAAAAATAACTCAATCAATATGATCTACAGAATATGTTTGTGAAATAGATTGTAATCTGTACTTTCAGTTCAGTTTTTCAAATACAGCACACCAGTACTCACTTCCACACTTCGGCTACTGAGCATCAAACCTAGTGAGCATTTAATCTTATGGTCTACTTATAAGATATGTGAACCTCAGAGTTCTGGTCATCTAGTATAGTCCCTTAATTTTGCAGTTCAGACAACAGAAGCCCAGGAGGTGAAGTGAGGGTGGTTATGTTAGAGTAGCTTGCAGGCTGTTATTATGTAGTGAAAACATCTAAAAGTAATAAAGGGATGAGTTGTAGCTTTGCTTTGTGCTGTTAGGTGTTTATTTCAAAGGTTATAAAGAAATAGTGATCAGTGTGCTTTAGAATAATAAAGTACACACATCTAGTAATAAAGAAAGCAGACTTTTCATAAATATCAGGTTTATTACATATACTTTATGATATTAAGAATTCTTAAAAATTTATATGATTTTTATTTTATCAAAAGATTAAGGTTTATTATTATCAACAACTTAAGGTTTCATTTCCCAATTTCCTTCTCATGTAACAAGGATGATGAGAAAATAGGCAAAATAAATGAACCCAAATCTGCTTTGTACTAAGCAGTGCACTTGGCGTGTCAGTGGTGGTGATGTGGAGCCGACAGGAGCGTTATGTGGGATTTTAACACATAGCTGGTAGGATTATACACTGAGTTGTAATTTTTTTCTTTTTAAACTATTCTTTCAAAAAATTTTCCTCACAATTTATTCATTATTTATTCTGATTGAAGCTCCCTCCCTCAGTTTCACCCTCCCTCCCTGTTCCCCTCATTCCCTTCCACTTAGTCCACTGAAAGGGGGAGTTCTCCACTATGGCCATCTGCCCTTTGCTTGTTAAGTGTCATCAGGACTGCCTGGATCCTCTTCCTCTGTGGCCTGGCAAGGCTGCATCATCAGACGCAAGTGATCAGAGAGCAGTAAACTGAGTTCATGATAGAGGCAGCCCCTGCTCTCCTCACTCAGAGATCCACATGGAGACTGAGCTGCCAATTTGGCCACATCTGAGCAGGGTCTAGATCCTTTCCGTGCATGGTCCTTTGTTGGTGCATCAGTCTCTGCAAGATACCCTGGGCTCAAATCTTTTAGTTTTGTTGGTCTCTCTGTAGGGCTCCTGTTCCCTCCATGTCCCTCTAATCCCATCCTCTCTTCATCTATAAGACTCCCTCTGTTCTGCCCAAAGTTTGGCCTTGAGTTTCAGCATCTGCTTCGATCCTCTGTAGGGTGAGTCCTTTCAGAGGACCCTCTGTAGTGGACTCTCATCATGCTGGAGAGGATGTGGAGAAAGAGGAACCCTCCTCCATTGCTGATGGGAATGTAAACTTGTACAGTCACTTTGGAAATCAATCTGGTGCTTTATCAGAAAATTGGGAATAGCACTACCTCAAGATCCACCTATACCACTTTTGTGCATATGCCCAAAAGATGCCCCACCTTTCAATAAGGACATTTGCTCAACCATGTTTGTAGCAGCTTTATTTGTAGTAGCCAGAAGTTGGAAACCAACCAGATGTCCCTCAATTGAGGAATAGATACAGAAATTGTGGTACAATTACACAATGGAATACTACTCAGCTATTAAAAACAAGGAAATCATGAAATTTGTAGGCAAGAAGAGATCATCCTGAGTGAGGTATCCCAGAAACAGAAAGACAGGCATGCAACACACTTACGAATAAGCAGTTATTAACCATATAATATAGGACAGCCTATATTATAAGAAGCTAAACATTAAGGAGGACCCTAGGGAGGATGCTTAAATCTCATTCAGAATGACAAACAGGATAGATACCAGAGCGGTTGAAGGGAGGGATTTTTTTTTTCTTTTTAACATGATTGATCCTTTAAGACTATTTGACAATTGCAGTTGGAAATCACCTGCATTCCTCAGGTTTTCTTAGTTTATTGGCCTTTATATTCTTACCCTGACACATTTTATACAGTTTATTTTATTTTATTTTATTATTTTTTTGGTGTGTGTTTGTGTGTGAATGTAGTATGTGTTCGGTAAATGCAGGCATGCATGTGCTTCAGCAAACATGAAAATCAGAATAACTGATAGTTCTTGCCTTCCATTTTGTTTTTGAGGTTAGTTGGCCTGTGGGCTTCTGGGCAATTCTTCTGTCTTCAAATGTCACCTCTCTGTAGGAGTTTTGGCAGAGTAGGTGCATCCTACCAAATCTCACTTTAACATAGAATTTGCACTCAGATACTGAGGCTTATGTGGGAAGCTTTTCCCTGTTAAGCCGTCTCTCCTGCCACATGAAATAGAATGTAAATACTAATTCATTTATTGAGTAACCATCTAGTAAATATTTTTGGGAGTAGGGAGAAATGATTGTAGGACATATTTGTATAATTAATCCCTTAGTTTTCTCAGTCAAATATTTTTAAAAATGTGTATATATAGTAAATGTCTCAAATATTTCTCTCCTTTATTATTCTTTTTCAGGTATTTTTTTAAAGCATTTTCTCTTGTGGGAGAAACCCAGGAGCGTGAAAGAGTATTAATACATTTCTCCAATAGATATTTTTATTGTAATCCAGACACTATCACCTCACAAGGTAATCTAATGGCATTCGTTGTTTTAAAATTTTAACATTTTTATTTTATATTAATCACAGGTTATATACTTTGTATCCCAGCCGTAACCCCTTTCCCCATTCCCTCCCTATCCTACCCTTCCCTCCCTCATCTCCTCCCTGCCCCTTTCCAAGTCCACTGATAGGGGAGGACCTCCTCCCCTTCCTTCTAACTCTAGCTTATCAGGTCTCTTCAGGACTGGCTGAAATGTCTTCTGTGGCCTAGCAAGGCTGCTCCTCCCTGGGGGGGCGGAGGGGTCGAAGAGCCAGCCATTGTGTTCATGTTTGAAATAGTCCCTGTTCCCCTTACTAGGGTACACACTTGGATATTGAGCTACCATTTGCTACATTCAAGCAGGGGTTCTAGGTTATAGCCATACATGGTCCTTGGTTGGAGAAACAGTCTCATAAAAGACCCC
>CM053764.1:66905447-66927116 GCA_028658305.1 Pachyuromys duprasi
AGACTCGCGATCAAGCCTTTGGCAGAGGGCAAGAAGTGATGATAGAAATGGAGGAGGTTGATGAAACTTGGAAAGAACAAGAGCTCCACAATGACTAAACTGAGCAGGGCACATGGGTCTTGTATGAGATGGTTTCTACAACCAAGGACCACGTGTGGATGTGTCCTGGAACCCCTGTTCAGATGCGACCCAGGATAGCTCGGTGTAGGACTAAAGACCCTAGTGAGGGAAACAGGAGTGACAGACTGGCTAGATCCCATGGGAGGACATTGCAGCCATCCCTGAGGAGACAGGATGAGCTGGAGTTGGATGGAAGGTGAGGAGGTCCTCCCCAGTTGGTGGACTTGGAGGGGGTGGGGAGGCGATGAGGGAGGGTTGGGGAGGGTGGGAGGGAATGAGAGAGGGGGCTACGCTTGGGATGCAAAGTACGTAACCTGTGATTGATAACAAAAAATAAAAAAAAATGTAAAAAAAAAAAGAGCTAATAGGAACACCATTTACCAAATCCAGAAAAGCACAACTAGGTTCCCAGATAGATCCCTTGTTATTGCGATACTGATGTCTCCTTTGTGGTCAGAGTTTAACATGAAGCATAACCTTACTTGTGTTTGGTGTTAAGATATAAATTAAAACACAGAGCAGAACCTGATAAATAAATATTGGTAGGGAAAAGAAAGATTTAAATGTACATTTTGTAACAAATAAATCTTAAAATACAGGAAGAATTCTTTCACAGTTTCTTTTGCAGCTAGTAAAATGAATTCTTGGATTGACTTTGTAGGAGTTTAAATGGTAGATAAGTATTTGATTTATTTGCCATACTGGAAGACAGCTGTCAAATTTTAATTAAGATAACACTTTTTACTGTCTTTTTTAATGTTGGTTTTTCTTCATTCTTGAAAACTCATATATGTTTACAATGAAATACTATCATATCCATATCCAGTTTTCTACTTTCAACTTACCCTGTATCCTCCCAACATGTCAGCCTCCCAATCTCATGTCTTCCTTTTTCGTTGTTGTTGATACCCACCAGGTCCAGTTAATGCTGCCCACATGGATGTGCATGAGTGTGTTTCACTGACCAGAGCATGGGGAAGCCTCATAAAGTGTGAATCCCCTCTCCCAGCAGTTCTACATGCAGCGGTTTTAACCCTTCAGGAAGCTGATGAGCCGTATTAATTACTGTCCATGGGAACTTCTGAATCTGTAGTTTTCATCATAGCTAGTCTTTTCCCTACTTCCCTTCCTCCTAGCTTCCCTGTGTCTTCCTGTCTGTGCTGCCCTGTAGCCTTGGTGTCTTCTTGCTATGGGGTCTATCCAGAGTTATAAATCTAACAAAGGATTTTAGCTGTGACTGGAGTTTCTCCTAAGTTAGTCATTTCCATATGATCTCTGTTCCCTTTTGACATTGGTTCTCTACCATCCTGATGTTGTTGATGGAACCTCATGTTGTGGTGACCTTCAAGCATAAAATTACCTCATTGGTACTTCATGACTGTAATTTTGCTACTGTTATCAGTTGTAATGTAGATATCTGATGAGACCCCTGTGGATGAGAACTGATGTCTTATGTTGTTATGTCTTTTCTCTTGATTAGAGTTCCCAACCACAATGGCTTCTACCAGACTCTCATAATGTAGAACTTCTCACCAACACTGGAAGTCCACAGAACCACAGTAGGCTTGGATCTAGAAGTGATGAGATTTCTAGCTGAGGTGTTTTTACCATTATTATGTTTTTAAAATATCTGCTTATTACCAGAAAGAGTTTATATGGACTAGACTGAGACTCTACCTTCGGGTGTGGAACGTTTTTACAGAAAAATGTCATGGTTTGAAACTTTTTAATTTTAAAATGACCTTTAGAGTGCAGTACCTCTCACTATCATATTGGCAACTGTGTAAATTTAATAGGAATGAATCCTTACTTAAGTATGTGAAAGTTTAATTATGCAGTAGTCAATTTCATTCACTCTGTGACCTCTGAAAATGGAACCTTTTTCATTTCTCCATCTGCTTTTTCACTTCAGTTTACTTCTTTGTATTATACCCTGTTTGAGAACAGGCTCCCATGAATAAAGTATGTCACAGGTAAACTTTGGAGTCAGTGGGGTCATTTAGTGGCTTTAGAGGATCTCATTTATATATTTCATAATCATACTTTGTGAGTTTTCGCACTTTTGTAATAAGAAAGGCAGATGAAACTCACTTTTAGGTCAGTTTTGCCCTTCCTTCCTTCTTTCTCCCCTTGAATAGAGGAAGGGTAATAATGAAGAAAGTGATTGGCAGCTCACCGGACCTCTACTCTCCAGGACTTAACTCATTTCCTCTTATGACAGCCAAATGAAGAGGAAAATCAAATCTCTGTGTTTTGACAGAGTTCAATGTATCTTATTTCCTAAGAATTTAAAAAATAGTGTTTTAATTATGTATTGGTAGACTCTATTCTTAGGGCATTTCTCCAGCTTTGCCCTTAGAATGTATTTATACTCTTAAAATGTTTGAAGATCCAAATAGAGGTGGCTAGTTTGTTTGTTTATTGGTGTGTTTAATACACACTGCTTAATGGGTTGAATCTAATAAAACTTTAAAGTCATTATTGGATCATTAAAGCCCACTAAATGAATAGCACAGTTTTTATAATCATGAATTGTACTTTATGAGATGAGACTATTGAGTGGAAACTACCATTTACATTTTTGTGAGTCCTTTTGCTATACAATTTGGACTACTAGAGAATCACTAGATTTTCATATTTGCTTTTGCATGTAATGTTACAATGTGTCAAAAGTTATGTAGCTCCTAGAATTCTTTAGTGAATACACGTGAGAGAATGTAAGTGAAACAATAAATGCCTTTAGTATTAGGACAAAACACGTTTGACCAGGACCTCAGGACTCAAAACTGTTTCGTATAGTGCTTAGTGTCTTTTTACCACATTAAGTGGCAATATATTACAGGAGAGCTGGAGAGAACCCCACCAAGATTTCAGCTACCCTTAATGTTGGATTTTATTTTTAATTTTTTAAAGACAGTTTCTCTGCGTAGCCCTGCCTGTACTGGAACTTACTTGTAGACGAGGCTGGCCTTGAACTCAGAGGAACTCCTGCCTCTTCCTCTTGTATAATGGGACTAAAGAGAGGTGTAAAACAGCAGTAAAATAGCAATATTGATGGCTGAAAAAGGCAAGGCATCATAATATTAACTATTTTTTAAAATCATGATAACACATAATCAGTGTGTAAAATGTGCATATAGAGTTTTAATGAACTTTTCTCATCTGGACTGATGGAACTCCCTCAAGAGCCAAAGACCACCTAACAAAAGCTCCAGTACCAGACATGAGAAGACCTCTTTTGAGTTGTTGGCCAGGGCTGTCTAAGAGACTGCTTTGAAACTGAACAAAGGAGTCTTCTTTGCCCACCAACGGTGCATCTAAAAAGATGGACACGTGAGGGCAGCATACCACAGTTTAACTTCCATGATATAGCCGCAAACAAAACAAAGGCAAGACAGGAGCTTTAGAGCAGGGCTAGTCAGCTGAAATAATCACCACGTCAGTAGTAGACTTTCCATCATGCATTGTAACATGTTGGAGGAGGTGGAATTGTTGTGTGGGAGGGTGTGCCGGCTGTGTTCTAATATCTCAAGATTTATGAAGCTGGGTTTTACCCACAGACAATGAGAGCTGTTATTTTCCCCGAAAGTACAGTTTTCCACAGCTCAACACTAAAATTAATGATCATTCTGCTTAATTTTTTGACTCCTAACTTGGGATTTATGCTTGGTCCACTTTCATAGTGGATAATTTATTGAGAATCCTGGCTCAACTGGTAGTGTTTTATAGGTCAGGGACTACTAGATTATAGTTGAAACTTTATAGAAGGTTCCATTTTCTTTGTCTGGAGCAATATGCCTTTGGCTGAGTTTTTTAAAATTAGAGCTTGGATAGTTTTATGAACAAAAGTCTCCCTCTCCCCACCCTCTTTCTCCCATTATATTACAACAATTGAGGTCTATTTGTTTGTTTATTGGTGGAGTGGAGGAAAATCCACTAACTAAGGGAAAACCTGAAATTAAGATTAAATCTATCAGGATACTTTCTCTATTTTTATGCTTAACTCATAGCAGGTAATTGATGGGCAAAATATTAATTACAGGCAAAAATTCATCTGAGTTTTGTGTGTGTATAAAATTTTATTGGAACACATTCACACTTACTTTTAAAAATCTTTATATAGAGTTGACAATGTTGAACAGTTTTTATAGAGAACATATGGTTTGCAAAGCCTGAAATATTAGCTGCCTGATCCTTTAGAGAAATTTATAGAATTTGTGTGTTTAAGACTTATTTATTAATTTTTTGCAGTTTGTTCACTTTGTTTCCCAGCTGCAGCCACCTCCCTGTCTCCTCCCAATCCCATCCTCCCTCCCTCTTCTCTCCTTATGCCATTTTCTTACTCCACTGATCGGGAAGGTTCTCCTTCCCTTCCGGCTGACCCTAGCCTATTAGTTCTCATCAGGACTGGCTGTATTGTCTTCCTCTGAGGTCTGACAAGGTTGCACCCAGGAGGTGATCAAAGAGCTGGCCACTGAGTTCATGTCAGAGACAGCCCAGCTCTCTTCACTAGGGAACCCACATTATCAAAGCTTACATCACACGTTAACTATGTTTAAGACTTCTTTAAAGGCTAGAGAGAGAGCTCTGTGGTTAAGAACACTTGTACTTAACAGAAAACCTGAGATCAACGTCCCCACATCTATATGGCATCTTACAGCCATCTGTAACTCTACGTCTAAGAGATCTAGTGTTATGGAATTATTAATATTTGATATTGATTCATGTAATTATTAAGGAATATAAAGGAATTAATTATTCTAGTAATATTAACACTGGTCATTAACTCAGTAGCGGTTATTCCTTAACCTGCTATTATATAAATAAAAGACACAGAAACCTATTAGATTTTTGATAAGCCTTAATGCCCTGGGGTTGGGCAGATATTAACCCTCTAAAGTTATCTTGTCTGCTTCCCAGCCAAAACCTTCATAAATACTTGCATATTTTCCATTTGGGCTGCTTCTGTCCATCATGCCAATCCTCAGAGCAAGTTCCTCCTGGCCACATTCTTCTAGCTCACACTGACTCATGTTGACCTGCTCCTTTATCTCCTCTCTCTTCCTCTCTCCTTCTTGTGGTCTCTCTGTCTTCCACCTCCAAGCTTGTGAACCTTCACTCCTCCTACCCCTTTTCTGCCCAGTCCAGGCTGTAGGCAACTTTATTAGCCAGTCAGGGATAAGTTGGGAGGCACGGTTCACACAATGCCATTTTGGAAACGTGAGAATTTACTCATAGGACAATGATGATCTTGGGGGCAAGCAATTAACAATTGGATACATAGTAGCTACAGATCAACCTGGACAATCTAGTGACCAGTATAACATTTCTCTCTCACAAACACAACAAACAAACAAATAAATAGATAGATAGGTAGATGGATAGATAGATAGATAGATAAATGGTAGATGGAGGAATGGATAGACAGACTAACTGGTATAAAGGCTTAAAGAACATCTCCTTTATAACTACCTACAGTTTGTATGTCTCCTCCCTCAATGTAATTAGGTGAGATTTAAACTGTTCTCTTAACTTACAGGTTGAACTAGGACTATTCAAAAATATTTAAATTATTTTATTTTGAAAACAAACTATTGAAAGAATTCCCTAAAAAATTTAACATGTCTTTAAAACATACGTACAGAAAAGACTCTTTCCTATGAAAAGAAATCTCTTTTAGGGGCTAGAGTAATGGCTCCACTGGTAAAAGTGCTTCTTGTCCTTCCAGAAGACGGGAGTTCAGTTCCTCGCATCCATACTAGGCAGCTCACGGCAGCTTATAACTCTATGTGCTGGAAAGTTTGATGTCACCTTGACACAGCTAAGGTATCCTGAGGGGGGGAGGGGCTCAGTTCTGAAAATGCCTTCATAAGTTCAGGCTGTAGGCAAGCCTGTAGTGCATTTTCTAAATTAGTGATTGATAATGGGAGATACAGCCCACTGTACGTGGTACCATCCCTGGGTACTTAGGTCTATAAAAAAGCAGGCTGCTCATCACAGCAATAGAAAGCCTAAGACACCCAGCTACAGGGGATCCAATGCCCTTTTCTGGTCTCCACTAGTAGCCTGCACAACCATAACATAAAATCTCTCTTTCTCACACACATATACCAAATAAAAATAAATATTTTTAAAAAATAAATCTTAATATAGCAATATTATCAACATAGATTATAATCTTCAATTTTTTCAGTAAATCTTTAATTGAAGATATTTTATTTTTTTATTAATATTCTTTTCCTAAAGATTGCATCTTGATCATTTAAACATTTATGGTTTTAAGCTGTATAATATTTGAGGGTTTCAAACAAAATGCTTAATTTTTGTGGTATTTCCTGTTTGCATACTTTCACTTTCTAGGTTTGGATTAAACCTTATCTCCAAGGGCATCATCTGAACTGCCATTGCAGATTTGGGGAGAAATCCATCTCTATGTCTAAATGAATCAGGAAGCCTCTTCCAATTTTCAGTCTTTATTGACCCCTTGAATAGAGACTCAGGTGATTCGCCAACCCTTGTTTCAGAGGGGCCTACCCTTCTTCAAAGTGCTAAATCAACTTGGGAAGAGAATGAATAGAATATCATAGTTTATGAGCATCTTTGTTATACCTAAGAACTCGTAAGATACAGAATCAGTAACTAGAGATAGCTTTACTAAATGGAATTTAAAAATTCATGTGACTTTATTACAAAGAAGGATTCTTGATGAAAGATAATATTATCTGTACTCTCCATTAAAATTTTTATGAAAGTTTGTAGAAGGAAGGATGTGTGACATACATGCTAGTAAGAATTAAAATTGACTGACTTGAGCCTTCACCTTTTCCTCTAAACCTTTCTTAGAAGAATTACCAGTAAGCCAGAAAAAGACAACAAGGGCAGTGATAAAAAATTTAACTAATTGGATATTTAAAAGGTACTTGGACACAGAGAAAGCCATATGTTTTAGCCTTTTTTTCTCTGTTGATAAAAGAAGTTAACACACAGTATACTGTGTGATTACACTGTGCTTCTGTCCTGTGTTATCTAAGGTGTAGCCAATACTACATCAGCTGGGGATTGATTGTAGTCCTCTACTTTCTGAATATGCTCAAACCTTTATCCTCTAGTCTCTTATAGAAATAATAGCCTTTGTATTTTTGTACACATATCTTTCCTTATGATTATCTAATATTCAAATATTCTCTTGATTGATTATATTTAATACAGTTTCCCCTGAGTACTTTTTCCACTGAAGTTTAGTTGATTCTGATGAGGAAGAACTTGAAGGTTGTGCAGGTCATTCCCAATTGGAGCTTCAAAGTCCATAGGTGTATCCAGTGGGTATCTTTATTACCACTGTGGAATGGTATAGTCATGCTGAAATTATACGAAAGGTACTACAAAATGAATAATCAAAATAAATGTGGATTTAGAGTGAAGCTGACTAGAGCCATTGGCAAACTCTTGGTTCATGTGGTTCTGAGTCTCTGCTTATTTGGCTCAGTGGCTAGCTAATAAGTGGACAGAGAGTTCCTTAAATACCAGAATTTTTTGTTCAGGAAAAGCTACTAAAAAAAAAATCAATGGTGGTAACTGCAAAGGGATAAAAGGAGCTACAGCATTGCCAAACTATTCAAAATCTTTAACCTACAGCCATTAATGTAGGAATACAAGGAAACAGTGTGTTCCATACAGGATATGAGAGTATTCCCTAAGTTTCCCTCTCTTTTCCAAACAGTAAGAGATTGAGCCATCTACTTCTGTGAGCAAAGTAGACTTCAAGGTAGTGTTCTTTTACTAGAGGCAAAGTAGGACATTTTAAAATAATAATGAAATTCAGTAAGAAGGTATAACATTTTTAATCAATATAGGTATCCTGGATGTTGCAATAAAATAGTATACCCCCCCACCCCGGCATATGGAATAAAACCGTTGTAGGCACAGTGTTAGAAAAGACCTAGGAAAACTTTTTGTTCTTTTGTTCTTTAACCCCAATTCAGACCTCCTATAAGTTGCTGTTTTCTTTGTATGAGGAGATTCTGATGAAGAGCTCTTCATTTGTTGTGATTTTCAGGGTGATAATGTTTTTGTTCAGAGGTAACTCTTTGTGGGTACTGGGCAGCCACAGAATGTGGGCAGGGGTGTCTCCAAGCAAACAGGCCTCTGGTTAAGAGGTTGGGATTCATCCTCCACATCATATGTAAGGACCTACTTGTAGAACAGAATAGGGCTGAAAGTTGAGTCGCCTCTATTTGGCATTGAGTAATCAGCCATGAATATTATAAAGCTGTTCTAGAAGCCCACAAAGGGTTCCTCCTCCTCTCTCTCTTGGAAGTCCTTGCTCACTTTTCCTTAATGGATTTGCTTTAGCTCTGCTACACAAACAAATACTCACGGGGAGGGAGGGGGAAGAAAGTCAGAAACAAGTGCCAAGTAGCTGAGTGTCTAAGCCCCACAAAGAACAGAGTTCTCTGTGCTCGACAGCCTTTAAGACCTATCCTATATATTTTTTCCCAGATTGTGTCTGTATTCATGTGCCATCTTGTAAAATAAGATACAAGTGTTAGTGTGTTCTTGAGTTTTATAAAGAACAGGGCAAAACCAAGTCAATAAATGGAAAAAGATTGAAACTATACAAAGAATATTCTCTATATAATGGAATGAAATAAGGGACTGAAAGAAATTTGTGGAGTTAAATTTGTGATCAAAGAAGAAATTTCAGAAAGAAGATAGAAAAGTAATTTTAGATAAGAGTAAAAACCATTTTTAAACATTCTTTTAGGATACAACTGTAGCAGTACTATATGGCAAATTTGTTGTAAGGGCCTTTCAGTACAAGAGAATGAGTGTAAATCACCCATCTAACCCATTTAGAAATGAGTAACAGAATAAACCAGTGAAACTAAAGGAAAAATAACATATGGCAGACATACAGAATGGAAGGACAATAAAAATTAGTGGATATATGGGTCACAGACTTACTTTTCTGTAATATCAGTGATGTTTTCTTTCTTTTAAAAAAGTAATAATTTTTCTTATTTGATGTTCATTGGTGCTTTGCCTGCATGTGTGTTTGTTTGAGGGTGTGAGATCCCCTGGAATTGGAGTTGTAGACAATTGTAAGCTTCCCTGTGGGTGCTGAGAACGGAAGGTTCTCTGCAAGAGTAGTCAGTGTACTCTTCACTGCTGAGCCATTTCTCCGGTCCCATATCAGTGACATTTTCAAATGAGATAAAAAGAGAAGACTCATATTACAAACGACAGTATGAAAGGGAGGAAATTATTATCGATTGGTTTTGTAGAAATAAAAGGATACTCAGTAAATAGTGAGTAGTAATGTGAACAGATTAGATAATTATGCAAAATGAAAAAAATCAACTGGAAGTCAGGAAGAAGTATAAACTCTGAATAGACCTTTAGCAAGTCATGTTAGTAATCAAAGATCTATCAATAATGAAAAGCCCATCATGTGACTTTAGTTGTAAAGAATATCACAGATGTAAAGAAAGGGAAGAGGGACAGTTCTCAGATCTTTCTGTAAGAACAGTATTAACGTGATATCAAAACAAAGATATCACAAGAATATTAATATCCTTTATGAGTAGCCTATGTTTTAAAAAAATGTCAAAACTAGCAACATATGAAATGGTTAATATACCTTCAGGCATCTCTGAGAGATATCATTATTTCCAGGCCATAATGAATTGAATATGAAAATACTGTGATTCACCCATCTTTTTTATTTCTCAACCTTAAGAGTTATACTTAATCTATAGTAGACCATTAAGTTTGTAATAGCCATATGTCCCTAAACCAGCATATGTTCCTCAATTAAAAATACTCCATTGCAACTGGGCTATAGTGGTGCATGCCTTTAATTCCAGTACTCAACGGAAGAGGCAGGCAGATCTCTGAGTTCAAGGCCAGCCTGGAGTGAATTCCAAGATAGCCAGGGCTATGCAGAGAAACCCTGATGACAACAAAACCAAATAAACAACAACAAAAAAGAAAACAAAGAAACAAAAACACAAAAAACTTAATTGCTAAAAATGTTAATGATAATCTGATCCAATTGGCGAGAAACAATCTTGCTGGGGCATGATTTTGCCTTATTGTTGATGTCTATCTATTAAACAGGCCTGTACTTGCTGAAATTTGGGGTAGCTCTAGCAGTTTCTCTTTTTTTGTAGTCATTTTTAAAATTTATTATAATTTATTCACATTGTATCCCAGCTGTAGCACCCTCCCTCATCTCCTCCCAATCCCGCTGCCCTCCCTCCTTCTCCTCCCATGCCCCTCTTCCAGTCCACTGATAGGGGAGGTCCTCTTCCCCTTCCCTCTGACCCTAGCCTATCAGGTCTCATCAGGACTGCCTGCATTGTCTTCCTGTGTTGTCTGGTAATGCTGCTCCCACCTCAGGGGAAGGTGATCAAAGAACCAGCCACTGAGTTCATGTCAGAGATAGCCCCTGTTTACCTTACTAGGAAACCCACTGAGATACTGAGCTGCCATGGGCTACATCTGTGCAGGGGTTCTAGGTTATCTCCATGCATGATCCTTGGTTGGAGTATCAGTCTCAGAAAAGACCTGTGGGCCAAATTTGTTGGTTCTGTTGCTCTTATTGTGGAGCTCTTGTCCCCTCCAGGTCTTTCTATCTCCCCCGTCTTTCATAAGATTGCCTGCACTCTGCCCAGAGTTTGGCTATGAGTTTCAGCAACTGCTTCAATACCCTGCTGGGCAGTGTCCTTAGTCATCAGGGAAATGCAAATCAAAATGACCCTGAGATTTCACCTTACACCCATCAGAATAGCTAAAATCAAAAACTCAAGTGACAATCCATGCTGGAGAGGATGTGGAGAAAGGGGAACCCTCCTCTATTGCTTGTGGGAATGTAAACTTATACAACCACTTTGGAAATCAATCTACTTTGGAAATCAATCTGGCACTTTCTCAGACAATTAGGAATAGTGCTATCTTAAGACCCAGCTATATCACTACTAGGCTTATATCCAAAATGTGCTCAAGTATACAACAAGGACATTTGCTCAACCATGTTTGTAGCAGCTTTATTCGTAATTGCTAGAACCTTTAAACAACCCAGATGTCCTTCAACTGAGGAACAGATACAGAAATTGTGGCACATTTAGACAATGGAATACTACTCAGCCATTAAAAACAACAAAATTATGACATTTGTAGGCAAATAGATAGAACTAGAAAAGATTATCTTGAGTGAGGTATCCCAGGATCAGAAAGACACATATAGTATATACTCTAAGTGGATATTAGACATATAATATAGGATAAACATACTAAAATCTGTACATCTAAAGAAGCTAAGCAAGAAGGAAGACCCTTGGTAAGATGATCAATCATTCAGAAAGGCAAACGAGATGGACATTGGAAGAGGGAGAAAACAGGGAACAAGACAGGAGCTTACCATAGAGGGCCTCTGCTAGTTTCTTGCAGTTCAATGACAATGATTAAATTTGACATGTTGGTTGATTCAAGAGAGATTTATCTGCATTGTGCAAAAGTTTAGGATAGTCTTTCTCTTGTAATAGAATATATTTCAGTATCAGGGTCAATGTTTTTTCAACTTCTGTATGTCAGCTTTATCAACCTGACACAGCATAGAGTAATCTGAGAGGAATCCTTCAATTGAGGAATTTGCCTGAATAAATCAGCTTGTGGTCATGTCTGTTCGGGATTGTTTTTTGGTGCCGGAAGGTCATCCCATTGAATGACAGTCCCATCGTAGCAGGAGACCCTGAGCAATACAAGACAGGTAGTGAAGCAGTGAACCTGTAAGTAATGTTGCTCCATAGTTTTTGAGTCATGTTCCTACCATGAGTTTTTGCACAGACTTCCCACAATCATGGACTAAGAACTGGAAGTATAAATGAAATAAACCCATTCTTTCCATAAGTTTCTTCTTGTCAGAGCCTTTTATCACATCTGTAGGAGGAAACTGGAATGCCTTGTCTCTGATTCTCTAGTCTAGGTCTTTGTTGTCATGTCAGTAATGATACAACACCTTCACCAGCAATGGGCTTCATCTTCAGGATCCATATTCTTTTTGACACATGAACAAGACCAAATGTTGTTTGCATGGTTTTGTCCTGATTATAACAAACCTGTCCTCTCTTTTGGGCTCTATTGTTAATTCTACTTCTGTTGCTATTCCTAGCACTTCATTGAAATTTTAAACCCCCCAAAGTGTTCTGAGAAAGCTGAAACCAGCTTCATCCAAACTCATGTTAACTTTCAGAATTTACTAAAAATCTCATTATCAGCCATCTTAGTAGTGAAACCTTTCCAGAAGGTTCCCACATTCCTTTGCCCAAATGCACTAATGAATCACTGTTTGATTTCATTTATTTTTCCTGAACTTACACTTTGGTCTGCTTTTTGGTAAAAGTTTACTCATTAACATGAGTTTACTCATAAACATGTTTTTATAGTTAGAGGAATTTTTTTCTAGGTCATAATTCTTATTTGCAATAAAAACTGCAGTGAGAAATGAAATATAAGTTTTCACATGTTAAAAATATTTTAGGATGATTTATACTGAGTAATAATTATTAACACTTATTAGAAGTCAAATAATGTTCAAATTCAAAAAAAGAATTTGAATTTCTCAGACATGTTAAAATATTTTTGTGTGACTAGTGATTGAGTCTCTATAAAAATTTTATTTAAAAGCAAGACTTTTAAAAGACATAGTTGCTTTGCGATTATTCATTTTTATCTTATTTTCTTGAAACTTAAGAAGGCTTTGCCAAGTTATATTGAAATGATTCGATCATACCTTGAGATACCTTGGTTAACCTAAGAAAGTATTATGAAAATTGATTCTTTGTCATTTTTAGTACACTATTGCAAAGCATATTTTAAAATTAAATTTCTTCGCTGTGCTTCAAGTACAAAAAAAATCAAAACTTCAGAAATGCAAACTTAATTCATTGGAAATAACTATTGAATAAGTTGATTGGCAAGGCTTGTTCTTAGTGTCATTCTATTCATCCAGCCTTTCATATGAAATTTGTGTCTGCTTGCTGATGGAAGAAGCAAGAGTTTTGACAAAACAATTTTAGCATTTCCCCTTTCAATATTTAGATAGCCTGGGTGGGATGAGTCTTAAGAGTAGAACATAGGGAAGGTGCGAGGTAATTACTCTGAAGAAAAAGGCTGTGTTCTGGAAGCTGGAATTCTGTATATGCACTGTCGTAAAACTGTCAATGAAGCCCTTGTGCCCTTTATGTTTGGAGCATGTGGCTTGAGTCATTCTGACTACTATAGTTCAAATCACACCTCTGCCATTTATGAGCCAAAACATTAGCTTTGGAAAGCATACCGTTACTCACCAAACTGCTGCATACAGACATACGGATGTCACTGCACCTTGTCTTTCCTTCTAGTGCATATTGCCAGAAATGCTTTATCCTGTGCCCATCTCTGCGATCTGCATCCCTCCCCTGCATGTGACAGAGTACTTTTGGTTCTTCTGTGCTTTTTCAAGATTTATTTATCAAGTGAGCAGCTTTGAAAGATTAAGTGACTTGGGAGCCATACTGAGGTTTGCTTATTGCATTGGAAGATGGAGGTGATGCTTCTCTTCAAATGGAAGGGGCACATATTCTTTTGTGTATTATCAAAAATCCCCCTTTCTGAAGTATACAGGCTCACTGTGAAAAGCATCCCACTGTGTGTACAAGTGTCATTTGCCCCTATTCAGCTTTTTGTGTGAACTGCAGTTCAAGCAGCCAGTTTGAATACTATTAACATTCTGGCCCTTCCTATTACTGTTAAGCGTGAATTCCTGTTTGTCTTTCTTGGGAGTCACTATCTAAGCTGGTAGATAAGATAACCTGTTAGCTTAAAGGTAAATAAATCTGAGGCCCTTCAGTGTAGTTGTCAAAATGTAAGGAAATACAAATATTAATTCAGCTCAGAAATAACATTTTAACCCATGTTTTAAGTTTAAACTTCATTATAACCTGTAATAACCTGTGTAAATGCATCATCATTTTACAGATTTTCGTATGGGTTAAAATAAAGGTTTAGCATAACTGCAATTTATACAGTAGGACAATTTAAAAATCATTATATGCCATGTATCTTTCTGAAGTTAAAATTAATTGTATCACACACACAGGGACACACACACACATGTTACAAACCAGCTCAGCTACTAACTCTGCTTAACCACATTTCAAAGAATTAATCTTAACTCTGTAATCATGATATATTTTTCTTTATTCTAGAATATTGGAAAGAAGATGACCTGCCAAGAGTTTATTACAAATCTCCAAGGAGTAAATGAAGGTGTGGATTTCTCCAAGGATCTTCTGAAAGTAAGCACAGGACTATTGGTTTTCAAGCAGACTTATGTTTATATTTACTGCTACTTTGAGCTAATGATTGCCAAAGTTTTTAAGCCTTTTGTTTTGCTTTTTGTTGGTGATTTTTAAGGTGCTATTGAGTCTTGATTTTGGTGATTCAGATTACAAATTTTCTGGTGTCAATAATTTTTAACAGTTTGTATTATAGTAAGTAACGTGGAGAAAATAAATTACGGACTAGTTGGTGATGCCAGTGGCAGTGAGCGTTGTTTGTGTCATGGGGGTATAGTTATTTTAGAAACAAGCTTTTGCAGACTTCTGGAAGCATGTTAGGCAGTGTTCATTCTCAATCACAGGGACACTCATCTGCCTCTGGGAATAGATTAAATTCCAAGCAATTGTGAAGTAAGTGAATTATTTGCAACTGGCTTTATTATTGGTAACATTCATCATGTTTTCATCAGATTATTTTCCAGGAGACAAAATCAACTTTGACGATCATAGATTTTACAGCATTATAGATAAGACGTTTGATCAAATATTAAATAATAATTGCTGTGGAATATGAATATTTTAGAAGTAGGGTACAAGATATGTATGTTAAGAATGTGGTTTCTACAGCTCTTTATGCAATCCTGGTCTTTCCTTTAAAACTTGGTACATATAGCTTTCTTTTGGAACCAGTCACTTTGGAAGACTTGCTTAAGAAAGGTGGCACATTTGAATCATGCTGTGAGATGGAAATGTGCTTTTGGAGAGAGGGTGTCCTTCATTATATTTTATGTAACTTTTAGTCTATTTTTATGGTGTATGGTAATCTAGGGCTACACTGCCAAGCCATATCACCACTCCTGTGTAATGTATAAAGGGGAGCGTTCCATCAGATTTGGGGAAATTAAAGAAGGTTATAAATATGGTACTTTCAGAGTCTAGAGCATAATGATTTCAATGCAACCTATTTTAAAATCTACGTGGTGAAAATTTCAGGAAGAAAAGTAATTTTGATTTACTATAGAACAAGATTTTTTTTAATGAAAAAATAAGTACATTCTTTTCCCCCTTCCATCTAGTCCCTTTCAAGTATTTCTACCCCTTGCTCTCCCTAGAAATTAGGGCCTCTTTTTCTTAGCTATTACTGTTATATCAATGCAACCTGCTCAGTTCATTTAGTGTTACTTGAATGTCTGTGATTTGGGTGGCTTAGAGCTGTCCACTTGTTGCTGGATAACCAGTTTTGGGGCCATTCCTGGGAAGATACTTCTCCCACTCTTAGCCATTCCTTAGTTATATATAGTTTCCCCCTTCCCAGTGGATGTGGTCTTGGAAGATTTTCCCCTGTATGTTATCATACCTAAAAAAGCCCAACAAGATTTTTTTAAGATTGCTTCGTTACTGAGCAGATGACGTTTCTGAAGGTCCAGTTTCACATGAGTAGGACATAAAGGGTGCAGAACTTTGGCATACTGAGTGTGTTGTGCACACTCTTGAAGCTATAGTGTTGGCAGGTCTTTTGTTGTGTTTTGTCTTTTTATCCTTCCTTTCATCCTTTCTTCCCTCCCTCTCTCCTTCCCTCTTTGACTTTCTTCCTTCCTTCCTTTCTTTTTTTTTGTTCTTTTCTTTCTTTTTCTTCTCTGTGTGTTCATATTAGAGAAGAAAAATGACTCTTTCCAAGACAGGACCTATGATATTCTTATGAATTACATGAGAACGGGAAATTGATAGGAAAATGTCATTCTGAGGTTTTTCTATGTGAATAATAAGCCATGGATGCTTCTACGGCTACAGGCATGTTACTGGGTATATTATAACATGTTTGACGGAGCTGTCTAGAGCTAAGTGTAGGTAATATTCAGTGAGTGCAGTGGCTGCTGTCCACATTGGCGAAACACGGTTCTTGATTTCCTCTGACATTTGTGAAGTCCTGCAGCTGTAACCATGGTTCTGAACCTCATTCAGTGTGTGTTTGTTCCTTATGGGAATAATCCAGTGACTGGAAATACTGCTGTCGTTTAGTGTGGGAACTGTCCTGTGACATATGGATTTCACTTCAGAGTATTCCTCTACCACTCACCCATCACAATAACCTTTTTGTTTTATTATCATAAGAGTGATGTTTACTATCAATTTTAGTATAGAACAGCTCTTCTTGAAATCATTATGGTTGTATTTCATAATTGGGTGTTCAACCTTTTCCCTACCTTCTCATCCTCCTTCTCTCTGTTTCACCTTCTTAATTTTTTTTGATGTACTGCTTTCTTCTGTTTTTTAAATTTTTAACTATCTTCTCTTTTTAATTTTTGGAGAAAGCTTCAATTACATGTATGCCAAACAGATAAACACAAAAATTCCTCTTATCATCTCACAGGTTTGTGAGTAACTGTTTTTTCTTCCTTAATCCTGTTTTCAACCTATAAAATTATAGGCATTCAGAACATTCTGAGATTTTGAAAAATGTGATAAGAGTGAAGATGCAATTTTGAATACATTTCTTATAAAAATATAACTTACTGTCTTGATCAGAAATACCTTACTCTGCTTTATTGAACTGGGTCTTTTGTTGTTTCCCATTGGCCTTAATTTTTTTTTTAATCTCCCTGGGTCAGAAGTTACATTTACATTTATACTTATTTAAATTTCTTTGGACCAGAGTAATGTTTGTACCTGTATCTGATTCTGTGTGTTTGCATAGTTGGCGGCATTTTTTAAAGGTCCAGCATGTGTTTCAAGTGTAGGACTTGGAAACGATTCTGGAAACAAATGTGTACATTTCCTCAGAGATCACGAACTGCTGAAAAACAAGGAGGACCTTCTTTTGTTTGAGCAATTCTCCAGTATTGAAATGAAAGTGCATGATCTTTTCTGCTCTATCTAAACAGAAATAACTAAGAAAAATACACCATAATATGTGCGTGTAAGGGAAATAAGAAGTGTACCTCTTTTCTTTAATTCAGAGAATGTTTGCCTTCCCTGTGCTGATAGGATGGCTGACAAGTTGGGCCCTTATTACAGTTGTCATTGCAGTTCCAGCTGTTTCTTAAATAACCTGACAAGGAATTTGAGTGTTTTGGCAAGTAAGTTTTCCCTGAAAGCTGTTGGATGCAGTAAGAGAGCCAGTAGTAGTAGGTTATTAGCTTCTTCAAAGAATGCAGTGCTTGAGATGGGATTTTAATGCACAGGTAGAAGCCTTATTTTTCCATCAAACAATTATTCTGTTCCATTTGCTGCCTCCTACAAACAGTCCCCATGTTCAGTGTAGGGTAGTTCATAATGCTGTATTTCATTAAGGAAAAATAAATAACATAGAATTTAAATTTTTATAGATTTATTTGAGTACACTCTCACTAAATTTCTTAATGAAATTCTTTTGTTTTTCCTCGCTTTATTCAAAACAGAATTTAGTCAAGATCCTTTTAGAAGTAGGTTCCAAAATTACATAGGTTTTCTCTATTTCTTAGTTGGCTGGACACTTTAGAGAGAATATACTTTGTTTTGATAATTTGTCATTTGGTATTTTTAAAGAGACAACCAATTAAAAAATAATGGAAAATTTGGGCAGAAAGTTGCAGACCTCAAACAGACTCAGAGGTCAACAAAGAGAAATGAATCTTAGGTAAAGATTAATGTGTTTTCTTGGGCAAAAAAGAAATATAATTACAGAATACAAAATTCTATGATGCAGCTTCATGACCATTAGCTTTTTATTCCATTATTTCCTTAAGTAAAGATAAAAACAACTCAAAAGTAACCTGAAACATTAGAGATAATTTTTTGTAAGTTCAAAATAGCACAAAGAACCTGTTTACATAGAGCTGATGAAAAGTACTATAGGGGTTCTTTTAGCAAAGCAAAAGCAAAACCTAGCCTACCTCCCAAGCGCCATTTTGGGCCTCTAATTTGATGCATTCAGCAGGGGAGAAAAAAATGAAAATACAATACTGACAGTTGTCCTTCTTTCCTCTATCTTCTACCAAAAGGTTCACTTCAAACAGCATGAGATCTTCACTATTCTTTACCTCAACACACCCTCTATGTGTTTGCCCTTCTTTCTTTGTATTTGATTCTGTGATTATTGGTGAATGAATACAAGTATAATTGGAGAACTATGAATGAGGCCAGATTAGGGATGTTATATTATTCTTTTACAAATATTAACATTTGACTGGGACCATCAACCTTTAAAAAATAATAAGCAGATTCACTAAAAGGAAAGGGGGGTCAATTCTCTCTTTAGTCAGGTTAGGTATCATATTAAAATTGGCTTAATGAAATTTTACTGTTCTTTTGATTCTTTCAGAGTATTGAATATCATGTACCATAGCTCTGCTATATCTAGCAATATTAAAAACAATGAAACAGTCATTAGCTTAAAATAAACTTGATTAACTTAGAGTTAATGCTTTTCTGATTTTCCTTCTTATGAAGATAAATGTGTATTTTAATATTTGTGAATTATGCAGAAGTAAATTCAGTCCTTAAAGCAATAATACAATGGCTATTATTTTTGAAAAATTGATAATTGGACGGTAATATGAACCTATTATTCTTCAGGATGTTTCTGGAATCTGTTGGGAGGAAGCACCTAGTTAAAAAGGCAGGACAAAACTGGTTGTCCTGCTGGAAGCACTAGCTTGGATATCAGAGTCAACAGTATTGAGGGATATATATATATAAATATTACTTTGAGCCTCTTGTTGGAGCTTCTGTTTCTAGATTGATTGCTTAGACCCCCCCCCTGGCTTTCTTACTGTGTTCTAAACAAATGGAGTTGACAAGAAAGAAGTAGGAAAAATATAATTGTCTTCTCAGTGTTCTATGATATGCAAAAGTAAATGTATCAGAGTGCTTCAGGGCAGAGATTGAGATAAGCAGTGTAGAATCTGGAGAGCAGAATGTTGCACCTGGAATTGGACATATGCGTCTCAGCTTCCATGCATAGCATCTGGTTATGGTACCCTCCTCTCAGAGTGAACAGAAGGATTAAGATACAATGAATATTCACCAGACTTACTGATAGGGTGGTGAAAGTCCTGGGCCCTAAGTATATTTGAGAGTTGCTAGTGATGTCACTAGTGATAGAATTGGGGGTGGGGGACAGAAGGGCATTGATGTTCATTTTACTTCTTTGTGCCTTAATCTCTTCCACTGTAAAATAAATCATCCGATCTGTGCCAGTAGTTGTGCTATTTTTTATATGATCCCGTGAAGCATGTCGTGTCTGCTAGCTTCTTTCTTACCCTTCCAGTCCTGCACCAGAAGTGTAAACTCAAGTTTCTCTGTTGTGTTCAAACTTCCTTATGTGATGTCTTATGTTGTGCTCAAACTTCCTTACGTGAATCAGAATGTGGCTTGGCATAGAAGTCCAAAGATGGTAGGTGATCTTTAAGACTCCTTTCAGTGCTAGGAGTGTTTTTTACACTGTTCTTGTCTTTGTAAACTCAAGTCATACCTCTTAAATTTGTTTTCCTCTTGTGCGTCTAGTTTAGACGAAGAAGCATGCACAAATAATGAAGCCAGCAAATGTTCAGTTCTAAATCTAAGGAAGTTCCTCTTTTTATAGCAGCAATCTTAAAAGATCATGCCCAGAAGACTGGAGGAGAGGAAGAAGGGGGCCTCAGTCTGAAACAGGTCTAAACTTTTTATAAATGAAAAGCCAGAAGTGAATTCTCAAAAATGCTTGATCTGAGTTATATTCGGAGTATGTAGTTGAAAATAGGAACTTATGGGTGGTATTTAAGTGTAGCTATAAAAAGAGCATCAACTGCTGCCTGGAGTAGGTGAGCTCTCAAAGAGAAGGTCATGTAAACCTGGTAGCAACAGTATCTATGGAGGAAAGGGCTCAGAAGCTTATCCTAGTGTAAGGAGGAGAGTCTTTGAAAAGAAAAGCATGTTAGTGAGCTTTAAAAGAGAAAAGGATTAAAGGTTGAGGCTCAAAATACAGGCTCTTGCTGCCTTTTTTCAGTGTGGCAAATCAAGCTGAGTTGTGTGATAAAAGTCATGTATCTGCTTCTTTCTGCCTTCTCCCTATGGAAGTTTGCAAGTATGATGTGGCTTTCAGACCTGAGATGATCATGGACAAGATGAGCGTGGTGTCTTTTGTATGGTTCAGACTGTGAATGAACAATGGTGATGGTAATGAGGACGTAGCTGGAAGTAGCTGGAAATCTACACATCATGTTTGTACTTAATTAAAAACAACAACAACAACAAAAACTTCTCCAAAAAAGTCTGTTAGAATGGTATGATAGAACAGATGCGCCGTAAAGAGTACAAACAGATTTTTCTCCAAAAAGAAAAGTTTGGGTGGGGGTGGTAGGAATCGTTAAGTGTACTGTAATGTAATATTAATGATTGCTGAGCAGATTCTATTTCTAATTTGACCACAGAGAAGCACTACAAGGTTTCATACCCCAGTGCCTCCACAAAATTTTGAATGTTGGTATATTTGGAGCATTCTTAAAACATTGTAAGACTACCCGCCAAGCCAGCTGTTGTTCTTACACAGACATGAGCACACAGGCTTGACTTGAAGTTGATCACAAACTGAAACTCTGAACCTTCTCTTTTTGCTTATGATTTACCCAACAAGGCCTGGGACACCTGTAAGAGTGACTGTCTACAGGCATACAATCCAAGACTACATGAGCTATCCCAGCAAAATACTGTGATATCATGTTTATTCATTAAGGAACAATGGAACACATTTTAATTTAGAGGAATTTGTAGGTACAATAAAATAGCTCACAAAGGAAAACAGTTTTAAGGTGGTAGTGATATCTCAATGTGTACACATCAGTTGTAGGAAAAACAGATTCAATAATATGAGAACAAGTAACAATTAAGGTAACCATTTTAATAACCTCTCTCTCCTTCTTCCTTACCTTCATTACTTCCTCCCTCCTTTCTTCCTTCTTCTCATCCTCCCTTTTTCCCACTCTCTCTTCACTTTTACCCTTTGAGTATGCCAGAGAAGCACTCTCTTAACCACTGAGCTACATCTCTAGCCCTGGTCTAATCTTTTTCATTTGCATGATAAACACTCTGCTCTGTAAATACAAGTGGGTACAAGCACTTGAAACTGAACCTGGAAACAACCCAGATGTCCCTCAGTTGAGGAATGGATACAGAAATTGTGGTTCTTTTACACAATGGAATACGACTCAGCAATTAAAAAGGAGGAAATCATGAAATTCGCAGGCAAATGGTGGGACCTGGAAACTATCAT
>CM053764.1:66927616-66943289 GCA_028658305.1 Pachyuromys duprasi
CTGTTTCTATGCCAATACCATGCAGTTTTTATTACTATTGCTCTGTAGTATAGCTTGAGGTCAGGGATGGAGATACCTCCAGATGATCTGTTGTTGTAGAGGATTGTTTTGGAGATTCTGGGGTTTTGTTTCTCCATATGAAGTTGAGTATTTTTCTTTCAAGGTCTATGAAGAATTGTGAAGGTATTTTGATGGGGATTGCATTGAATCTGTAGATTGCTTTTGGCAATATGGTCATTTTCACTATATTAATTCTACCAATCCATGAGCACGGGAGGTCTTTCCACCTTCTAATATCTTCTTCAATTTCTTTCTTCAGAGATTTGAATTTTTTTTCATATAGGTCTTTCACTTGCTTGGTTAGAGTCACCCCAAGGTACTTTATGTTATTAGTGGCTATTGGGAAGGGTGTTGTCTCCCTAATTTCCTTTTCAGCCCTTTTGTCTTTGGTGTACAGGAGGGCTTCTGATTTTTTTGAGTTGATTGACAAAAACAAATTTCAACAATACCTACACACAAATCCAGCATTACAGAAGATGCTAGAAGGAAAAATACAACCCAGGAAAGTGAACTACATTCAGGAAAACACAGGAAATAAATAATCTCACAAGAGTAAAACTAAAAGTACACCCGCACAGAAACACACTACCACAGCCAACATCAAAACCAAAGGATCTAACCACCACTGGTCATTAATCTTTCTCAACATCATTGGACTCAATTCTCCAATAAAAAGACAAAGACAAACAGAATGGATGCATAAACAAGACCCAACAATCTGTTGCATACAAGAAACACAGCTAAGTCACAAAGATAGACATTACCTGAGAGTAAAGGGCTGGAAGACAGTTTTCCAAGCAAATGGACTCAAGAAGAAAGCAGGAATAGCTATTCTAATACCTAATAAAATAGACTTTAAATAAAATTAATAAAAAGAGATGGGGAAGGACACTTCATAATCATCAAGGGAAAATTCCACCAGGAAGACATTACAATCTTGAACATCTATGCCCCAAATACAAGGGCACCCACATTTGTAAAAGAAACATTAATAAAACTTAAACCACACATAGATCCCTACACATTAACAATGGGTGACTTCAACACCCCACTCTCAACAAAGGACATTAAAACAGGTCAACAAAACAAAAATTAAACAAAGAAACAATAACTCTTACAGAGGTCATGAATCAAATGGACCTAACAGGTATCTACAGAACCTTTCACCCAAACACAAAAGAATTTACCTTCTTCTCAGCACCTCATGGAACCTTCTCTAAAATAGACCATATAGTTGGTCACAAAGCAAGCCTCAACAGATCCAAGAAGATTGAAATAATCTCTTGTATCTTATCTGACCACCATAGACTAAAGCTGGACCTCAACAACAAAAGAAATAGCAAAAAAGCCTACACACACAGGGCAACTGAACAACTCGCTACTCAATGACAGGTGGGTCAGGGAAGAAATGAAAAAAAATTAAAGTCTTCCTAAAATTCAATGAAAATGAAGGCACAACATACCCAAACTTATGGGACACAATGAAAGCAGTGCTAAAAGGAAAGTTCATAGCACTAAGTGCCTTCAAGAAGAAATTCAAAACATCTCATTCAAGCAAATTAATGACTCACCTAAAAGCCCTAGAAAATAAAGAAGCAGACACATCAAACAAGAGTAAATGGCTAGAAATAATCAAACTCGGGGCTGAAATCAACAAATTAGAAGCAAATAAAACAATTCAAAGAATCAATGACACCAAGAGCTGGTTCTTCGAGAAAATCAACAAGATAGATAAACCCTTAGGCAAACTAACTAAAATGCAGAGAGACACTATCCAAATCAATAAAATCAGAAATGAAAAGGGGGAAATAACAACAGATGCTGAGGAAACCCAAACAATCATTAGGTCTTACTTCAAAAGTCTATATGCCACAAAATTTGACAATCTAAAGAAAATGGACAATTTTCTTGATTGATTCCACTTACCAAAACTAAATCAAGACCAGGTAAATCAATTAAATAGTTCTAAATCCCCTGAGGAAATAGAAGCTGTTAGCAATGGTCTCCCATCCAAAAAAAGCCCAAGGCCAGATGGTTTCAGCGCAGAATTCTACCAGACCTTCAAATAAAAGCTAACACCAATATTCTTCAAACTATTCCACAAAATAGAAACAGAAGGAACACTACCAAACTCATTCTATGAAGCCACAGTAACCTGGTACCTAAACCTCACAAAGACCCAACAAAGAAATAATTTCAGGCCAATCTCCCTTATGAATATTGATGCAAAAATACTTGCAAACTGAACACAAGAACACATAAGAGATATCTTCCACTATGACCAAGTAGGCTTCATCCCAGGTATGCAGGGGTGGTTCAATATACCAAAATCCATCAGTGTGATCCACCATATAAACAAACTGAAAAACACACACATGCACACACACACATATACACGATGATCTCCTTAGATGCTGAAAAAGCATTTGAATAAATCTAACACCCATTCATGTTTAAAGTCTTGGAAAGATCAGGGATACAAAGCACATACCTAGACATAGTAAAGGAAGCATATAGCAAGCCTATGGCCAACATCAAACTAAACGGAGAGAAACTTAAATCAATCCCAATGAAATCAGGGACAAGGCAAGGCTGCCCACTCTCTCCATATCTCTTCAATATAGTTCCTGAAGTCCTTGCTAGAGCAATAAAACAATTAAAGGAGATCATGGGGATACAAACTGGAAAGAAAGAAGTCAAAGTATCACTGCAGAAGATACGATAGTATACATGAGTGACCCCAAAATTTCTACCAGGGAACTCCTACAGCTGACCAATACTTTCAGCAAAGTGGCTAGATAAAAAAATTGACTCAAAAAAAAAAATCAGTAGCCCTGCTGTATATAAAAGACAAAGGGGTTGAGAAAGAAATTAGGGAAACAACACCTTTCACAATAGCCACAAAGGAGATAAAGTACCTTGGTGTGACCCTATCCAAGCAAGTCAAAGACTTATATGAAAAAAAAATTCCAGTCTCTGAAGAAAGACTTAGAGGAAGATATCAGAAGATGGAAAGATCTCCCATTCTCATGGGATTGGCAGGATTAACATAGTAAAAATGTCCATCCTACCAAAAGCAATCTACAGATTCAATGCAATTCCCAAGAAATTACCAACACAATTCTTCACAGACCTCTAAACAAAAACTCTCAACTTCATACGGAATAACAAGAAACCCAGAATTGCTAAAACAATCCTCTATAACAAGAGATCTTCTGGAGGTATTTCCAACCCTGATCTCAAGCTGTACTAAAGAGCAACAGTAATAAAAACTGCACTTTAATGGCATAGAAACAAAAAGGTAGATCAATGGAACCGAATTTCCCTGAAATAAATCCACACACTTATGGATACCTGATTTTTTACAAAGATGCCAAAACCATACAATGGAAAAAAGAAAGCATCTACAACAAATGGTGCTGGTCTAACTGGATGTCTACATGTAGAAAAATGCAAATAGATCCATATTTATCACCCTATACAAAACTAAAGTCCAAGTGGATCAAATACCTCAATATAAAACTAGACATACTAAACCGGTTAGAAGAAAAAGTGGAGAAGAGCCTTGAACTCACTGGCACAGGAGACTACTTCCTGAACAGAACACCAACAGCACAGGCTCTAAGATCAACAATCAATAAATGGGACATCATGAAACTGAAAAGCTTCTGTAAAGCAAAGGACACTGTCATCAGAACAACACGACACCCTACAGCCTGGGAAAGGATCTTCACCAACCCAATAACTGACAGAGGGCTACTATCTAGAATATATAAAGAACTCAAGAAATTAAAAAGCAAGATATAAAGTAATCCAATTAAAAATGGGATAAACAGAGAATTTTCTGTAGAGGAATATAGAATGGCAGAGAAACACTTAAAGAAATGCTCAATATCCTTACTAATCAGGGAAATGCAAATCAAAATGACCCTGAGATTTCACCTTACACCCATCAGAATGGCTAAGATCAAAAACTCAAGTGTGGAGAAAGGGGAACCCTCCTCCATTGCTGGTGGGAATGTAAATTTGTACAACCCCTTTGGAAATCAGTCTGGGGCTTTCTCAGACAATTAGGAATCCTGCTCACTCAAGATCCAGCTATAGCACTCCTGGGTATATATCCCAAAGATGCTCAAGTATACAACAAGGACATTTGCTCATCCATGTTTGTAGCAGCTTTATTTGTATTAGCCAGAAGCTGGAAACAACCCAGATGTCCCTCAACAGAGGAATGGATACAGAAAGTCTGGTACATTTACACAATGGAATATTGCTCAGCCATCAAAAACAAGGAAATCATGGAATTTGTAGGCAAATGGTGGGAACTGGAAAAGATCATCCTGAGTGAGGTATCCCAGAAGCCGAAAGACACACAGGGTATATACTCACTCATAAGTGGATAGTAGACATATAATATAGGATAACCATACTAAAATCTGTACACCTAAAGAAGCTAATCAAGAAGGAGAACTCTGGCTAAGAAGCACAATCCTCATTCAGAAAGGCAAAGAGGATGGATATCAGAAGAGGGAAAAAACTGAGAACAGGACAGGAGCCTACCACAAAGGGCCTCTGAAAGACTCTACCCTGCAGGGTTTTGAAGCAGATTGCTGAGACTCATTGACAATGACTCAATGACTCATGGGCAGAGTGCAGGGAATCTTATGACAGAAGTAGGAAAGAGTATGACCTGCAGAGGACGGGAGCTTCACTAGGAGAGCAACAGAACCAAAAATTCTGGGCACAGGGGTGTTTTTTGAGACTGATACTCCAACCAAGGATCATTCATGGAGCTAACCTAGAACCCCTGCACAGATTTAGCTCATGGCAGTTCAGTGTCAAAGTGGGTTCCATAGTAATAGGAACAGGGACTGTCTGTCTCTGACAGGAACTAATTGGCCTGCTCTTTGATCACCTCCCCCTCAGGGGGTGCAGCCTTACCAGGCCACAGAGGAAGACAATGCAGCCACTCCTGATGAGACCTGATAGACTAAGATCAGAAGGAAGGGGAGCAAGACTACCCTATCAGTGGATTGGGGGGGGAGGGGCATGGATGGAGAAGGGAGAGCAAGGGTGGGGTTGGGAGGGGAGGAGGGAGGGAGCTACAGGTAGGATACAAAGTAAATAAACTGTAATTAATAAAAAATAAAAAGATTAATTAAAGAATTAATTCAAATTAGAAACTCTACTTAGCTAAAATTAGAAGCAAAAATGCATTATTTTCTCAGAAGAGTTAAAAGCTTTCAATAATAAACAAATCTTTGTAGAAGAAAGAAGAGTAGATATACAAGAGAAAATGGATGTTCCTGTGCTTAATTATTAGTTCTAGACTAGTTGAAATACCAAGAGTATTTAAAGAAAACACAGGGCTGGATAAGCCTGGAAAAGTTCAAATGTAAATACCATGCATTTTTAATGGTACAATGGACCAGAAACTATCCTTAAACATCTGTGTCTTATTATAGGGCTAGAAATAAAAGAATGGATTATATGCTTTGCAATCTGTTTCTTAATTTCTATTTTGTGTGCCTAGTGGCTTACAGATAACAGAACCACATGTATCTTTTATTACTAATTAGCATAGTTCTAGAATTCTAGCCTTCTTTGGGTGGTAGATTAAAGCAATTTAAATTTATTGTAAATCAACTTAAATTATAGGTATGTATGGTTATGTGGAAATAATGCAAAATGTGGAATAATAAAACTGAGCATACTAAACACATTTTTATGGTAAGATTATTTTTAAATTTGCTCAGCATTTTGGTTAAGGTCAAGTGTAATATCTGTTACTCATTTAAATCAAGTACATTTGAAGAATATAAAACAATTAAGTAAAAATGACACTACAAGTTGTCTGTAGAAAATTAGTAGTTCTTTCCTAAAATTAGCTGAAGAAAACACTGAGAATGTATTAGCAAATTTGGAATAACTGATGCTTGGCAATGTCCTTGTTCATGAACAAGCTCACATTCAAGAGCTTGAAGACCTACTGCAAGATGCCAGTTATCAATAAATAAATTAAAAAAAGAAGAAGAAAAAAAGATGTCAGTTATCACGCAAACATTAGAGATGAACAACCTGAAGAGGGTCTCAGCCCAAAGTAGCAGCTGCTGTACAGGTGTATGTATCCTTGGGTCAGCTGCTTTTCCACAGAACCGGATTTTCCCACCTCCTGCCTCCAGCTTTGGTTTCAAAACAAGACAATGATTTGGCCCCACACTGCCAGTCTCTGCTGTGTCAACTCAGCCTGGATGGCCACCACAGTGCTTTCACAATCACTGAGCTGTGACAATCAATTCCTTCCCTCTTTCCTCAGAATCTGATTCTCGCTCTATCTCTGTTGTTTTCCACTTCACTTCTTGTCAATTCTGACAGCCTGCAGTGACCTTATCTAGCTACAGAGATGAAAACATTTTGGCATTGCATTTGTAAATTTATTAGGTAGAATATAGAATACCATCAGTTTCAGTCTCCCTGGGCCTTTCAGCAGTCAAATTATCACACTGTATTGACAACAGACACTGAATGAGTGACCCTGAAAAAGTCTGAAGTCCTTTTTGAGCCAACCTTTGATAATTTCTCAGTGTTCTTATCTAAAATTATAAATGAGACACCAGTCTGTCCAGATAATTTTTCAAGTTTCTCTATACTTCTAATAAAATGGATCTTATATTCCTAACATCAGCAAAATGGCTCCAGCAAAGCAACTCCCCCAAGAAACATCCAGAAATCTTCCATCACCATCACACCCAATTGCCCTCTCCCTGTAACTAATCTACCATCATTCATACTAGCCTCAGTGAACTTCTCCTCTGAGAAGCAAACTTAACACTCCCACACCTCTCAGCTGCTCCAGGTTCAACCTGGCACCAGGGCTCTCCCTGGATCTCCTGTAGGTCCTCAAAGTGTGAAATCACTTGAGTGCCTCCTACATAATGGAATGCTTCAGCTCCAGAAAGATGCCTGAAGCAGAGCTAAGAAGAAATAAAGCAAGAAAAGAGATTTAAAATTTCCACATCATAGAAGGGAGAATTTGAAAATGTTTTCTACTGTTTGTTATATCTTAGAAAATAAAACACTAAGCAGGGATATACTAGCATGAGTGTAGTCAGGGGAAATGAACTGTGAGTAGATACTAATTAATTATGAGATGTATTATTTTTGAGTCCAGAGGATTTGTTAACATTTGACATAGGTAAACCTCATTTAGGACATGCAACATTATATACTATTATTGTATCAAGCCAAAACTGAACTATTTTCCAAAGAGAAACTAAGTGGAGCCCAACCTCAAAAGCAACTGAGTCTTAATGTCTGTCACACAAATCTGTGCAGACTTGAAGTAGTGAATCTGAGTAGCTAGGCAAGGCACTCTAGCACTTAAAGAAATCAGAACAAGACAGGCACTGACAACATCAAGAAAGGACCATAAAACTTATATAGCTAGTTATAAGCCTGTTGTTTGAAAATGAACTGATTTACAAATGCATTTCCATATAATCTGTAGGTAGTGTATGCAAATAAAGAGACCCTTGTGATGATCCTATTAAAATTTGACTCCTGCTGTCACTCAGACAGGATGTTTCTACAGTGTGTCCCCAAGTTGCAATATACCTTATTTTTAGCTTTTAGCTTATAGATTAATCACCATTTGATGCTTTTCCAGGGGGGTTGATTGTGCTAGAATTATATATTTCTAGCTAAATTATAAAACCTAGGAGTTTTTTTTTATTCCCCACAAAACAAAGAGCTAGTCTCTATGATCCCATATTTTACAGCCTAGTGTTACAGATTTTAGAGGATTAAGTTAATTTCCTAAATTAAGACTCATGTTCCAGACAATTGTAGCCATCATTAGCTGTCAGTGGCTAGCAGCAAAGTGAAATTACATTTTCATTCCACTATAACAGACATCAAGTCCATAACCTCAGAGATTAGTCAAAGACTTTACATTACAAATACAGGTTTCTCTGCTTAGTTACTTTTTTAAATGAATACCACTTATAAAATCTTTCTTTAAAAGTTGCTAGATACATTTCTGCATATACGTTATAAAAAACAAATTTTCAAAGAAACTACAAGTTACACCTTAATTTTTGGAAACTAAAGGAGTATCTCAGTTTCCAATGCTGAACTGGCCTCTTACAGAAATGAATAATCATATTGTAAATATTTTGTTTTGTTTCCACTTGTGTAGAGTTAGTGGAGTATATTAAATATATAAGGTCCTACCAATATAGATTTGATTCCAGAAATAAAGCATGCTCTAAATAATAAACCATGAAAATACCTAACAGACGGCAACTTTAACACCACTACCAACACACTACATTGTCTTCAATATTCATAGACATAAATTTTAACAGAAGTGGCATAATTCTGTATTTAATGCTATTTTGGAACTTTCCTCATCTTTATTCCCTTAAAATAACAGCATGCTGATGTTTTAATAAATCCATTATTAATTTTAAATATACACTGACAGTTTTACATGGATTTTGACATTTAATCTTCATGCTTAGCTCTTAAATATTATTAATTGTCAATTAACAAATAAGTAAATGGATAAACAGAGAAACCATTCGCCCAAGGCCAAGGAACAGGCACTTTAGTAGAAGGTGAACAAACTTAAGTCTGCATAGATGCGTTTGTGTGAGGGCAAAAAGGTTAAGTATATCAGCACAAATGACAATGTATGACTTTTGGACATATGTACTATTTATTTTGTTATCTGAATAAAATATAATGCCCAATAAAATATAATGCTCAACGCTGCAATTTATGTCCTTGTACACAATCTTTGCACATTTTACTAACCAGTATATTTTCATTTTTTCAAATATTTTCTAATTTTCAAAAATGCTGTTTACAAGAGCTCTTATATATGTTCATTCAGCCTTCCCCTAATGTTAACATTGTACATCACCCAGTATAATTATCAATCAATGACACTGTGTTATTAATTAAACTATAAACCTTATCTAAATCACATGAGCTTTTTTATTACTGCCCCTTTTTACTTTAGGATATTGACATTTCTGGAAAGAATGAACAATTTTCCTGGAGTGTATCACTCATTTATGGTTGGCTAATAGATTTTAGAGTTTACTATGAAGTCAGAAATTTGGGGAAGAATGCTTCAGAGATGTCAAGGTGGCTGTAAGTCTTACAATGGTGACATAAACCTTGAATGACCCACTAAGATGGTACCTGCTGGTTATCTATACCATAAAGTTAGTATTTTCCCTTTGTAAATAATTAATATCCAAAACACTTTGACTATGCAAATATTCTGGTTCTCCAACTTCTACCTTTTACCCTTGGGACCCATCAATTGTCTAAGTACAATAATTAGTTAATGTCTAGTATAATGGTTTCTTTATACAATTATCAATAAATCTTTCTGTAACTAATACACTTCCCCAATTCCATTACTTATTTTTCCTGGATATTTATCATATTCTGTGGCTATATTTCAGTGCTATCAATTTTCTTCCTTAAACTGTTCCAGCATGAGCATTTAGAAGCTACTCTGAACTTGCCTGATATGCCAGAAGCCCCTCCTTCTTGTTTTGAGCACGTCCTTTCTGGCAATACAAAAGGTCTTACTTCAAATTGTGTTTCCTCTGCTCCAGAGTCAGATCCAACTACTACTCCAAGATACCATAGTTCCTTCTAGTGAATGGTGCTTAGTATACTATGGCATAGTTTATGTATGGTATATGGCCAGTCAAAGAGCTAACAATTAAATCTGGTGAATAAATCAGAAGGACACACTCTATGAGGGACAAAGAGTAAGTCCATACATGAGCACAGGTATGAATCACTGCATGTGCACATATGCATGTGTCTGTGGTGTGTGCCCATGAACACGTGCACATAGAATTAGCTTTTAAATGGTGGTACTTTTTCCAAATTAACACAATTACAAAAATAAGATATTTGCTAAAATTGGTTTTTAAGACTGAATGGCTTCTCAAACACAAATCTCCCCAAATCTCTACTTTCTTCCATTTTTGGTCTATACAAACACACACACACAATTTGGGTACAAGCCCGAGTATTACCAACACTGCTGGACTAAAGCAGGGAGTATAATTAAAAGTAAGCTTTGAATTAAGTATTATGAACAGGAGAAGACAAAAAGGAGAAATTCTTAAAATAACCTCTATTCTTTGGTTTCATTCTTTAAAAACCAGTTTTCCAGAGAACTATAAGAAACTGACATAGTGGATAAGCAAAGTCATATATTCTAAAAATAAATGTTGTAGAAATAAGAGCATAAAGAGATGACGAGCACATTTAAGAACTTTCAGGAAATGATCATTAAGGTTATAAAGAGGCAAATGAGCAGAAAAGACAGACTTAGAGCTTTGTCTCTGATCTTTGAACATAAAGGGCAATGCTTAAATCAAGATGTCAGAAGAGATGAAGGCAGGATAGTGGCCTGAGACTGCCACACCGTCAAGAATGGAGCTTCCTTTGCAGGAGTGTAAGAACTCAATTAACTCTGGTAGGAAGGATTCAGCACGAACACTGACTCAGATGGCAATGCCCAAAAAATAACTATTTTTCTTCTCAAAGTTATGAAAAGCCACAGAGGGAACGAGTTCCCTTCATGGACCTGTGATCACATGGCCAGCATCATTCCAGATTTGAGTGGAAGGTGGGAAGAGAAGGAGGGAAAACAAACACTGGTGAGAGACTGTAAGAAAGTCTTGGGAAGACTCATAGTAAAATGTCCACTGCGAAAGGAGAGTGAAATTGATGATGCCCAACAAAAGACCCCGTGGGCGTCCTGCCGCTACAGCCTCACTTTTCTCCCTACTTCTAAAAAGTATCAGCTGGCTACTCTGCTTTTAGTAGTTTAGATCTTACATATATACATTTAGAAATTTTAATAATTAAAACAAACCCACACCTGCTCACAGCTTATGATGTATTTTTAAAAGATGGGACTACAACTTTTTGTATAGACACATAGCTTTCAAAACAAAGTGTATGCAGTCATTTTTTTTAAACATATTGGATAAAAAGTAAGATTAAACCTAAGGCAATACCGACAGAAAGAATCTTCTTTTATGTAGATTATCAATAAAACACTGAGTGACATAAGTGTGACGTTTCAACAGACAGCAGGGAGAAGCCACATGGCTACTGCATTATTCCTCAGTCTGTGATTGTATTTAAGGTGCCGAAATTCACTAGCTGCGGTCAATGAGAGAAGTCTTACACTGTGAGAGTGTCATGGATTTCTATAATGTCACATTCCTTGGATTATAGACTTGGAGTTTTCAGAAATGTAGAAATACAGAAATAGATTTTTATACTTTCAAGTGTAATTCTACAAAGCTCTAGCAGTCAATGTGAAGGTGGTACAAAAAAAAATCTCAGCATAAAACTGCCCTAGCCTTTTTAAAAATAGTACAACTATGCCCATTAAAGGATCATAAACTTTTTGACATTTCTATTTTTCTTCTTTGATCTAAAATAAAATCTGACTTCATGCTACAGTGTCCTCAACAAGCTCATTGTAAACAATAATTAACACAGAGAGAATGCATTCATGTGGAAGGGCTGTTCTCAGTGTATCACAGTGTTGCTCAGCCTCTCTCAACACTGGTATTTTGAGTCTCAACTGCATTCAAAAATACCTCCTGTTCTGGCTCCAGAGCATCCATCAGAATTGTCTTTTAAGAGACAACTAAATTCTACCCATATAAAGTGATTTCCAAGATTGTTTCTCTTTGTCCTGAAAGGCCTCAGCATTTTATATGGAAAGCATCTGCTATATCCATCTATCTATATCTATATCCATATAGATATATATGTGATGTGTGTGAGACCCCGTTCAACTATGAACTCTGTAGTCCATTCCTTTGCACTTGTGTACAGTATTCTTATTGATGACATCTGAATGACTTCTAATTTGGAATTTCTGTTAATAAAGTTGCTTTGATTATTGTTATAATATGCTCTTTTATTTCTTTTGAACTGAAGCAACTATACAGGGTATGTTTAATTTGATATCAAATTTCAAGGCCTTTCTCCAGAATTTACTGCTTTGATACACTGACATTTCAATAAGGATATTTTAGCCTTTTCCTTTTCTTCCCTTGTCCCAGCGGTTTTAATGGATGGAAAGATCTGAAAATTACTATAACTTATTAAAAATTCCTCAGTGCAGTACTAATGTCTTACTCATCTTTGCTTTACCCAATACAGCTTTTAACCAAAGTGAGAACTTGCAATTCTTATTAAACTTCACCCAACTTTAGATAAACATGGCTACACTAGTAACTCTGCTTGGCATATTAGACACATTCGGTGCATAATTTTGAGTAACACATTTCCTAATTTGTGTTATGGTGTACTCTATCAAATTCTAAGCTATAGGAGGACATGGCATACTACTTGTCCTATTAAAGATTGTGCTCCTCAAGTCAAACACAAAAGTTAGTGGGGAAATAAAAACAATTCTTCCTTTTAGGCTTTATTTGGTTATTTTAATAAAAAACATGCACAAGGATGCATCGTAGGGCAGTCCCAGTCTATGGCACTTATTATTTAGGGGACTCTGAAACTGCTGTTATTTCAACAAGTATTTTTTGAACTAGCTGAGTGAAATATAATATATGATATTTATATTATATATTATTATATATTTATATAAAATATACATACATTTATATATTAAAAATATGCACCATGATATAAAAAACATAGTATCAATCCTTAAGAATATGAGCAAGAAGGAGTTGAGCTCTCATAGGAATGACAGGAAATACTATCTTCTTATCAAACAATATGGTCTCAAAAGTCTTCTCTTTACAAAACCTTTGCCTAAGGCTATTTCATAAGACTAACAACTTGAAATACAAATACTCCCTTACTATAAGATAATATTTTGGGTAACCAATTTATATTTTTGTAAATGAGAAAAGAGTAAGTAATAATTTACCTGTTTTTTTTTTTTTTGCATTCTAATGAAACAATTTCTTCAAGAATTAAGTGATCTCACCAGGATCTGAACCGGCTTTCCTTTGCAGCATATTTTTAAATGGCAGTAGTCTCCAAATGGATAACATGTTTCATTTCTCTAGAAAAAACCTTGAAGGTACGGAAATCCTTGCCACCAGGTGACAGTGGCGGGCAACAGAATAAATGTGTCCATTTGACAAATAGGACACTGAAGGGGAAGATTCACCTTAAGAGATGTCCTTCAAAGCTTCCTACCTGAGGACTTGCTTTCATGGTATCTCTGCAAGCTACCAAGAAAGGGAAACAAACAATATTCTTACCCATTATGACACCATGAGGTCGAAGACCAGCCCTGCACAATAACCCCAAGGTAACAATAGTGCCATACATACCCTTCCGGTAACCCACAACTCTCTAACTTGATCTAACGCCTGCTCAACAAGAGGGAAACCATGCATAATACTGGAAACATAGCTAACTACAGGTTACTATATAGTTACTATACAGTTACACAATTTGGCAACTGCCTCCTTACTAACCAGTATAATCCCTAACTACATTTTAAATGTTTATTTTTATACACACAGATAAGTGTAATTCTCAGCCCTCATCTAGTAAACATATCTTTGCAACAGACTGAGCATATTATAGAAAACTACAACCAATAAAAAAATGCCAGATAGATCCCATGGGAGGACATTGCAGCCAGCCCTGAGGAGACAGGATAAGCTGGGGTTGGATAGAAGGGGAGGAGGTCCTCCCCTGTTGATGGACTTGGAGGGGGCGGGGAGGAGGGAGATGAGGGAGGGAGAGGGAGGGTAGGAGGGAATGAGGGAGGGGGCTATGCCTGGGATTCAAAGTACCTAACCTGTGATTGAGATAAAAATAAATAAATTTTTAAAAATCTAAAAAAAATAAAATAAAAATAAAGTGCCAAACCAAGACAGTCAAAAAAAAATGCCAGAGGTAGAGTGGTGCCCAGTCTCAACCAATAGATCTTCAACAGAATTCCTACACCTACAGCTTAGGGATTATTACAGAAGACTTGAGTAGGCAGAAGGACTGTAAAACCAAGAGGCCTGAGAAGTTTTCTGTAAGATTGTGTCTCCTAAAATGTCAGAAAGGCTATGCAAGTCTCACAACACAGCTGCTTGACCAAGAAAAATGAACCTGAACCTGAACAATGATGACATTAATGGGCTTGCTAACATGAAAGGGGAAAAGCTATAAGAACCTCTAGTTACAAGCAAATGGGTAAGGCTGAGAGGAGAAATCTTCTCCCCAGGGGAAGGGATCCCGGCTAGTTAGCCAATGTCAAGTAGGCAGCTTTGTCATACACAGACAGGTAACTTTTTAGCAGGTTGAATTTTATATTTGCCAATACACATACATACATACCACCAACACCACCAACAACAACTAAAAAAAAAACATGAATTAGAGAGAAAATAAGGGGTGTATAAAGGAAGGTTTGTTTGGAGGGATGAAAGAGAAGGATAAAATTACATATCGTAATTCAAAAGAATACTTAAAAAGACTTCTGTGAAAAGTATGGGTTAATATGGCTTTTGGTGTTTCTCAGAAAGTAAATTTTAGAAAAAAGGAGAAGGAAGAGATGAGGAAGAAGAAAAAGAACAGAGAAGACTGCTTCTACATATGGAAAGTTTGACGGAAGAGTAATAATTAATATCAGCAGATAAAAACAGTCCTTGGCATTTATCTGGTGTTGGTTCCAATCACCCATCCCACCTACAAATAAGCAATGTGGCAATCAAGCACCCTACATATAATATTGTAGCATTTCTACATGACATTCACATATTTTCTTGCCTATTTCAAACCATCTCTTAATGACTTACAATAATGAATATAATATAAATGCTGTGGAAATAATTGTTATACTATTTAAAGAGTAACAGGAAAAAGTTTGTACATGTTAAAGGCATATTCAATTTCCCTATCAAATATTTTTAATCTATTGCTGGTTTAATATGCAAGGCTAGCTTTAACTACCAACAGGAACCCAACACAAACAGGAAATGAAAGTTCCCACATGACCTGGGATAAAGAAATGATTTGTTCTGTATTAGCTGATTTTCTGATTGAAGCTAATTTTTTTAAATGCAACAAATCTTTATAAAATAGTTTTTTGGCAGTTTTTTCCAAATCTATTTCACACTCCCATCTACTAATGAAACTAAGCAAACACAGCAGAACATTTTGATGACTCATTATGTTCATTACTTTGTAGTGCTAGAATATGGCTACTCTCTGAGAAGCTACTCAAAATTCCAATGGTTCCATTGGAACCTGCTAGCCTCCAAGGTTCCACTTTGTTTTCACATCATTATCAAATTACTTCTTGTTCCCAACACACAATTAACATTCATGTTAACCCTTAGTTAATCTTTCTAACTCACAACGAAGCTGAAAAGGTAATTGTTTTTTCAGGTTGTGGCATGGCAATCTAACTGTACTCTCAGTACCTGAGCGCCAGAGGATTTCTGAATTTAAGGTCAGCCAAGGCTACACAGAGAGTTTAAGGCCTGATTGGCCTATTTAAAAGAGAGACCCTTCCTCAAAAAAACATGTTTCTTAAAAATGACTTCAACCTGAAAGTTAAGAGCCTGAA
>CM053764.1:66943789-67049797 GCA_028658305.1 Pachyuromys duprasi
TTCCATCCGACCCCAGTTCATCTTGTCTCCTCAGGGCTGGCTACAATGTCCTCCCCTGGGATCTAGCCAGGCTGTTACCCCCTGGCGTGTATGGGGGAGAGTCAAAGAGCCAGCCATCGAGTTCATGTCTGAAACAGTCCCTGTTCCCCTTACTAGGGTCTTCAGTTGGATACTGAGCTACTATGGGCCACTTCTGAGCGGGGGTTCTAGGCCATATCCATACATGGTCCTTGGTTGGAGAAACTGTCCCATAGAAGACCCCTGTGCCCTGCTCAGTTTGGTCTTTGTGGAGCTCTTGTTCTCCACAAGTCTTATTAACTTCCCCTATTTTTATTATTATTTCCCGTCCTCTGCCAAAGGCTTGGTTGTGATTCTTAATATCTGCTTTGATACATTGCTATATTGATTCTTTCAGAGGCCCTCTTTGGTATGCTCCTGTCCTGTTGCTTGTTTTATCTCTTATATGTTTATGGACATCTCTTTCTTTAAGTTGGGAAAATTTTCTTCAATGATTTTCTTGAAAATATTTTCTGGACCTTGGAGCCTTGAATCTTTTTTTTCATCAATTCCAATTATTCTTAGATTTTGTCTTTTCATGGCATCCTTGATTTCTTGGATATTTTGTGTTTGGAACTTTCCCGATTTTACTTTCTCTTTGAAAGAAGTATCATTTTTTGAATGTATATCTTCAGCACCTGAGATTCTCCCTTCCATCTTTTGTATTCTATTGGTGATGCTTACCTTTGTGATTTCTGATCTTTTCTCTAAGTTCTTCAGCTCCAGCGTTTTCTTTGTTTTTGTTTTTTGTTTGTTTGTTTTGTTTTGTTATTCTAATTCTGTCTTCATACCTTGCACCATTTCCTTCATCTGTTTTAATGTGGATTTTTGTCTTTGTATGATGGTCTCTATTTTTTTGTTTGTTTCCTCTCTACATGCCACTAATTGTGCCTGTACTTGTGCCTCCATTTGTGTGGCTGTTTCTTTGAGATCTTTGTTCATTTCCTCTTTTGTGTAGCTATTCTTTGAGGGATTTGTTCGTTTCTTCTTTATGTGGCTCTAATAACTGGATCAGTATAGCTTTAAAATACTATTCCTGTGTTTCTGATGAATTGGGGTATCAATTGATTTTGGGAGTTTCTGTTGAAGTCATGATGTCCTGATTTTTGTTGGACGTGTTCGTATGCCGACCTCTGCCATCTGCTTATCCATAACCTTCACTGTTTGTTCCTGGAGTCTCTACCTCAGACTGGGTCTGTCTTTGGTGTCTGGAGTATTCTTCAGGGTGATGAGTCCACTTGTTCGAGAATGTGCATTAGTATTTCAGCTGTACCTAAGGGAGGTTGGGCCTCTGGTGCAGAAACACAAATGCAGGCGATCAAGCATGTGTGTGGAAGTGTGCCTTAAAGGTCAGGGTGCTAGAGAGTGTAGATTCCTGTACTATGGGGCAGGGATGGTGCAGGCATAGGAGGGGTTGTGGGCACTGGTGCTGTTCATGAGCAGAATACTCATGCGCAGATTCCCTGAACACTTTAGTGGCCTACAAGCCACTGGTATTCTACTCTGTCTGGGTCCCAGGAGTTGTTTCCTGGACTCAACTGGTAGACCCACAGAACAGGGGTGTCAGTGTTGAGGACGCTGTCTCAAGAATCACTGTGTTGCCCACAGTGGGGATGTGGGTTGGAGGGATCCGATGTCTGGCTGATAGCATAGAGGGACCCTGGATCTGGGGCTCTGTAAGCACTCTCTTGAAGGCACACTCACTCTCTAGTAGGTCTAATTGAAAAGCACAGGGTTCCCCTGTTCTCTACTCTCAGATTTGGGCCTGCTGGGGTAAATGCATGTGTAGTCAGCTCAGTGGTGCTGCAGCTACAGAACTTAGAGGCTGGGTTAAGTCGTCCAGTGGGTGTTCAGCCATAGCAACAGAACTGGGAGGCCAGAAAAGATTCCTGCTGGGAAGTCCTGGGGAGCCCCCAAAGCGGTCTGTGGACCTGGGTGGCCTAGCCAGCCTGGCAGACCTGGTGGACCTGGGTGGCCTGTATTGCAGGCTGCCCACACCTGAGGCACCGGGCAGCCAGTACAGTCACTGGCTGGGAGGCCCTGTGGGGCCATACAGCTCATCTCAGATCCAGAACCCGGATGGCTGGTACAGCTGGCAGCTGCCTCTGAGGAGCTTGGAGGCCTGCCTCTGCTGTCTCAGTTGCTTGAGCAGGAAGTTCTATGCTATAAGCTGAGGGCACTGTGGTCTGCCTCTGCCAAGGAGGAGGGAGGCCCAACAAGGGGAAATGCAGAGGAAAGTGCAGGGGTATGGAATGTTTGCCACTCTCCATCCCCAGAGAAATCCATGGGTGACATGGATCTAAATGGTCTCAGCTCACATGTTGTCCCCTCTCACCCAGGAAGCCTCAGTGTCGATGTTCTGGCTTCAGCTGCCCCTCTACTCACCAATTTCAGAGTTCTAGATCCTCTGCCTCTCAGACATGGTACACGCTGGTTGCTACCATCTTGAATCCTCCCATTATATTCTGATTATAGTTTCCATTCCTCCAACTTTCTACAGATGCTTCTACTTCCCCACCTACCCAAATCCATGTACTTTCTTTTTCTCAGTAGAAAATCAAAAGGAATAATAATAATAATAATAGGCATATAATAAAAATAAAATATTAATTCAAAATAAGGTAAAACTAACAAATCAAATTAGTACAAAACAAACACATAAGTGCTAAAGAAAAAGCGTAAGAAACATATATAGACACAGACACACACATTTATACACAGAGAAAATCCATTAAAACAATACCAGAAGCCATAATATATAAGCATAAGTTCTGTAAGGTTAAAAAAAAATAAATTTCCCAAACAAAGCATATGATACCTAGATAGATAGACAGAGATACCAAACTAAAACCCTCTAAAAATACCATTGAGTTCATTTTGTGTTGGCCATTTACTGATTGCCCCTTAAGTGTGCTTTGTATACCCAGTGAGATTCCATTGGTGAAAACGAATTCTTTGTGAGTGGTTATCAGCTGGAGATAGCTTCTCATTAGGGTTGAGTGCTTGTGTCTGTTCTTTGGACTGGGAGCCCGTCTTGCTTCACCCGTGCAGGCCCTGTGACCGCTGCTGCAGTCTCTGTGAATTCATATGTGTGTTAGTCCTGTTGGGACTTGGAGCTTTAATTTCTTGTCTTCCATCTCCACTGACATTACATTCTTTCCACATCCTCTTCCTGGAGCACTGAGGGGGAGAGATTTGGTGGAGACATCCCATTTAGGACTGATAGTTCCAAAAAAAGAGCCAAATAAAAAGTGTAAGTAGCATAAATCGACACCGACACACACACACATTTACACACAGAGAAACTCATTAAAACAAAACTCATTAAGCAAAAGATTGGTAAGGTTAAAAAAAAGGTGTCTCTCACTCTCTGCACATTGTCTAGTTGTGGGTCTGTGTATTTGTTTCCATCTGCTGCGGGAGGAGGCTTTTCTGGTGGTGACTGAGCAAGGTACTATTTTGTGAGTATAGCAGAGTGCCTTTAGGAATCATTTCATTGCTTATGTTCCTTTAGCACAACTGTTGGTTTTATTAGGCTTTCTCTTAGGCCCATGGCCTGTCTAGTCTCAGGCAGTGTTCGGCATGAGTTCCATCCTGTTGAGTGGGAAAAAGTCCCATCAGAAAGTGGTTGGTTACTCTTCAGGGGTAAATTTTCTAAAAAGAACAGAGAAGGATAATGTTAGGGAGAAAATTAATTTTTAATATTTATCTAGGCACATAGTTGTTTTTGGTTGCTATTTTAATAACTCTAGCACATGAGGTGTCTATGTGTTTGTTAAATTTTTAAATATATTTCCTGTGTACCTTCAGTATTTTAGATTTCTGAAAAGAGATGGCTAAATATTCAAACTGAGGCTTTAGTCTCCATGGTACGTGAAGCAATTTTTAAAATGTATTAGATTGTTAACACCTGTTCAGCTAGCTGCTCTTTATATTGTCATGCTTAGGGGCCAGAAATGATGACATCTACTCTGTGGTACACAGCATATGGCTTACAGAAGATGGCCAGGAAGTGAATCTTAAATGAATGTGTCAAAGATCAGTCAGGTAATGACATGAAATGTCTTTCTTTCAAATAGGTGGAAAGAGTCAACTTTGTAAAGAACCATACTGTGTGCTCAAACACAGCATGTGTAAATATGCACATAAAAAGGATTTTTATGCTTTCTCTTTGCAGTAGCAGAGGTCATAGCTAGATAATGATTATTTTGTTTTTATGGGAGAATACTTGCCTCTTGGTAGCCGGAGAAAAAGACATTTATTTAACAATTTAATACATGAGCATTGTTGTCTTTGTTGATGAGCATGCCATGGTATCCTCATCTGCCTAATGTCTCATCTTCATTTTGCTGTGTGAGCACATACAGCACAATGCTTTATGGTTTTCCATAACAATATTTCATATGAAATTAGTATTGCATTGGGGAAAACACATAGTATTTGTAATTAGGAGAACATAATAGTTTAGTTAATGTGTTTCTTATTTTGGGAAATCAGACAGGAATATGCTGTGTGATGGCCCTGTTTACTAAGTGGGGAGGCTTTTACTTTGTGATGCATGCTTTTCTAGTCTTATTCTCACTGGAGTTGGGCACTGCTATTTCTGTGAAGGAGAAAATAAATTCAATTAATAACAGGAGGTTTACTGACTTGAAACGTTGTTTAATGCATTGTAGCACCGTTCCTAAGAAAAATGGGATGATTAATTTCTTTAATAGGAAGGGTCATCTTGGAGATTTATTTCTTTCTCTTATAGTAAATACCCAAAGGGTATGAAGTACCTTCCCTTGACTACGACACTTAGAGCATTTTTATTTGTCACTGAGAGTGAGTGAAAGGCATTTAGAGAAAGGATATGTTTGTTTGGACTTACTGTATATGATAGTAGCTCTTAATGCATAGCTCTTAATGGGTTGCTTAAAACTGCTATGAAATCTGAAACCTGTTTAGAAACCTGCATCTATTTCTTTTTCTACTCCTTTTATTTTTCTGCAATTTGTTTTATTTTTTTAATCTTTGTTGTACACTTCTTTAATGTGATGTTCTCAAGAGTACCACATTGAGTCTAGACTTAGCTCTTCTCATCTTGAAATAATTTGGAGTGAGACAGGGTGTTCACTAGTGTATCACTGGGGGCTAATGCAGAGCTTGGCACATGTAAGGCTCTTAGCTATTTTTTGCATTTGTGGAATGAGTAAGTGCTAAAATGTATGGTACAGAAATGATGCAGAAATGCCATAGGAAAATCCAAGAGGAGGTAATTAGTAGGAGTGAGGTCACAACCTGAACTTTTAATCATGAATGATAACTTCCTTCATGACAGATATTTAACAAAATGTATCCTAACCTCCTCTCTTTCTTTTTCCTAGTTTTCTTAGAATTGTCCATCCATCTAAAATGAATGTTTGATTTTCACTCCTGGTATGTTTCTAGGTACTGAAGAATAGAATATTATAAAATTATTGTCCTCATAGAATTTATTTTATAATGGATAGAGTTGGTTAAAATGGGATAAATATCAGTATGGAAATTAGATTAGTGTAGAAGGGCGGTGGGGAGGCCAGATTCACGGGTATGATGCCCTGCAGAGTCAGCTGGAACAGTTCCCTTAGCAGCATAATTTTACTGTCCGGGCATGGGGAAGGACAAAGCACTCACAAGCAGAGGAGACTCTTAGCTAGCACTAGGTATGTAGAAAATGAAGTAAAAGGTGAATCAGATAAGACTGTCAAAACAATTTATGAGGACCAGCTTGGCCTATGTTGGTGACAGAGAGAGAAAGATGAATAAGACAAAAAAACTTATGAAATGTGTATATATTTCTTCCTCTCTCTTCTTTCATCACTATTTTCTCTCTCCCTCTTTCTTTTCCCCTTCCTATACACCTTCCTTCTCTCCCTTCTCTTTTTCTTTCTGTTGTATGTGTGCGCACACTCTCATAGGTACATATATGTATATGAACATGTATTTCACAGGCATATATGCAGAAGTCAGAGGACATCCAAAGGTGTTGGTCCTTGCTTTGTTTGAGATATTTTGTTGTTGTTGTCGACATTAATTACTGTGTATTCCCTACTAGCTAGCCTGAGTCCAACAATTCCCTGTCTCTCCCTCCTATCTCTTGGTAGAAGTATACTGGAATTCCAGAAGCTTGTACTACTGTGCTGCTATACCTTTTTATTTTCCTCTGGGGAATCTGAACTCCAGTAGTCATAAGGCTTGTCAGGCAACTATTTGACCACTCTGCCGTGCCTTCAACCCTCTTCTACTCTATAGTTCATCTCATTTAAAAACCAGATAGATGGTAGACTATCTAAATAGGAAAATGAATTAGTCTAATTAAGACTGTAGGTTGATAGGGGAGGACTTTGCAGCCAGCCCTGAGGAGACAGGATGAGCTGGGGTTGGATGGAAGGGGAGGAGGTCCTCCCCTGTTGGTGGACTTGGAGGGGGCGGGGAGGAGGGAGATGAGGGAGGGAGTGGGAGGGTAGGAGGGACTGAGGGAGGGGGCTACGCCTGGGATTCAAAGTACCTAACCTGTGATTGAGATAAAAATAAATAAATTAAGAAAAATAAAAAAAAGAAAGCCTAATTAAAAAAAAAAAGACTGTAGGTTGATAGAGCCCAGAAGAATGATGACACTTCAAGATTCAGAAATAGTATTTTTTTTGTTTACTTAGATTGTAAATATGTCCCACAACTGGAGTATGAGACTTTGGTTTCCTTTCATGGATGCTCATTCTGCAGCTTTTCACGGCTGCAATCATGCAACAGAACAGATGAGGCCTCTGCTGCAATGATGTTTATTTTTGTAGTCCACAACTTGTTGACAAAATTGGACTGTCCAGTAGTGCTGGGAAATTTTTTGGCTTGGGTATTAAGACATGCAAATAAGTAGATGTTTGGGCCTATATCTAGGTAACACTTATTTTAAGAATTGCATCTATATCTTGATAGAATGAAGTAGGGGTAGTAATCAGTCATTACCGCAGTAATTACAGCAGTAATTACCAAAACTGAGGTAAAAGAAGGTCAAAGAATTTTAGTAGATTTTTTGATCATTTACACCTCTTTTCTGTATGAGAGGAAAAAAAAAAGCCTGGCGTTTCTTAGTCTTTAAGTTCTAAGCTGTTGTTTTTGTGCAAGTTTTCATGAAACTTAATGTCTCTGATTGCTTCTTACTTGGCAATAACTCACTAGGCAGTCAATGTCAGTGTAGGCTGTTCTCCAGCAAATGCCTGAAAGAAAGAGAGGCCAGTGATTCATAGGATGTTAAGCAGATTTGGCACAGAGCACCTTCCTTTGCTTTATAGTTGATACTAAGGGACTCTGCGCAGCCCTGGCTCTTCTGTCGTGGTTGTTTTCTACCTGTCTGGAATGGCTATGAACTGTGTGCTCAGTGTTTTGGATTAGATATAAGCAGGAGTTGGTTTTTAATTTAATTTTTTAAAATAAGCCCCAAGCACAGCATTTTCAGTGGGTGTGGAAGTGGGTGGGACATGAAGCCATGGCTTTCTATCGCATCGCCTGGCTACCGCTTGGCATGTCTTCTTTTCTTTGCATCACTGGTATTGGTGCCACTAATTTTGCTCCCCACCTCCAACACTTTCATAACTTGTTTCCTAGGGAGCTGTTTGGCATCTCAGTGTTAGGCTTTCTTTGGAATCTTAGCAGTGCTCTCCCTGAACACCTGGGGGTTGTTATTCACTCCATGTGACAATGATAAGACTTCCTCTCAGTGGGTTGTTTTCCTCCTACATCCTCTCCCTGGCTACCTTGTACTCCAGAGCAAAAAAGGAAAGAATTATGTATATTCTGAATGCCCCAAACCCTCAAAACTGGGGGAAATGGGTCACAAAGTAGGAAGAATGTAGAAAAGAATCCTATGCTTATTGCCTCCGGTACTCTGGAAAGCAGAAGTTAGCCCATTTTCCAGAAGAGTAAGGATTTTTATCTTTCTTTTTCTAACCCCAACCAAGGAAATGTGAAATAGTAACTTCTTTCAGGCTTTAAACTCACCTACATCTCCTTTATACTTCATTCCCTTTTCTGTTTACATGTTTTCTACTTGAAGCTGAATGCAGAAAAAGAGAAAGGTCACTGTTTTTTTAAACTTTCTAGGGAAGAGAAGACTTCTTGTGGGTTGTATTGTGTTAGATCTGAAAGGGTGGGGAGAATTGTGTGGTGTTGTATACTAATTATTTCTATGTTTGTGTGTGGGGGGTTGTTGCTTTGTTTGATTTTGTGTTTGAGACAAGGTTTCTCTATGTAATAGGCTTGGCTATCCTGAAACTCACATTGTAGACCAGACTGGCTTTGAACTCACATTTACCTGCCTCTGCCTCCAAAGAGCTGAGATTAAAGGTGTGTGCCATCAAGCCTTAATCTTGGTTTACAAAAGGTTATATTGTGTCCTGGAACTGATAAATAGAACACCATTGCTGCACTCAACACTGAATAGTTCTTTTGGAAAAAAGAATTAGGAAATTAGATTTGTTCACTGTCATCCCACTTAGTAGAATCAGTTTTACTTTTTCCCATACTCAGTTGTTTTCCATGTTTCCCTCTTTCCTTTCTTCTTTACTTCCTTCTTAGCTTCTCATTTTCCTGTGAAGCTTACACTAACCTTGAACTCATTTCATAGCCCAAACTGGCTTTGAATTTATAATCTTCCTGCCTCAGACTATCGTCCTAGGATTACAGGCTGGTCTCACTTGCTCCCATGGTAAAAATGAATCCTTCTTGTCTCTGGTTTTGAGCTGGTTACTTTGCAAAGGCCACCTGTCTCCACATCCCTCAGAAGTCCTAACTACTGTGATGGTGGTTGTTCATCCTGGGGACTAATTAATCAAGTCAGTTTTCCTCTCATTCTTGCTTTTGTTCATGCATTGTTTATTCACTCCTCCAATCTTAAGTTCATTTTATAGGGTCATTTGTTCAGCAGCATTTACAGTTTTCACATTAACACTTCCATTCTTGAATTAACTGCTCACTAGAGATAGAATTGTAGATTGATTTCTGGATTTATCCACTATGTTTTGACTTGATTTCCCTTCTGTTTCTAGGCTTGGTAACAAACCCAATTCTTCGTATCCACCCTCCTGCTATATTCTCTACTATATCATATCATTCTGCTACCCTCAGCTGCATCTACAGAACCTAAATTCTGGGCTCATTGTTTTCTTCCTGTTCTGTATTTATAACCTTTCTGAGTCTCTTAATTTCAGTATGTCATGTCTCTGTATGTTTACAGGTCTCATATTCATGTGACTGTGATAAAACATCTTCCTTTTGCCATGGCCAAAGAAAGCTTTTACATGTATTGTCATTTATAAATGAAGAATTAGCCCATCAAAGTATTTGCTGCCTCATAAAACATGAGAGAAGGTTTGAGATAAATAAAATGGTTCTTCAGTGACAGTTGTGTGTGTGTGTGAATAAAGTCTTCTCTCCAGATTATTAGGTCAAAAGTAAAGGCATGGTTTAAAAATATATTAGTGTGTTTTTATGATGTTAGATTTCATGTGACTATAATGGACTGTTCTGTTTATGCTTTTCATTATTCTGTAAATAGTGTAATGCCTCTGGAAACTCTCGAGTGGTTACTGTATGTGCAGCAGGAGGAGAGATGGTGTTGCACAAGCGGCATGTTTTTGTTCTTTTTCTCAAAATAGAAAGAGAACTGTGTCCTATGTCTGCCTGTATTTCAGTATTGCTTGGTACAGATAATTTAATCAATCTTTCAGTAGAGAAATGCTTATGGAACTAATTTAGATTATATTAAAATAGCTACTGAGGATCTTTTTAATGCTTGCTGTAAAATGAGAAAGTGTGCTGGATAATGAAATCCAAAAATGCAAGAAAGATTACATCCATATATGTACAAAGGCATTTGGTGAATCTGCATAACAGCTCATACCTAACCATTACATATGACTCTTAGCTTTATATGAAAATGAATCTAACAATTGCAATATAGATTATCATGTCTGGTCCTTTCAGAGGTGCTACAACATCCATGCAATGTATAGACATATATTCTCTTTCTTCTGGGTTCATGAGTAGCCAAGGAAGAAGTATGATAGGTCACTCTTGAAGAGGTATGAGTGTCACAATGTTAATTCAATGCAGTATTTTTACCTTAAGTACCTATTTATCTATTTGCATATTACCATGATAGCAAATATTTTTAAAGTATGAGTTAGGTTGAATGCCCTCAATCTTTTTATTGAAATGAGGGGGGCGGGGTGCTGGTAATATGTATGAAGCAAGTAGCAGAGGACACAGGCATTCTTTGATTGTTTTTTTTTTCTATGATTGGTAGCTATTATAAGCTCATGGAATAAATATTCCATAGTTCTAAAAGATGAGCATTTGGTAAATGTGTGCTATGCAGGAAAGTCCTCAAGGAGTGGTTGAACTTGGATGGGCCTTATAGACAAATGATGTATACAACATAAGAAGTAGAATGGTGCCTCTCAGGGTTAGAAGACAGCAGGATTTGGGAGGAAGGCTGGGAGCGTGGATTTAGTGGAGCATCCCAGTGAATGTGGCCAAGCGGCTTCAGACTGCACAGTTGTGGGTATTCCTAAAAAGGTAAAGATATTGGCTAGAGTCCATCAAAGAATACCCCAGGAGTTGCAAAAGACCACTATGTCTTTTCTCTGCCCTATGTATAATGGCTTCTTCCTCCTCCTTGGCTTCAGACTTTTGGAAATGAGATTAACATCTATTTTTGAGGATTAAATTTAGATACATTTGAGAGAGAGAATGAAGATAACTTCTGTTTATCCACTGTTAAAAAGCTAAATTGATTCCTAGCATGGATCACATATTACCCAGCTAATAGGAAGTCTTCTTCACAAGGCCATATAGCTTTGAGAAGTCTCCAAGTACTGATTAGAATTAGGGTTGCTTTGACTTGGCTGAAAGCAGGACATGTAAGAACATGTGCATTTCTAGGCTCTGATGTAACTCATATTTGTCAGCTCTGAAGAGCAGACCAAGCAAAGGCAGGGTGAGGGTTGCTGTTTCAGGAACATCCTGCTCTCGTGGGGCTGGAGAAGCTCTAAGACTCTGTCACATACATTTTAGTCCCACTGACATATTACTCCCACACCCTTGTGGGTAGTAAAGTTAAAATTTTTTAATGTTCTTTGATCTTCCACCCACTAATCTCATAGACATCTAAGTTCAATACTGCATCAGGAGAAAGGATAGTCGAAATATGATTTATAGTGTTTTATTTTTTTAAAAACTTCCAAAATGGCTCTCTGTCTCTGTACCAGTTTTGAAATTATAATAATAAATTGGATTCCATTTTTAAATGTGTTGTTAGTCATCACACTTGAAACTGCGTAGCGTTACTATTAGTGACCTACTTAGAGTGGTTATGTCTTGAGGAGGAGCAGTGTGCATGCAGCCATTGGGTAACTTGCAAGACTGTCTTTTAATTGCAACATTAATTGAACACTGGCATGTCAAGTAAATACTGTGGTTCTCTGGGACTGGATGTCATTGGGTGAAGAGAGACGTGTCTTTGTCAAGGCAAACATTTAGTGCATAGTTACTCTGATGAATTAAATGCCTCCCACTTGCTGTTGATAAAGGGAGGGCACATTTTCCTCTTTGCTTATCTGTGTGTGCAGCGGTTTCTGAATAGTCAAAAGACCGGAGCACTTCCCTGGCCTTGCTATCACCCAGCTTTGTGGCCTACAGCGTGCTGCCTACCCTCACATGCTTTCATCTCTCTTGTGTATAAAGTGAGACCTTTCATTAAACACCAAACTTCCTGTGTTGTCCTGGCTGGGCTACAGAAAACAAAATGTACACAGTGGTCCTTGCTTATAATTGGCTCAGGCTTCTGGTCCTACATTAACTGTGGCACCATTAAGTCATCTAGGTGGACACTTTGAGGAACGTGTGAAAAGTAATCTTAAGTCAGATGTTCCCTGTGCATCCCATTCTCTGTTGGGCTTTGATAGATTTTGTTCAGAAATAATTGACTTTTACAAGAAAACTGGAAGATCCTACAGAAAATCGTAAACACCTTGTTTTGGAAGCTAGAAGTGAGAGTTGCGAGTGAGTGTCCTGTGAGACAGATGGCAATGACATGATTCACTGAGGCTTTTGCTCCCGGTGGGATATGGCAGAGAGCTTAACTGCAAAGGCTTCCTTCTCCGGAAACTCACTGGCATGCTCGTGATTAAACTCCATACTCACAGTGGCCAATGCCACATTTCCTTTCAGGGAACAGCGCTGTTTTTGTGTTTTTTCCATTTTGCTTTCCTAAATTCTGGGTTTTGAGGAAGAACCATATAGTGGTAGAAAAATTAGCACCATTAGTAAGTCAGCTTTGGATATGACCTCTTAAAGGACTTTTCTTTCTGACCTGGGCCGCTGAACAGTCCCTGCCCTGCTGCCCTGGGTCTTGTCTGCCCTCTGTAGAGCGCTGTGGGGGTGGCCTGGCTAGAGGGAGGCTCTGGTGGTGACTGGCTTTCTCTTTTAATTTTATTGGCAAATTCTGCACTGACTTCTTTAAGATTCTTGCACTTCATTGTACTTTTGATCATTTTCTGTATGATTTGTGTTTTTATTCCCATTCAGACCTAACTCCTGCCAATTGCTAATTGCTATAAACACATAATTGTAAGTAGTTTATTAGAGAATTATATTTTCTTAAGCTTTATTATATTTGTATATATTACATATATATTACATGTTACTCAATAAAATATGGTCCCAACAGATTTTTTGTGTGTATGTATATACATGTGTGTACAAAAGTATAATACATGCATGTGAAAGCCAGACTATGAAGCATGATGTATTTCTCAGTTGTTTTATGTAGAGTCTCCTTTTGAAACTCAGAATTTTCAGTTCTAGATAGGAATGTCTAGAGAAGCATTGTTCCCTCAGCACTGGGATGACGGCTGTGCACTAACAGGCCTGGTTTTGTTATTGTTGTTGATTTTTTTGGTTTATGTGTGTGTGTGTGTGTGTGTGTGTGTGTGGTTGCTAGGTATTCAAGTCTAGGTCCTCATGCCTATGCAGTAAGCACTTTGCCAACTGAGCTATCTCCCCAGCCCTTTTCCAGTTACTTCATTAAAATGTGTGGTCAGCCAGGAGTCATCTTCATGAAACCTAGTCATGCCAAAGTTAATTTATTCCCAATTTAACAAAAACCTGGTTTTTCTGTCTAAAGTAGGTGTTTTGAATTTGTTTTGAAACTCTCTAACCTATTCCTTTTTTCTTTCGAAGAGTGTCTGTTGCTGAGTATTTTATATGTTAATAGGAATAATTAGCCCTTAATGCCATGGCTTCGAATGGTACTGTCAAAATTGCCTATAGGTTTCTGTCTTGTGATTTTGAAATATCTTTACACATTTCAAATATAAATTTGATAATTTTTTGTCATTACACACATAAGAGAGGGTAATTTCTATTATTTAATCCTTGTTTGTACCTCACAAAATGGCTTATTGTCTGAAAAGTTTTGATAAAGCAAAATATAAAACTTTAAATTTTGCTGTTCATATAAAATGACAACCAGGAGTAATTTTTGTATTGAAAAACAAGCATGTGAAACAATCAAATCAGATTTACATAAAGGTGGGCCTCAGAGATGTATTGTCTTGGTAGCAATGAACCCCTTAACCTGCATTGTAGGCAGAAAAGTGTGGTGTTAAACGAGGGTCTCAGCTAAAATAGGCTTGGACCAATGGCCTTTATGGATTTCCAGATCTATAGCACGTATTTTGATAGTTTTGACTCTGTGTAATATTATGTTAAAGCAAAGTAACTGTTGTATATAATAAAAAGTTGTAGTCAGCATGCCCTCCTGCTTCTGCCAACAGTGTTTCTTGTGCAGTTTGAAATTTTTCTTTTGCCCTAGCAATCTCTAACACATGCAGTAAGGCATAGATTTAATAAGTTATTTAGCCGGACTCAATTTCAGATTTTTAAAAACAAATTTCATAAAAGAGTTAATCAAATTCCAGCCTAGCTAAGAGGAATTTTACATATGGTATGTATCAAAAAGTTTACTTGGATAGAAGTGGACTCCTGAGGTGTCTTCTAGAAAGTTGTTTATCATGCAGAACAAAGAGCAGAGTGCTTGTGAAGCCAGCTTCTGGGCTGTCAGAAGTCAGAGTTGTGGAATCAGTTTCTGTCTTGGCTGTTTCCTTAAGCCTAATCCTCTTGATCTCGGATAAGTCAGTTATCACCTCCATCCCTTCATCCTTTATTCTTGCTGGATCTCTGCATCAGAGGCTCCATGGGCTTACAGGAGTTGTAGCAGTCAGGTGGAGTCTGAAGTTCTGTGATGTTTGTAAATATTGTCTAGGCTTTTGTGCTGTGCTCCATTTTTGTATCAGGGCCCTTTGTTTTCAAGCTCATTTCTTAGGCTTTATCTTCAATATTTTTAGTTCTGGGTTTATCTCAGTGGGTGGGGCATATGAGTACAGATGTCTACAGAAATCAGAAGAGGATGGAGAATCCCCCAGGTCAGGAATTACAGACAGTTGTGAGCTACTGATATGGGCGCTGGGAACTGAACTCAGGCCCTCGGCAAGAGCAGTACCTGCTCTTAACTGCTGAACCATCTCTGTAGCTTTTGGAACTCATTTTATTCCTGTATTAGAAAAATTCTCTGATTTGCTATTTGCTTCTCTCATTTTTTCCTGTTTTTTCTTGGGCCGCATGCCATCTCAGGGTTCTTGGGGTCTTTACTTTATATTATGTGGTATTTTAGGTCTTAGAAGAACTTACACTCAAGAGCACAGCTGCTGCACTGAACACCGTGCTAATCATATTTACCTCAATATTTTCCTGTTAAATGTATTACATATTCCTTTTAGAAAAACCTTTAGAATATTAAAAACACATTAGTATTCTCATTGCTCACAGGTGGTTGCTTTTAATATTCTCTTTTGGTTCTTTTAATATATGAAGTCATATGACCTAACTTCTTTGTTCTTCCTATTGGCTTATTTCCCACCAAAACAAATATTGATATATGCACACACATGCACACACAGGCATACACATATGCAGACACATATGCATACATACACTACTATACTAAAACTAGTATTTCCTTATAATTCTTTATAGGGAAATAGGTTCATCTTTCCGTGCAGTGAATAACATGGACACTATGTAAACAGTGCACTATGGTCATAAATGAATTACTGCAGATCACTAGCAGAACAAATAAAGGGAAGAAGTGTGAAAAGAGGTTTCCTTCTGTGTTAATGGTAACCTCATAAGATAGTTGCTTAAGGGTAGGTAGGCCTCTGGTGGCTGCAGAGGCAGGAAGTCATGTAAGTCACAGCTTCCCTACCAGAGACTGTATGTATCAGGGCCTCACTGGAGCGTGTGTGAGACAGCAGTGTGTATGTGTTAATGTTTGCATGTGCATGGATGCTAGAGGTCAGCCTTGGATATTCTTTCTCAGGTGCCACCTACCTTCTTTGATTTTGAGGGTTTTTCTTGTTCTAGAGTGTATCATGTTGATTCGACTGAATGGCTAGGGAACCACCTGTCTCCCCAGTACCAGGATTACAAGTATACGCTGCATGTGCCTGACTTTTCATATGCATAGTAGGGATTGAACTCAGGCCCTCCCTTTGGTCCACCAAGTTCTTGAGTGACTGAGCAACCTCCCCCGCCCCCCGTCCTGTGCCCTTTCTATGGAATTTACTTGAAGAAATTATGTGGAACCAATAGGATACTCCCAGAGGCCCAGCTCCCTGGGTGCCTTCTAGATGAACATTAATAAATAAGTTTTTATGACTTATTTTTTTCTGCTGGCTTTTGCTTCACCTAGTTTAATGCATTTCAGGAGAAGTCGAGCATTTGAGAATTTTTAGAAAGAGAATGATTTGATTTATATGTGAAAAAGAATCACAATGCAAGCTATCTAAAGAGGAAACAAAGAAAATATTATGTTTTGTTGATTTAAAAAAATAGTCTTTGTGACATGGTCAAAATGGAACAGTCTGATCCTAGTGCTCTAGTGTGACCCTTCATTAAATTCAATATTGTGTTTGCTTCGGAGGATGTGAAAGAAATTACATTTAATATACAGATAAATGAAATATGGACTAGTGCTAATGTGTTTAAAGTTAATTACCTTTATTCCCTTTTAAAGTCTGAGTATGTTTTGGCCTAAAAGCTTAAAACATCATTGTAGAGAAAATAGTGAATTATCACATTGAGACCAGTTTAATGGATGACCTCAAGCCAGTAATGGGCGCTCCTGGCAGAAGCATGGCAATTATTAAATGAGCACGTACTTATGGTGAGTTCTCCCAGCTCCCATTCTGGAATGCTTTTAAAGTTGACATTTTCATTTAAATGACCCTGCTCATTGTGGATAGATGTGAACAACAAATGCTTGCTATCTGAAAAAAAAATTAGTAATTTACTATGATTTTATTGTTCTCACATGTTATAGTTTTGGATTTTAACTATATTTTGGAGAAGAAATTTGGCCACCTGAGCTATTATACTCTCTCCAGTGATCTTGTTTTATGCACTTTATAACACTTGGAACAACATGGAATGCTTAATTCATTTGCTATCGCTGCCTCCCTCATTAAAATCTGTGTTCCAGGAGTATATGTTTTGCATTTCACCACTGCACTGGTCCCTACCTAGAGCAATGGCTGAGAAGAATTAAATATTCGCAAGTACTTGCTGAATGAACATAAATGCCAACCCAAGTTTTCTGGTGGCCACTTTGGAGGATTAAGATAGGAAGGGAAGACTGCCCCAAGTCTAAGCAGAGGGGCCTGTGAGTAGGAAGTTTGCCAGGATCTCTAGAGCAGATTGGACTCTGTGAATGTCCTTCTGTAGATTGTTCCAGCCAAGGCAAGCATAAGCCACTCTGCTGGAGAACACTTTTGAATGATCTTTGTGTTTCAAAAAAGGAAACCAGGTAGTTTGTAGTTTATAAAGCACTCAATGACCGGCCTTTGTAGTTCCGGCTAGGGTGGAACTCAACAGTCATCCTGTGACATCTCCTCTGCAGTTTCTAGCCTCACCCTAAGTACTTATCTTTCTTGGACAATTGAAATGAGGATAATTTCAGGACTAGTATAATATTGTCTTCCCTTAGAATGTTGTAATTTTTAAATTACCAATAAAGAGTACATTACTAAAGCACAATGTACTGTAAGTAGATCACTGAATTAATCTAATGCTTTTTCAAATAGAATTGAAATTCCTATATAAAGTTAGTCTTTATATAGGAAGGTAAGTAGTGCTCTCTGAAAGTTTTGTCTAGTATGTGCTGGTTCATGGTAAGCTTTGCTCCTTAACTTTAGTGAAAGCAGAGACAACTTTGTAAGTTCTGTGATTGTAACTCAGTGGTGGAGACTTTACCCAGAGTAACTGCTAAGACTAAAGTTAGAAATTTGCTTGTTGAAGATTTACCTTATTATTATCTATCAGAACCTGGATTTAGAGCTGGCATGCAATGTTAGGCTATGTGCTCACATAGGGGGGAAGAAAAAGTGAGCGATAGATCACTCTGCATTGAACTTGGCTACATGTTTGACGATAGTCGTATTTAATCCTCTCAGTCCAAGTTAGAGGAATTGCTGTCATTATTTCTAAATTATAAGGAGAAAAAAGGACTTCTACCATCATGTTTGTTTTTATCTTTTCTCTGTCATGCGTATAAAAGAGGAAGAAATAGTAAGTGCAGTATTAAAATGAGCTCCATTAACACTAAATTATACAGCATTCCTCTGTGGTTTTCTCCTTCACTTCCATCTTTTACAGTCAGGCAGGGTGCCTCAGCCAACATTGTAAATAAATATTATCTACTTATCTGGCCCCTATATTGTTAGAAGCAAGGTTGCTTGTTCTTTGGGGCAAGAGTAGTAAAGGTGGTTAGGTGGTGATGTCCAATTTCTCCTTCCTTGTCTGCGCACTTCCACTCTGGCTCAATACTTACATGACCCATTTCACTGAACAAACATTGTAGTCACTATAGTCAGTCTCCCTAAGAGACAGTATCTGTCTTTCTTCAGGCATGTCTCTTGAGGGCTCCGACTTCTTATTATAATCTTTCCAATCTCATGCTGTATTCTTTTGGGGGATAAATACTACAACTTCTATCTATTTTAGTTACGTTTCTTATGAGACATACACTGTTACTATAAAGATGTTACAGATGACAATGAACATGGGCTGGAAATCCAGCTGTACCACTTGTGAGCTTAGCAGTGTCATTAATCATCTAAGCGTTTCTGTCTCGTATGAAACATGGGAGATATGATAATATCTAACTCTTAGTCTTGTCTCTAATTCATTAAATTCATTAAAAAGTACTCAGAATTCTGCCTGGCAGAAGTTAGCCTGTTTGCTCTGTGGCTGCCAACCAGAAAGCCCACACCTCCTGGCTGCCAAAATAAGCAGGATAAACCTGCCTGGACATTGCCAGATTCATTTGTCAGAACTTAATCTCACAACTGTTGTTGTTTTTTTTTTTTCCGTGATCCTTAGCTCCAAGGGCTCATGTTCAGTGGAGGAAACTCTCATGTCATGATACATGAGCAGAACAGAATAAATAGATGGGGTAAGGGTTGTGAGCTGATCTGAGGTGTTTGAAGGATAAGTAGGATTTGGATAGGTAGAGAGGAATCTGGGAAAGATATAGCAAAATGAGAAAACAATTATGACGTGTTCTTGTGGGGGTGGCAGTGAAGAGGGAGCAAGATCGCTGGAGAAGAAGGGAGTGGATGTGGAGAGGAATTATTATGGGATAGGAAAATTGTGAAAAGGTTTAAATTTCCGAGTATCCTTTTCCCTCCTCCTTTCTAAAACTGACCTGCACATGCCAAATAAATCAATCCTGTCTATGCTGATTGAACTAGCACATTCTTTTTCAATGGGTAAAACTACAAAAATGTCATATAGTCGTCCAAAGCTTGCTTATCTGATGAGGCTCGAGACAAAAGGGGCTCGTAGAGTTATCTGCTCAGCATTATGCACCTGAAGCAATTCAGCATTGTTTCAATGGAGAGGAATTTTCAAATGGGACATAAGCCTGCAGAGTTTCTTAGTTATCTTTTCTATAGTCTCCATGTGATGATCTCACCAATGCAAAGGTAAACGTGTGAAAGCCTACCAGGAAACATGGCTGTTTCTGCCCTGGAGTACGCATCTGTGGACACTGCTAGTATTTTTTTTTCTTGTTCTTTGGGTGAAAAGTAACAATTATTTTTATAACATTCAGACAAATTAGTGATTTTTTCTTGAACTATCTTTTATTTTAAATCACTATGGTTTATAATAGTTATATTAGAAAAACAGCAGTGTCATAAGCAAACAAAAACCAAAGTCTCCTATGAGACTCATAATGCTATTCCGAAATAGCATTATATTGCAAATTTAGTCACTCCCTAAAATCACCACACCCTGAAATGTTTCTGTATTTTCTCTTGGTTTCATTGTTGGGGCCTTTGCGGATGGCTGTGATGGAGCTCTGCCCTGCCCTTAGTATCATCTCACAGTCATGCTCCACCTGAAGAACCATTTCCTCACTCAACAGGCTTGTTCTTATAGTAGAGATGGCCTTGAGGTTGAGTCTAGCTTCACATTATATGTAAAATTTCTGGCAGGTATGACATAAGACACATTTGCTCATTGCTTCATGGTCAAAATCAATAGAGTAGAAATTTTCCTTGAGAACTTTAGGAAGTAAGGTATGTAGTATATATTCATGAAAACTGATTCGGTTTATGATAGACTAGATGACAGTTTTTTTTTTTCACAGTCAGCAGAGATTGTATAGAGTGATAAACTAAGCACTTTGCACTCTGCCGGTACTGCATAACCTTTCCTGAAAGAGAATCATCTGAATATAGCACATATTGTGTTTTTTATATTTTATGGTGTTAATGTAGATGAACACGCATTGAAGTGGTGGTATGCACTTCCCCAATTAACACACAAAAAATGTCCTGTACATTTGTTTTCAAAATATCTCATAAGTCTCTTTTCAATGGGATTTTGATACTTACACTTTGTTTTGATATTTGCAGTTAGTTGTGAGTTGCTTAACCAATCCCCAAAGAACCAGTTTGAAGGTTCTTTAACGTGCTCTTGATTTTCCTAAATGACCTCTAAGCATCTTTATTTTTTATTTAAATTATTTTTTTATAATTTATTCACTTTACCTCCCAATTGTAGTCCCCTCCCTTGCTTCCTCTGGGTCCCATCCTCCAACCTGCTTCCCCCCTATTTCTCTCCCCTAGCCCTGCTCTCCTACCATCTGACCCCATCCTATCAAGTCTCATTAGAACTACCTGCATCCTTCTTCCTCTGTGGTCTGGCAAGGCCACCTACCAGGGAGAAAGTGATCAAAGAGAAGACAACAGAGTCCATGTCAGAGACAGCCCCTGCTGCCCTTACTAGGGCACCCACATTGAGCCTGAACCGCCTATCAGCTACCGCTAAGCAAGGGGTTTGGGTCTTCGCCATGCATGGTCCTTGGCTGATGCATCAGTCTCTGCAGCCTTCCCCCTCTGGGGGGGGGGGGCTCAGATTTTTTGTTTTGTTAGTTTCTTGTGGAGCTTCTGTCCTCATAGGTCCTTCTATCCTCCTCTTTTTTTCCTATGAGTCCGTACACTCTGCCCAAAGTTTGGCTGTGAGCCTTAGCATCTGCTTCAGTGTCCTTTTGGGTGGAGTCTTTCATAGGATATCTGTGTTAGGCGGACATCCTGTTTCCTCTCTTTAACAACTGCCAGTGTCTGTTCTGTTTGCCCCTCTGAATGAAAATTGAGTATCCACACCAGGGTGCTCCTTGATATTTAGCTCTTCAGGTCTGTGGGTTTTAGTGTGGTTATTCTGTACTATATGACTAACATCTGCTTATAAGTAAGGATATACCATCCATGTCTTTCTGATTCTAGGTTACCTTACTCAGGATGATCTTTACCAGATCCATTTGCCTGCAAATTTCATGATATCCTTGTTTTTAATAGCTGAGGAGTGTTCCGTTGTGTAACTGTATCACAATTTCTGTATCCATTCTTCGGTTGAGGGACATCTCAGTTGTGTCCAGATTGTAGCCATTGTGAATAAAGCTGCTATGAACATATCTGAGCAAATGTCCGTGTTGTGTGGTGGAGGATCTTTTGGATATATGCCCAGGAGTGGTATAGCTGGATCTTGAGGTGGCACTATTACCAATTTTCTGAGAAAGTGCCAGATTGATTTCCAGAGTGGTTATATAAGTTTGCATACCCACCAGTAATGGTGGAGGGTCCCCCTTTCTCCACACCCTCTCCAGCAGGTGCTGTCACTTGAGGTTTTATTGGGTTGGAGTTTCTCTTCTAGTATCTTCTGTAGGGCTGGGTTGCTATGTAGCTATTGCATAAATTTAGTTTTGTCATGGAATATTTTGTTTTCTCCATCTATGTTGATTAAGAGCTTTGCTGGGTATAGTAGTCTGGGTTGGCATCTGTGTTCCCTTAAAGACTGCATGACTTCTGCCCAGGCCCTTCTGGCTTTCATAGTTTCTGATGAGAAGTCTGGTGTGATTCTGATAGGTCTACCTTTATATGTTACCTGGTCTTTTTCCCTTGCTGCTTTTAATATCTTTTCTTTGTTCTGTAGATCTAGTGTTTTGACTATGATGTGACATGAGATGTTTCTTTTCTGGTCTAGTCTATTTGGTGTTCTGTAGGCCTCTTGTATGTTTATGGACATCTCTTTTTTTAAGTTTGGAAATTTTTCTTTGATGATTTTCTTGAAAATATTTTCTGGACCTTGGAGCCTGGAATCTTCTTTTTCATCAATTCCTATTATTCTTAGATTTTTGCCTCATGGCAAAATCTTGATTTCTTGGATGTTTTGTGTTTGGAACTTCTCTGATTTTACTTTTTTCTTTGAGAGAAGTATCCAATTCTGCAAGCATATCTTCAGCATTCAAAATTCCCTCTTCTGTCTCTTGTATTCTATTGGTGATGCTTACCTTTGTGGTTCCTGATTTTTTCTCTAAATTCTCCAACTCCAGGGTTTTCTCTGTGTTTTCTTTATTGATTCTAATTCTGTTTTTATACCTTGCACCATTTGCTTCATCTGTTTGAGTGTAGATTCCTGTCTTTCTGTGATGCTCTCTAATTTTTGTTTGTTTTCTCTCTGTATGCCATTAATTGTGCTCTACTTGTGCCTCCATTTGTGTGGCTATTTGAGATCTTTGATTGGTTCCTCTTTTGTGTGGCTATTTCTTTGAGAGATTTGTCTCCAGGTGTGAGTATGTCTGGGTGTGACTGTGTCCGGGTATGAGTGTGCGTTCAGGTATGAGTGTTTCTGGGTGTGTGTGCGCTTGGGTGTGAGTGTGTCTGTGTGTGAGTGTGTCCGGGTGAGTGTGCATCCAGGTGTCAGTGTGTCGGGGTGTGACTGTACTGGGTATGAGTGTGTCTGGATGTGAGTGTATCTGGGTGTGAGTGTATCTGGTTGTGTGTGTGTCCAGGTATGAGTATATCTGGATGTCAGTGTGTCTGGGTGTGAGTGTGTCCGGATGTGAGTTTGCTCGGGTGTGTGTCTGGGTGTTAGTGTGCCCCGGTGTGAGTGTGTCCAGGGGTGAGATTCCCTGAGTGTGAGTGTGCATGGCTGTGAGTGTGTCTGGGTCTGAGTGTGCTCGGTTGTGAGTGTTCCCCGGGTGTAAGTGTGCCTAGCTGTGCATGTGCCCAGGTGAGTATGGGTCTGGGTGAGCATGGGTCCAGGTGAGCATGGGTCCAGGTGTGAGTGTGTCCAGGTGTGTGTGGGCTTGGGTGTGAGTGTGTCTATGTGTGAGTGTGTCCGGGTATGAGTGTGCCCAGGTATCAGTGTACCCGGATGTCAGTGTGTCCGTGTGTGAGTGTGTCCGAGTGTGAGGGTGTCCAGTTGTGAGTGTGTCCTGGTGTGAATGTGTCCGGGTGTGAGTGTGTCCCAGATGTGAGTGTGTTCAGGTATGAGTTTATCCGGGTGTGAGTATGTCCAGGTTCCTCCTTTGTGTGGCTAATTCTTTGAGAGATTTGTTCGTTTCCTCTTTATGTGCCTCTAAAAATTAGATAAGCATAGCTTTAAAATCATTTTCCTATTTTTCTGATGAATTGGAGTATCCATTGATTTTGGGGGTTGCTGTTGAAGTTATGATGTCCTGATTTTTGTTGGATGTGTTTGTGTGTCGACTTCTGGCCATCTTCTTATCTGTAACCTTCACTTTTGTTCCTGGAGTCTGTACTTCAGACTGGGTCCGTCTTTCTCTGATGTCTGGAGTATTCTTCAGGGCGATGAATCCACTGGTTTGAGAGTGCATTGGTATTTCAGCTGTACCTAAGGGAGGATGGGCCGCTGGCACAGAAGCAAAATGCGGGCAAGCAAGTGTGTGCGTGGAAGTGTGCCTTAAAGGACAGGGTGCTAGAGAGTGTAGATACTTGGAGTGTGGGTCAGTGGGTGGTGTAGGCATTGGAGGGGTTGCAGGCGCTGGCACTGTTAGTGGGTGCAATGAGCATGCACAGATTCCCTGTAGGCCACTGAGGTATTCAGCTCTATCTGGGCTCCACGAGTTGTTTTCCTGGACCCAACTGGTAGATCCGCAGAACCGGGCCTTCAATGTTGAGGACGCTGTCCCAAGAATCCCTATGTTGCCCACAGTGTGTGGGTGAGTGGGAGAGATATGATGTCTGGCTTCTAGCGTATCTGGATCTGGGGCTCTGCAGGTACTTGCTTGAAGGCTCCCTCACTTTCTAGCAGTACTAATCATAAATCACAGATTTGGGCCTGCTGGGGCAAATGCGGGTATAATTCATGGTGCTACGGGCCTCAGAATTTAGGCTGTTAAAGTGGTTCACTGCGTGTCCAGTCACAGCAGCAGAACTGGGAGGCAGGTACAGATGCCTGCTGGGAAGTCCCGAGGAGCCCCTACAATGGTCCACGCACCTGGATGGCCTGGTGGGTCTTGTGGACCTGGGTGTCCTGTACCATTGAGTATCCACGACTGAGGGGCTGGGCAGCTGGGACAGTCACTGGCTGCAAGGCCCCGAGGGGCCATACAGCTGCTTGTGGACCCGGGATCTAGAAGGCTGGTACAGCTGGCGGCTGCCACTGAGGAACTAGGATTCCCACCTCAGCTGTCTCAGTCCCCAGTCATGGGGTTCTGTGCTATGAGCCCCTAATACTGTGGACCGGCTCCTCAGAGGAGGAGGGAGGCTAGACAAGAGGAAGTGCAGGGGGATTGAATGTTCACTGCTCTCCTGTCCCCAGAGAAGTGCGTGGGTGACCTGGATCTAAATGGTCCCAGCTCATGTGTTGTCCCCTCTGGCCAAGGAAGCCTCAATGTCAATGTTCTGGCTTCAGCTGCCCCTCCACTCACCAATTTCAGAGTTTCAGATCCTCTGCTTCTCAGATACGGTGTGTGCTAGTTGCCGTCATCCTGGATTCCCTGTCACTTGAGGTTTTGATCTTAGCCATTTGGAATCTCAAAGTTGTTTTGATTTCCACTTCTCTGATGGCTAAGAATGTTGAGCATTTCTTTAAGTGTTTCTCTGCCATTCGATATTCCTTTGTTGTGAATTCTCTTTTTAGTTCTATTCTTCATTTTTTAAAAGGATCATTTGGTTTGTTGGAGTTTATTTTCTTGAGTTCTTTATGTGTTTTGGATATTAGCTCTCTGTCAGATGTAGGTTTGGTGAAGATCTTTTCCTGGTTTGTAGCCTGTTATTTTATTCTGATGACAGTGTCCTTTGCTTACAGAAGCGTTTCAGTTTTATGAGGGCCCATTTGTTAATTGTTGATCATAGAATCTGAGCTGTTGGTGTTCTGTCCAGGAAGTTGTCTCCTGTGCCAATGATTTCAAGGCTCTTCCCCACTTTTTCTTCCAGGAGATTTAATATATCAGTTTTATGTTGAGGTCTGCTTCACTAGGACTTTAGTTTAGTGCTGGGTGATAAATATGGACCTATTTGCATTTTTCTGCATGTAGACATCACAGTGGGACCAGCACCATTTGTTGACGATGTCTATTTTTCATTGTATGGTTTTGGCTTCTTTGTGGGCTTATTTCTGGGTCTTCCATTCAATTCCATCGATCCAGTTTGTTTCTCTGCCAGTGCTGTGCTGTTCTTAATAGTCTTGCTCCATACTGTAGCTTGAGATCAGGGATGGAGATGTCCCAGAAGATCTTTTCTTTATTGGACAGGATTGTTTTAACTATTCTGGGTTTTTGTTTTTCTATATGAAATTGAGAATTGTTGTTTCAAGTTCAGTAAAAAATTGTGTTATTATTTTGATGGGGATTGCAAAAAATCTGTAGAACGAATTTGGTAAGATGGCCATTTTTACTATGTTGATCCTACTGATCCATGAGCATGGGGAGGGTTTTCCATTTTCTGATATCTTCTTCAATATCTTTTTTCAGAGACTTGAAGTTCTTTTCATACAAGTGTTTCACTTGCATGGTTAGAGATGCACCAAGATACTTTATGTTTCTTTATGTTTTTTGTGGCTATTCTGAAGGGTGTTGTTTCTCTAATATTTTTCTTAACCTGGTTGTCTTTTGTATACAGGAGGGCTATTGATTTTATTTTTTGAGTTAATTTTGTATCCAGCTATGTTGCTGAAGGTGTTTATCAGCTGTAGGAGTTCTCTCCTAGAATTTTTGGTATCACATATATGGAATCATATCATCTGCAAATAGTGGCACTTTGACTTCTTCCTTTCCAATTTGTGTCCCCTTGATCTTCTTTGTTTATCTTGATCTTATTGCTTTAGCTAGGACTTCAATTACTAAATTGAAGAGATACAAAGAGAGTTGGCAGCCTTTTCCCTGAATTCAGTGGAATTGATGTAAGTTTCTGTCTGTTTAGTTTGATGTTAGTTATAGTTACGTACCCTGTATTCTTGATCTTTTCAAGACTTTAAAATGAATGGGTGTTAGATTTTGCCAAATGGTTTTTCATCATCTAAGGAGATGATTTTGTGGTATTTTTTTCTTTCAGTTTGTTTACATGGTATATTATGTTGATGGATTTCTGTATATTGAACCATCCCTGGAATGAAGCCTACTTGGGTTTTGGGAATGATATCTTTGATGTGTTCTTGGATTTGGTTTGCGAGTATGTTATTGAGTATTTTTGTGTCAATGTTCATAAGAGAGATTGGTCTGAAGTTCTCTTTCTTTGTTTGGTCTTTGCTTGTTTGAGTATCAATGTGACAATAAAGAGTTTGGTAATATTCATTCCATATTTATTTTGTGGAATAGAATTGATATTAGCTCATCTTTGAATGACTAGTAGAATTCTGTGCTGAAGAGTCTAACCCTGGGCTTTTTTGAGATGGGAGGATTTGATGACTGCTTCTATTTCCTTTGAGGATATAGAACTACTTATTTTGTTAAACTTATCTTGATTCAACTTTGGTAAGTGGGAAATTATCCATTTCATTTAGATTTCCAAACTTTGTGAAATATAGGCTTTTGAATTAAGACTTAATATTTCTTTGGATTTCCTCAGTGTCTGTCGTTATGTCTCCGTTTTCATTTCTGAAATTTTGATTTGGATAGTGTCTCTCTGTCTTTTAGTTAGTTTGGCTAAAAGTTTGTCTATCTTGTTGATTTTCTTGAAGAACCTGCTCTTGGTTTTACTGATTCTTTGAATTGTTGTCTCTGTTTCTAATACTTTGATTTTAGCCCCGAGTTTGATTATTTTCAGCCATCTACTCCTCCTAAGAGTGTGTTTGCTCCCCCCCTCCCCAGAGGGGGGCTTTCAGGTGTGCCACTAACTTGCTTTTATGAGATGTCTTCAAGCTCTTTCAGAAGGCACTTAGTGCTATGCACTTCCCTTTTAACACTGTTTTCATTGTGTCCCATAAGTTTGGGTATGTTGTACCTTTATTTTCATTGAATCTTAGGAAGTCCTTAATTTCTTTATTCCTTCTCTGAGTATTCCGTCACTGAGTATAGAGTTGTTCAGTTTCCATGTGTGTGTAGGCTTTTTGTTATTTCTGTTGTTGTTGCTTTAGTTCATGGCAATCTCATAGGATACAAAGTATTGTTTCAATTTTCTTTTATCTGTTGAGGCTTGCTTTGTGGAATACTATATGACCAATTTTGGAGAAGGTTCCATGAGGTACTGAGAACTTGAAGGTATATTCTATTCTTTTGTGTTGGGTGAAAAGTTCTGTAGATGTCTGTTATGTCCATTTGATTTATGAGATCTGTTAGCGTCATTATTTCTTGGGTTAGCTTCTGTTATGTTGACCTAATTTTTGGTGAGAGTGGGATGTTGAAGTCTCCCACTATTGATGTGTGGGGATCTATGCATCATATAAGCTTTATTAATGTTTCTTTTACAGATGTGGGTACACTTGTATTTGGGGCATAGATGTTCAGAATTGAGATGTCATCTTGGTGGAATTTTTCTTTGAATATGAAGTGTCCTTCCTCATCTCTTTTGATTAATTTTGTTTAATATTTTATTAGATATTAGAATGGTTACTCCAGCTTGCTTCTTGGATCTGTTTGCTTGAAAAACCTTCCAGCTCTTTACTCTCAGGTAATATCTCTCTTGTGGCTAAGGTGTTTTTCTTATATGCACCAGAATGTTAGGTCCCATTTACATATCCATTCTGTTAGTCTGTGTTTTTTAACTGGATAGTTGAGTCCATTGAGAGAGATTAATGAGCAGTGACTGTTAGTTCCTTTTATTTTGATTGTGGTTGTGGTAGTATGTTTGTATCCTTGTCTACTTTTGGTTTTGCTTTAGTGAAGTTATTTAAAACCTGTGGGGTTTTTTTTGGGGGGGGGTTGTATAGTTAGTTTCCTTGGTTTGGAGTTTTCCACCTAGTATCTTCTGTAGGACTGGATTTGTGGACAAGTACTGTTTAAATTTGCTTTTTTCTTGGAATATCTTGTTTTTTTCTATCTATGGTAATTGAAAGTTTTGCTGAGTGTAGTAGACTGGACTAGTATCTGTGATCTCTTACAATTTGAGAAGACATCTGCCCAGGACCTCAGGTTTTTATGGTCTCTGCTGAAAAGTCAGCTGTGATTCTTATAGATTTGCCATTAGATGTACTTGGCCTTTTTCTCTATGGCTTTTAATTTTTCCTTTGTTCTGTACATTTAGTGTTTTGAACATTATGTGGCAGGAGGTTTTTCTTTTCTGGTTTAATCTATTTGGTGTTGTATAGGCCTCTTGTATGCTTATTATAGGCATATTTTTCTTTAGATTGAGGGAATTTTCTTCTGTTTATGTTGAAAATATTTTCTGCTCTTTGGAGCCAGGAATCTTCTCTTTCCTCTATTCTTGTTATTCTTAGATTTTGTCTTTTCAAGGTTTCCTTGCTTTCTTGGATATTTTGTGGCAGGTAATTTTTAGATTCAATGTTTTATTTGATAGATACATCAGTTTCTTCCATTGTATCTTCTACACCTGAGATTCTTTCCTCCATCTCTTGTATTTTGTTGGTGATGCTTACTTCTGTAGTTCCTATTTTCTTCTTTAAGTTCCAACTCTCCAGGATTTCTTAAGTTTGTACTTTTCTTATTGTTTCCTTTTCCATCTTCAGATCTTGAAGGATATTACTGATTTACTTCATGTGTGTGTTTTCCTATATTTCTTTGAGTGATTTATTCATTTCCTCTTTATAGGCCTCTTTACTGGCTTCGATCTCTTTGTATCTTCCTGTATTTCTTTAAGAATTATTCATTTCCTCTGTTACCATCTTTATAAGCATCAATTTAAGGTAATTTTCTTGTATTTCAGTTGTGTTATGGTATCCAGGACTGCTTACTTTGGAATAACTGTTTTCTGGAGATGCCATATTGCTTTGGATTTTGTTGATTGTGTTTTTACATTGATCTTTAGCCATCTGCTTGTCTCTGGCATTGGCTGGTAGTTTCTGCTGTCTGATGGAGTTTGGGAAAGGAGGGGTTGTTGTGGGAAGAGCCCTAGCCAGGAAGCTGAACATTCCTGCAGGAACCCTCCCCAGGAGGGAGGTGCTTCTCAAGGAATTGTTTGAGGGGACTCCTCAAGAGCCCAGGGGCTCTTCTCTTACCTGGGGTTATACCAGAGACAGCTGGCCTGCCCCTGAGCTGCAAGCTGCCCAGACACTGTGCTCAGACACGGTATTTGTTGGGTGCAACTGTCTTGAAGAATCCGCGGTCTCCTATGGGAGTCAGTTTGAGCTTTGGAGCAGCAAATGAGGCTGTTCCTGTAGCTCCCAGGTGTCAGGAGGCCCAAGGTATGAGCTGTGTGCTCCGGTACCCAGAAGGTATTCACTAGCACTGAGGGCAGCATCCTGACTAGTAGCTATATGCTGACTCTGTCTGTGTGCTGGCAGAATCTTGAAAACTTTTCTATGGATTGGTTGGGTGCCTTGAGTTCAGACCTGTTTGTTTCTCTCAACATGGGTTCTCCTCTCAACTGGGAGACCCATTCTCTGGTGCTTTGGAGCCCATAGTTTATTCTGGGACAGTAAGTACAGTGTGTTGGCATGTGGCTAGGTGCTGGAGATCGCTGCCAGTGGGAACCCAGGAACTTTTCCAGGGATTAGCTGGGTGACCTGAGGTTGGACCCACTTTTTTCCCTAACCGTTGGGTCTCCTCTCACCCAGGAAACATAGTTGCTGGTGATTTGGCCCCCACAGTTAAGTCTGTCAGTTGTTATGTAGTCACTGCTGTCCTGCTGATCAGACATGGTATGGGATTGGTGCTGCCATCTTGGATCTCCCACCTCTGAACATCTTTCAGTGCTAGTTGTTCTGCCCTTTCCTTACGTGGATACTTCTCACATCTTATGTATGTCACTTTTTCCTCTCAGGTTTTTTTTTTCAGTCTTGTGTACAACATTTTGAATAGTCTGGTATATGAAGGTAGAATAGAAGACCAGAGGGTGTGCGCATTGGGGTGGCGTGTCTAGATGGTAGGTGTCTCTCAGCATTCAGCATTAGAGTTCTCTCCATTGCCTTTGTACTCAGTGTTTATGCTTTCAGTGGTTGAACTTATGAGAATTGACTCTTCGTAAAGGAAAATTGTATTTCAGAAAAAAATGTGAAAAATTTTGATCTTTCATCTGTGGCAAAGTAAGGGTTCAATGAAAAAAGTGCTGGACATTGTATTATTTACTTAGCTTTTATTGGTCAAATGATTTTAGTACCTAAAGTAGTTGAAGAGAGGCCAGGGATTTGTTTTAAATTAGGAAGTAGCATTTCAGTACATTGTGCTTTGCTTTGGATGGCTCATAGTTTTACATCTTTGGCATCTTTTCTTAAGGTTTTATGAGCCAGAAATTATGATTTTTGTTCTTATGAATCAGCTACTTTTTGAAATGAGTGGCATGGGTTTAGAATGAAACTGGTGATGCTTCAATGTTTTCGGAGTTAAAAGCACTCTGATTAATGGAATTATTTTTCGTTATATGTCAGGCCAAATTCTGAAGGTGACAGCTTTGATAATGAGCTGTTTCCGTTCTATTCAACCAGGTTTACTGACCAATGTTTAAACTTAGTGTTACATCTACTCATTAGAAGCATGATCATAATTTTTTTCTTTTTATAGTCTAAATTGATGGTGATAATGAATTGAAGATGATGTTCTGATCTTACCCTTATGAAAACACTTAATCATAGACTTTAATTACCTGGGAAAGGGGTACCAGTTACTTCTGAGTATGCCATTCCCAATCTAGGTTGGTTCAGCAGATTCAGGTGCATTTGCATTTTGGTCTGTGAGCATCATTGTCCTGTACAGCCATAGAACACTCTTGAAGGAAACCAGAACAGTGTTTTCTCTACTGTGTGCACTCTTCAGGAAGCTCAGCCCCGTTTCAGGAAGCCAGGCACTGGGAATGTTACTGTTGATGCAACCTGAACAACAGGATGTTTCATCCATATTTTGACACTGCCAGGGATTCATAGCCCTCCTTCACCAAAATACTAAAGTCATGGCAGCATCATAAACGAGATGGAAACATGCTTTTGGGAAATTGTGATGATGACCTTGGCAAGGAGTATACAAAATTACAAAACACCTTTCAGAAAGAAGATATTTAAAATAGTTTTCCATGTAAAGTAACAACATTGTATTTGATTTTTGACTTCTAATTTTCAGAAAAAAACCATAATGTAGTACACATGTGTAATGAGATAACATGCATGACATTTTCCCTCTCTAACAGAATTGCAAAGTGAAGCTTAGCAAAAATGAAACATCTGAAGTTCTCCAGTTAGTAAATGATACATTCTGTACATTATCTTTATTAGTTTTAACGTTTTATTGATATCTATTCATATTATGCATAATAATGTGCTTTCCAAAGACATTTTCATCATATATCTTGCCTGCATTTTCTCTTCCCACAACACCTTTCTCCTGTCTCCTCTCTTACATTTTCTCCTTTTTCCTCCCTGTCCCACTTCTGATTTCATGGCATATGTATTATGTATTTGCACAAACAAGAGAAAGCTTATGGCACTTACCTGTCTGAGTCTCAGTTCTCTCACATAATATGAAAATCTCTAGATTTCATCCTTCATGGTTGAATAAAGCTCTATTATGTATACATACTACATTTTCTTATCCAATCACCTGTTGATGGACACCTAGGCTGATTCTCTACTCACCTGTTGTGAGAAGTGCTGCAGTAAACCTGGATGTTCAAGTATCTCTGTAGCATGTTGACTTAGAAACTCTCAGGTATATGCGCAGACATGGGTAGCTGAGTCATTCAGTAGTTCTGTTCATTCTCAAAGACTGATCTGAATTGCTACAAAAGAATTTATTTAACTAGTCAGATCCTGTTGTGACAGTATCAAAGAAAATGTGAATCTGAGAGCTAAAACTACAAACAGTTCTATTTCAATATGGTCTTAAACATGTAGAGAGAGCTATTGTTACAGAAAGATCACTTCACCCTTTCTCTATAGTCAGATGAGGCAAAAGCATACTACCTGGAAGCAAGAACAGTTACTCAGAATATTTGAAGTCATCCTAGTGGTTATGGGGAAAGTTTTGCCTTAAGAAGTCAGACATATGGAATCATAAGGGATTTTCTTTTTGTTTTCAGTTCTTTCACATAATAGCACATAATTTTCACATAACTTTTAGACAAAATATCCCAAGAGCCATGGATAGTCAGTGAATGTAGTATTTCACACCAGTGGCATTTTCATGAGTTTTATTGCTGAGTTGAAAAGGCCAAAATGAAATATTGTTCATAAGTCTCTGTTTTGTACTTAAACCCATGGGAGGGCTGTTGGCTGTGCAATTTCAGAGTTTTTACCCTAGTAAGTATTTTGCTCTTAAATATTCGCCTAAAGTCAAATCCCTAGCATTGCCAAATAAACAATACATTTGGAAATAGCTTGCTTTGGAACTCATGTGTTGTACTACTAGGAAGCAATGTTTTGTTTCCTTCCAAATGACGTTCTCTTACGTACATGTTTTGGTTGACTAAATTATAATATATGTGATCAAATTATAATCTATTGATTGATATGATTTTGTTTTACCTTGCATAGGAGCTATCTTGATATGCGATATATTTTAAGTTGCATGTTCATAAATTAGCTTGCTAAAATTGATCCCCATGCATGTGTTTGGAATATGTGAAGACTGAATGAAACTAGAAATTATTGTCATCGAAATTATTTATTCCAGCCTGTGTGTGTATATAGTTTTCTGTAGACAAAATTAAATTGTCAATTAAAATACATAACATAATACTGTTTCCTGAATTGTAGAACTTCACATTCTGAAAGATTTTAAAGTTTATAACCTTCTATAGACAAGTTAAATGAGCCTGAAAATATGAAGTGACTTTTTCCAGACTGTGCTACAGGGTGGTGGCATTGTTTCACCTTCACTTAGCTATCTGAATCTCTGTATAGAGCTTGTGTTCATGCTCATGCACTCTCCTTTCCCTCCCTTGGTCCTTTCTTTAACACCCCACCCATGTGTGTATGTGGGGGGGAGGTTAGGGAAGTGCCTGTGTTTGGGCTTGCTTGTGGAGGTCTGAGGCCAATAGTAGATATCTTAAAGATTCCCTACCTTATATTTTGAGGCAAGGGGTCTCATTCAACTTGAGGCTAATCATTTCTCCTTGCCTGACTTGCCAATGAGCCCCAAGAATTCTTCTGGATTTATACTGGAACTGTAGATGCTTGCCTCAGTATACATACAAGGAGTGAACTTGGCATCTCTGCTTACATAGAGAGCCATCTCCCTAGGTCCAGCACCTATTCTGTTCTACTCTTCAGAGATAGACATGTAAAGAAACAACAAAAAGAAAGGCAAAGACCAAAGAAAGGGAGGGTGCAGAATTCCTTACATGGGCATAGTGAGGACCCTCTCACTATGACACACATTTGTAAAATGATGTTCTAGAGTCTAGATGTCTAAATGCTTTTGCTTTGCTCTTATTTTGAAACTTTGAGTAAACTCACCACTTTGGACCAATCTGAATTGTTAATGAAAAAGTCTCCCCATACTACTTTACATAGCTAACCTGCCTTTTTTTTTTTGCGTTTTGATAGGGATGGAAATATTTTTTAGGTCTTTATTCACTAGAGTTAGTATATTGAAAACTAGACAACCATAGATAAAATCATAGTAAAGGAAGTAAGGAGAATTCCGTATCCCTGAGTATATACTTACAAGGTATCACTACATCCTGTGCCCTACAGAAGTCTTGTTCATTGATCTTGTTGTTTCTGCTCCTTCTTATCTCCAAAAGCTAATTGTTTATTTCATCAAACATAGATACTATGTTATTTTTAACGTTACAGAAGTGTGTGCAGCAACAAGCATTAGATACAACTTCTAACCAAGATTCATAAGATGTAGTGTTTTGTATCATTAAGGTCTTAGTCCAGGAAAGAAAAATTGTGTTCTAGAAAATACATTATTCACAGAAATATGTAGATGACTCATTTGTGGGAGTCTATAAAATTCATATTCCTAGCTGTCTGTTTAATAAATCATTGTACATTATGTACCTTTCAAATTTTATCTAATTAATTGATTGAGAAATCTATTCTGACAGAAAAATGGGGAACTCTTCTGCATTACCTTCTTGTATTGTTTTTCTTTTAAAGATAATTTTATTAGGAGAACTGTCAAAATTGGTTGCTAATTTTATATCCCATTTCTCTACATCAGTGTAGGGAAATTATTCAGTATTTGACTGGAAGAAAAATTTTATCAAGGCTTTTGCAAATAAAGAAGCCTCATAACTTTCAAAACTATCCAGGAATTTTATATGGGGAAAATGTTTATTAGGCTTAGGTAAGAAAGGAAGAAAAAGGAACAGAGTATGTGGCTTGGGTGTTTTATAGACCTCATTATATAGTTTATATAATTTTTATCAGTAAGAAGAACTCTAAAGACCATTACTTTAAATGATGGAAATGATTAGAGCTTTCTGCATATTATTTTATTCTCCTAAGTTTACCAACCACGGATTCTATGTCCTACCATGCTTGCCCAAAAGCTTACTGTTAACTTACCTTTTTATTACTTAAAAATGTAAGATTGTATTATTATGGCATATTCTTCAGTTATTCCCAGTACTACCTAAAATCTGTAAAAGGAATCATAATACCCCCCCATTTGTTCTATAGAAATTCTCCTTCATAGAGATGTTGTGCTGAGTAGATGGCCAGCATCTCATTAAGTATAAATCTATAGCAGTTACCACAATGATCTCATTATGTAATCAAATACAGTAGAAGTTAGTTCTTGTCTATACTGTTGTCTGTAGCAGGTTTTCCTGACAAGGTGGTGGTTTTGTGAAGAAACATGACAGGTAGCCCCATTCTACTTCATCTTCATCATCCCTAAAGACTTCTAATTTTTTATTATTTGTTGTATTGAGGAAAAGTATGGGGAGAGAGCACTGGTTCTTAAAATTCTTGCCCTGAAAGTAGTCCATGTTTACTCTGCTCATATCTGATTAACAAGGATCTAGCTACAAGGAACATCGAGAAACACAAATTTCCAGAAACAACCCTATAGAAGGGATAGGAAAATAATTGGGTTGATGAAAAAATAACTTTCTACATGCAGAGATGAAAATAGAGTAGAGACTGAGGGGATAACTAACCAAAGCCTTGGCCTAACCTGGCAGCAATCCTATGGGAGACAGCCAACCCCTGACAAGATTAAGGATACTCTGCTGTTTATCGACAGGAGCCTAACTTAACCATTCTCTGAGAGTCTCCCTCAGCAGCCGATCAAATCAGATGCTAAGACTCACAGCCAAGGATTAGGTAGAGCTTGGGGAGTAGAAGAGTGGGAGAGAAGCTTAGAAGGACGTGGAGGGCACAAGGACCCTGCAAGAAGAACAACAGAGTCAACTAAACTAGACCCAGCTTACAGAGACAGAAGCACCAACCGAAGAGCGTGCAGGGACTTGACCTAGGCCCCTAGCCATATGTTATTGATGGGCATTTTGATCTTCATGTAGGTTCCCTAGTAAGTTGAGTGGGTGTTGTCTATGACATGGACTCTGTTGCCTGCTTTCAATCATTTTGTCCTAGCCAGGCTGCCTTGCCTGGCCCTAATGGATGAAGGAGAGCTCAGTCCTGATGTAACATGATATGCTGGGGTAGGTTGCAAGGGGAGGGTTCCCCTTTTCTGAAGACAAGGGAGAGAAAATAGGGTGAAGAAGGTGGGAGGGAGGAACCTGAAGGAGAGGAGGGAAGGGGCTATGATCAGGATATAAAGTATATATATATATATATATATATATATATATATATATATATAAATTTAAAATAAATGAAAGAGAAAGAATAGAAGAAAGAGAAAGAAAAAAGAAAGAAGGAAGGAAAGAAAGAAAGAAAAAAGAAAAGAAAGAAGAAAGAGCAACCTGATTATTTATAAGCAGGGATTCTTTGGTTTTCAGATATCTTTGGATTCATTAGTACTAACATAGACTTACTATATTTTTTATCAGTGGTAATTTCAACTGTGAATATTTCTGCAACTTTTCTAAAAAAGCTGTCACTTTTCTTAAACTTCAACTCATCTTATATCCTGTTATTTCCTTATATATAAGGACTAACATGGGTGGAGAAGAGGGAAGAAACGTGGGATTGGGAAGGGAGGAGGGAGAGAGCTAAGGGGGGGGGATACGAAGTGAATACACTAAAATAAAAAAGAAAAAAACAAAATGGATCTATATCTATCTATCTATCTATCTCTATCTATCTATCTATCTATCTATCTATCTATCTATCTATCTATCTATCTATCTATCTAAATTCCTGCCTGACCTAATAAGAGTAGTTAGAAGTCAGTGTTACTGTTAATATTAAGCTCAGTTGGACATAAAAGCTTCAGTGCTACTTACATGATATACAAATAAACATATCAGCTTCCAGTTGCTACTATATCATATCACCATTGTTACTAACTTAAAACAACAAAAGGATTTACTAGCTTATAGGTCTGAAGAGCCTATAAGAATGGGTTGCAGGGACTGTGCTTCTCTTATAAGTTCTAGAGCAGGAGCTATTTGGTTTCCATTACCCATAGTCTGTATTCTTTGCTTCTTGACCACATTTCTTTCTTCAGAAGCACTAGTGCAATACCATCATGTCCATGCTGACCTCTGCTGATGTATTTTCATCTCTTCTGACTCCAAATCCCCTCCCTACCTCTGAAAGAAATGTGGGATTTTTGTTGTCCCCTCAGAGATAGCCCAAAATAACTGCCTACTCTCTAGAACCTGGAGTCAATCATCTGTGAATCATCTGTACAGGGTTCTCCTTGCCTTGAAAGTGACAGATTCACAGAGTAACATTAAAAAAATTCTCTTCGGGGATGAGGATTTAGCTCAGTGGTAGAGCACTTGCCTAGCAAGTGCAGGGCCCTGGGTTCGGTCCTCAGCTCTGGGAAAAAAAATCCTCTTCATCCTTTGATTAGGACATGGGTACCTTGGTGGAGGGAGTCATTTAACTACTATAGTGTGTTAGAGATGAGCAGAAAGTTTCTCAGAAATAAAACTAGAATGAAATGGATCTATGATTGTGGTTCAGGAAAAGAAAAGAAAAAGAATAAAAGCTCATCAGACAGACCCAGACATACTCATTATAACATGCTGGCTTTGGGGGGGGGGGGGAGTGAAGAGGTTATCTTGTCCAGAACTCAAATTCCACAGATGAAAAGCCTAAAATTTTGTAGACATATTTTTCCAGAAATAAAAATTGGAAGATATTTATCATAGGCAGAGCTTTGGGAACATCTGGAGATTTTAGGGTAAAGGTAGAAAAAGAGAAACTTTTGTTACAACTTCATTTAAAGCACTTCATGTCTCTTTTCACTTGATTCCTTCCTTCCTCCCTTTATTTCTTTTTTTTACTATTATTGGAAATAGATTGGTTTTTCCCATTCATATAATACATCCTGATTACAGTTTTCCCTTCCTCTATTCTCCCAGTCCCTTCCCAATCCTCTTCCCATCTGAATCCACCTAATTTCTGTCTCTCATTAGAAAACAAACAGGCTGGGATACAAAGTATATAACCTGTGATAAATAAATAAATTACTTAAAAAAACCCAATAAAGCCCATAGACACTCCTAAAAAAAAAGAAAAGAAAAAGAAAACAGACAGGATTCTAAGGGCTAATAATAAAACATAATAATATAAAACAGAAACTAATACATCAAAACTGGACAATATGAACAAACAGCAGGAAAAGAGCCCAAAGGAAGGCACAATAAAGAAAAACCACTCATTTGCACATTCAAGAATCCCATAACTACGCTAAGCTGGAAACCATAACAAATAGACAAAGGACACACTTTCTGACTCCATTTCAGCAGGATGTACTGAGCCCTGATGGGAGGGATTTTAAGGAGGTATTCTGTTAAGGACTGAGTAAGTGTCCCAAGTCTTTCACTATCTGTATATTTGGCTATCGATGTCTGTATTTGCTTTCATCTGCTGTAGGAAAAAGCTTCTCTGATAGTATCTGACCAAAGCCATCTATGATTATAGCAGACTGCCATTGGAAGTCATTTTATTGCTACCCTTTTTTTGAACAGTAGTATTTGGTTTCACTGTAGGTCCTAGGGCTGTTTATTTCAGATTCTTGGTCACCCAAGCAGCATTGGGTATAGGTTCCATGTTGTAGAGTGGGCTTTAAGTCCAATCAGATATTGGTTTGTTACTACCAAAAGCTTTGTGCCACCATTACTCTAAAATATTTTGTAGGTAGGACAACATTGTAAATCAAAGTGTGTGTGGCTGGGTTGGTGTTTACCTTTCTCCTTTGGTAGCCTGCACAATACCTTCTTGTACCAAAGATGCTAGCGGGTAGGAATGAAGGTATTACATAGGCACCAGTTCAACTTCTCCATGTTCAGTGAGTTGTCTAGGTGTGGTCTTCAGAAATGGGGTACTGCTGTCAGTTTATAGAGAACAATTTATTAGTCTTGGCAATAGTCTAGGATGTTTGGGGATTCCTGTTATGCACCTTTGACTAATAATTCAATTAGATGTAACACAGTCTCAGTAATGGAAGCTTCATTAGGTGACAAGAGATGGCCAGTAGGAGTCCTGACTCCCCCATTATTTGGTAATTTCATTTAGATTGACTTCACATATGTATTTATTTTAGGAAGATTCTACTGTGTTGGGTTTCCATACTACCCCTCAAATGGCTAGCTATCCATATATTCCCTCCCTTGTCCTGTCCTTTACTTGATTCTCCAGTTCCAGATCCCCAGCATGTATCCATGACTATACTATTTTCCTCTCCTAGGGAGATCTATCTGCCTACCCTAGACTGGTAAATCTATACTTATCCTTTATGATTCTGTGGAACATAGCTTGGTTATCATTGATTTAATGGCTAATATCCATATATAAGTGAATATACACTATATTTGTCTTTCTAGGTTGGATTACCTCACTCATGAATTTTTTCCTATTTCCATGTATTTCTGTGTACTTCATTTTTTAACAGCTGAGTAATATTCCACTGTGTAAATGTACCATATATTTTTATCCATTCCTCTGTTGAGGAACATTTATATTGTTTCCAATTTTTGGCTATTATGAATAGAGCAGCAATGACTATTGTTGAGTAAGTGTCTCTGTGGTAGGATCCTTTGGGTATATGTTCAGGAGTGCTGTAGTTACATCTTAAAGTAAATGGATTCCCATCTTGCTGGAGAACCATCGCACTGTTTTTCATAGGGGCCAGACTAGTTTGCACTCCCATCAGTAACAGATGAGTGTTCCCCTTATTCTTCATACTTGCCAGCATGAGCTGTTGGTTGTGTTTTGATTCTAGCCATTCTAACAGGTGTAAGATGAAATCTCAAATAGCTTTGATTTGCATTTCCCTGATGGCTAAGGATGCTGAGCATTTCCTTAAGAGTTTTTCAGCCATTTGAGTTTCCTCTTCTGAGAATTCTTTGTTTAGATCTGTATCCCATTTTAATTGGGTTATTTATCTTCTTGATACCCAGTTTTTTATATTTATTATTAACCATCTACTGGATGTGTAGTTAATTGGTAAAAATCTTTTCCCATGCTATAGGCTGCAGCTTTGTCCAAAGGACAGAGTCCTTTGCCATGCAAAAACTTCTCAGTTTCATGAGGTTCCATTTATTAATCTTAGTGCCTGTGCCAACAGTGTTCTGGCAGGAAGTATTTTCCTGTACTAATGAGTTCAAGGCTGTTTATTACTTTCTCTGCTATGAAGTTCACTGTATCTGGTTTTATGCTGAGGTTTGATCCATATGCAGTAAAATGTATAGATCTAGTCACATTATTCTATATGCAGCCATCCCATTTGACAAGCTTGTTAAAGATGTAATCTTTTTTTTTCCTCTAGTATGTATTTCTATCTTCTCAAAAAAGCTGGTATCCATAGATGACTGCATTAATGTCTGTTTCTCCATTTGATTCCAGTGATCAGCTTATCTGTTTTGGTGCCAATACCATGTTGTTTTTATTACTATAGCTTTGTAGTACATTTTGAATTTTAGGATGGTGATACCTCTACCTGTATTTTTACTGTTCAGGATTATTTTAGCTATCCTGGGTTCTTTTGTGTTTTTACATAAAGCTGAAAAGTATCCTTTCTAGATCTGTAAAGAATTGTGTTGTAATTTTAATGGTGATTGCATTGGATCTGTAAATTGTTTTTGGTAGGATGGAAATGTTTTTCCCTATGTTAATAATATATTACTACTTTGATCCATGAGCATGGGATCTCCATCTTCTGATATCTTCTTCAGTTTCTTTCTTCAAAGCCTTAAAGTTTTTGTCATACAGAGTTACCCCAAGATATTTAATATTATTTGAGGCTATGTGAAAGAACTGTTTCCCTGATTTCTTACCCAGTCTGTCATTTGTATATAGGAGGGCTACTGACTTTTCTGAGCTAGTTTGGTATCCAGCTACTTTGCCCAAAGTGTTTATCAGCTGTAAGAGTTTTCCTGTTAAAATTTTAGAATCACTTGTATATACTATTATAGCATCTACAAATAAAGATACTTTGACATTTTCCTTTACAATTTGTATTCCCTTGATCTCCTTTAGTTGTCTTATTGCGCTAGCTAAGTCTTCAAGTACTGTATTGAATAAATATGGAGAGAGTAGACAACCTTGCGTCATTTCTGATGGTAGTGGAATTGTTTTGAGTTTCCCTCTGTTGACTATAGGTTTGCTGTAAACTGCCTTTATTATATTGAGGTATGGACTTTTCTCATGAAGAAATGTAAGAGTTTTTCAAAGGCCTTTTCTTCATCTAATGAGATGATCATGTTTTTTGTTTTGTTTTATTTTTTGTTTTGTCTTTTAGTTTCTTTATAGGGTGGACTACATTTATTGATTTAGATACGTTGAACCATCCCTGCATCTCTGGGATGAAGCCTAGTTGATCATGATGGATGATCTTTTTGATGTGTTTGCAAGTATTTTATTGAAAAATTTGCATCTGTGTTCTTACTGGAAATTGGTCTGTAATTCTCTTTGTTGGATGTTTGTGTGGTTTTGTATCAGGATAACTGTGGCCTCATAAAATGAATTGGGCAATGTTCCATCTGTTTCTATTTTGTGGAATAATTTGAAGAATATTGGCATTAATTCTTCTTTGAGAGTCTGGTAGAATCCTATGCTAAAACCATCTGGCCCTAGTTTTTTGGTTGGGAGACTTTTAATTGCTGCATCTATTTCACTGGAGGTTATAGGTCTGTTTAAATTGCTTATCTGATCTTGATTTAACTTTGTTAAGTTGCATGCATCAAGAAATTATCATTTGCTTTCAGATTTTTCAATTTGGCATAGTACAGATTTTTTAAGTATGTTTTTATGATTCTCTAGATTTCCTCAGTGTCTGTTGTTATGCCGCCCCTTGCGTCTCCAACTTTGGAAATTTGGATATTCTCTCTGTGCCTTTTAATTACTTTTGATAAAGGTTTATCAAACTTATTGATCTTCTCAAAGAACCAACTCTTTGTTTCATTTTTTTGTTTTTATTTTTGTTTGTATTTTGTTAATTTCAGCCCTGTGTTTATTTATTTATTTTTTCTGCCTTCTCCTTTTGGGTGTAATTTCTTCATTTTAGCTTTCAAGAATGCTGTTAAGTAATTAGTATGAGATCTCTGCAATATTTTTATATAGGCATTTAATGCTATGAACTTGCCTCCTATAATCATCTTCATTGTGTCCCATAAATTTGTATATGTTGTCTGGTCATTTTCATTCAATTCTAGAAAGTCTTTCATTTATTTTTTAATTTCTTGGCTCATTTTTCATTCAGTAGAGAGTTGTTCAGTTTCCATGAGTCTGTAAGCTTTCTGTTGTTACTATTGTTGTTGATATCCAGCTTTAATCCATGGTGATGAGATAGGATGAAAAATGTTATTTCAGTTTTCTTTTATCAAGTGTGTGATCAATTTTGGAGAAAGTTCTATGAGGTGCTGAGAAGGGATATTCTTTTGTGTTTTGTGAAAGGTTCTTTAAATATCTTATAGGTACATTTGGTTATTATGTAAGTTAGCTCCAACTTTTCTGTTTAATTTTTTTGTAGATGACCTGCCTATTGGTGAGAGAGGGGTGTTGAAGTCTCCCACTATTTGTATGTGGGGGTCAATATATTATTTAAGCTATAATAGCGTTTCTCTTATAAACATGGATCTCTCTTTCTCTCTTTCTCTTTGGCACATAGCTGTTAAGGTGCCATGTGTTTTTATTAGCTTTTGATGGGTATGTAGTGTTCTGTCCCATCTCTTCTGATTAGTTTTGGTTTGAAGTCTATTTTGTCAAATATTAAAATGGCTGCACCAGCTTGCTTCTTATGACCATTTGTTTGCAATATCTTTTTATTATGGAATTGAGATCATTGGTATTGAGGGATTTATCAATGAGCAGTGTTTGTTGATTCCTGTTATTTTGTAGTTATGTGTGTGTTTCTCCTGTTTGATTTTTATGTTTTGGGATTAGTTATTCTTTGTGGAGTTTTCAGATGTGATTAACCTCTTTAGTTTGGAGTTTTCTTTCTACCACCTTTTGTAGTGCTGGATTTGCAGATTGGTATGGCTTAAATTTGGTTTTATCAAAGAATGTCTTATTTCCTCCATTGATTGTGACTGAAAATTTTGCTATATAGAGTTTTCTTTTTTTTAAATAATTTATCTTATGTGCATTGGTGTGAGGGTTTCAAATACCTTAGAATTGGGGTTACAAACAGTTGTGAGCTGCCATGTAGGTGCTGGGAACTGAACCCGGGTCCTTTGGAAGAGCATACAGTGCTCTTAACCACAGAGCCATCGCTCCAGCCCCGCGAAGAGTTTTCTGAACTGGTGTAATTGGTCTCTTAGAATCTGTAGAACATCTTCCAGGCCCTTATTGGCTTTTAGAGTCTCCAGTGAGAAGGCAGGTAGTATTCTCATAGGTTTGCCCGGATATATTACTTAGTCTTTTTCCCTTGCAGCTGTTAATATTCTTTTTTGTCTTCTATGTTTTGTATTTTGATTACTATGTACCATTTGGACTTTCTTTTCCAGTCCTTTATATTTGGTCTTTGATATGCATCTGGTACCTTTATAGACATGTCCTTTTTTATGTTTTGTGAAAATTCGGGAAATTTTCTTCTATGATTTTCTTGAAAATATTTTTTGTGCCTTTCATCTGAACTTTTTCTCCTTCTACACTTCCTATTATTCTTAGGTTTGGTCTTTGCCTAGTGTCCAAGATTTCCTGAATGTTTTGTGCTAGGAGATTTTTAGATTTAACATTTTCTTTGAACAAGATATCCGTTTCTTCTGTCTTTTTAATGCTCAAGATTCTCTATTCCCTCTCTTGTTTTCCGTTGGTTTGACATGCCTCTACAATTCCTCTTTGAATTCCTAAATTTTTCATTTCCATATTTCACCCAGTTTGTGTTTCTTTATTGTTTCTATTTCTACTTTCAGGTCTAGAACTATTTCATTAATTTTTTCCTGTGTTTGTTTTTTGTAGATTTTTTAAATACCATTCCTTCATGTCCTCATTAAGCAACTTTGTCATATTCATAAAAGCTATTTTTAAGGGTATTTTTTCTTGTGTTTAAGCTATGTTGAGAAATTCAGGACCCAGTGTGGTAGAGTTGTTGGGCAGGAGTGGAGATGTACTGTCATGGTTCTTATTTATATTTTTATACTGGCTTTTAGGTACCTGTGATTGGAAGATTTTAATTCTAGTTTGTGATACCTGGTCTTGTCTTTGTTGGATGAGTATTTTGTTTTTTGGCTTCTGTTTTCTCTCTAGTTCTTAGAAGAATGTGTTGGCTATATGTTGCTTGGTAAGATGTTGTCCTGAGATCTTGCTACATGTAGCCACAATGGGCTCCAGGTAAAATGTTTTCCTGTGTACTTGTTGCAAGGTGACACCTCATTCCAGTACTTTCTCCCTCTGTTCTCCCCAATCCCCAACATATCCCTTCTGTTCCTATCCCCACCCCATCTCTTACCTAGTTCCCTCCCTCTGCTCCCCAGATATCTATTTCCCCTTCTCAGTGAAATTCAAGCTTTCCACCTTCGGCCCTGCCTGTTACTTAGCTTCTTTGGGTCTGTAAATTGTATCATGATTATCCTGTACTTTATTGCTGATATCCACTTATAAGTGAGTACATACTATGTGTGTTTTTTTGGGTCTAGTTAACCTCACTCAGAGTGATATTTTCTAGTTCCATCTATTTGTTTGCAAATTATATACTGTCACTGTTTTGTTTTTAATAGCTGGGTAATACTCCATTGTGTAAATGTACCACATTTTCTTTATCCATTCTTCGGTTAAGGGACAGCTAAGTTGTTTTTATTTTCTTGCTATTACAAATAAAGCTGCTGTGAACATAGTTGAACAGGTGTCCTTGTGATGTGGTAGAACAGCTTTTGGGTATATACCCAGGGCTGGCATAGCTAGGTCTTGATGTAGATTTATTTATAATTTTCTAAGAAGCTCTCAAATTGATCTCCAAAGTGACTATACAAGTTTGCACTACCACCAGCAATGGAGAGGTGTTTCCATTGCTCCACATCCTTGAAATTCTGATCCTAGCCATTTTGACAGGTGTAAGATCTCAGAGTCATTCTGATTTGCATTTCCATGTTAACTAAGGATGTTGAACATTTCTTTAAGTGTTTCTGGCCATTAGAGAGTCTTCTGTTGAAAATTAGATTGGTATCTTGTTTTTAAATTGGGTTATTTTGTTGGGTTCTGGTTTCTTGAGTTCTTTATATATTTTGGATATATAAAGAAGGGTTGGTAAAAATCTTTTTTCATCTGTAGGTTGCTATAGGAAAAATGGTGTCTCTGGATTTCTTCTTTTAATCAATTTTTTTGTTCTTGTGATGGTGTTCTTTGCCTTACAGAAGCTTTTCAGTTTCATGAGATCCAATTTATTTATTGTTAATCTTAGTCCCTGAGCTATTGGTTTCTGTTCAGGAAGTTGTCTTCTGTGCCAATGCATTCAAGGTTCTTCCCCAATTTCTCTTCTGTCAGGTTTAGTGCATCGGCTTTTATGTTGAGATCTTTGATCCACTTGGACTTGAGTTTTGTGCACAGAGATAGATATGGATCTATTTGCATTTTTCTACGTGTTTATATCCAGTTCAGCCAGTATCCTTTGTTGACGGTGCTTTTTGTTTTCCATTGTATGGTTTTGGCTTCTTTGTCAAAAATGAGGTGTCCGTAGGTGTTTGCTTCTGGGTCTTCAATTTGAGACCATTGATCAGCCTGTCTGTTTTTATGTCAATACCATGCAGTTTTTATTACTGTTTTTCTGTAATACAGCTTGATATCAGGGATGATGATACCTCCCGAAGTGCTTTTATTATACAGGATTGTTTTAGCTAGCTTGGGTTGTTTTGCTTGTTGTTTGTTTTTTCCATATCAAGATGAGTGTGGTTCTTTCCAGGTCTGTAAAGGATTGAGTTGGAATTGCATCGAATATGTAGATTGCTTTTGCGAAGGTGATCATTTAGATTTTTTCCAGATCTACTTTTGATAGAGAAGAATGTGTATTTCTTTATAAATCTTAGACCTGAATACAAAAAGCTAATGAAATACTTCTGTTTTGTTTTACAAAGTAGTCTTGTTTGAATAGATTAGTGAGGAGAAACCTTTTCTTAATTATGTACCCAAACAACTTGTCAGATATTTTTGCTGTCTTGAGAGGGACTATACTGTAGAAATATTACAAATTCTCTATTTTTATTCTTGTTGTTTGCGTCTTGTTTTCTGTGTTTTTACCTTTATATGTGATCTCTAATACTGTAGCCTCTGACCCCACATGGCTGTTTGAGACGCTTCATACATATAAAAATATAAACCAGATTTCTAAGACTTAATAAGAAAAAAATAAGAATTTAAATGTCCCAGTAATTATGTATCCATTACATGTTAAAATAATAGCATTTGGATGTGTAAAATAAATTATTAAATATTCTGTTTATACACATTTTAATGAGATTTCATGAAACTTCAAATTATTAAATTTTTATATACTTCTATTACATTATTTTATTCTTTTTTCATAGAACTAATGGTGGTCTGATTCATCTGGTGCATACTAACTACTTCTCTCATTTTAGTTAGAATAGGGAAAAATGGTGTCCTTGGATTTCTTTTTTTTTACTTAATTTTTTATATTAATTACATTTTATTCGCTTGGTATCCCAACTGTAGCCCCCTCCCCTAATGTTGTATTTCTTAGGAGTAACTCAATAAAAGTTAAGTACCTGATATTTATATTCATATGCTAGTAAACTGATCATAAGCTGGCAATGTAATATTCTATTACTGTTAATATATAGTAAAACCTTGATCATTCTGGGGAAAATTTATAGCAAAGAACATCTGAATTAATGAATATTTGCCTGTAGGTGTGTACTGTAATGGAAACTGAGCAAAGTGCTGCAAAGTGCTGCTTAGTGATATACGCTATGCAAAGATTGTAATATTTAGGAGTCAGGTAGACTTAACATTGAGTTCAACCTGGTTCCTTTTTTAGATGACTAGCTTTAGGCAGCTTAGCTGGCATCTATGAAATCCACCCGTGAAAGAGAACTAATAACATATGCCTAGTAAGGGTTACCATAGGGATTAAATGTAGTACTAAGGTTGAAATACCTGGCTTTTTGAAATTCCTTGAGAAGCATGTTTTGTCCAATGAAATTGGGAAGAAAGCAAGATTGGAAATTGTGAACAATTACGTAGTCTCACTGCAGGCCTCCACACTCCTCACAAGCTGTAAAGCTGAGGTGGTCATTATACTTGTCCTAAGTGGGATGGTGGAGCTAGCCCAGTGCATCATCCTCAGATACAGACCCTCCTTCCCAGAAGCTTGCTTCGCAATGCAGCACTTCTCAGAGCAAGCCAAAATCACTCATGTGTCCTTCCTTTACAAAGGGAATAACCAGCTTCCATCTAGGAGTGTTTCTTGCCTATCTTTTTGTTGTTGTTACTTTTGTGCTTGTTTTTTTTAAATTTTTTTCTTTGTTATTACTTATTACAATTTATTTAGTTTGTATCCTAGCTGTAGCCCCCTTCCTTACCTCCTGGGCCCACCTTCCCTCAGTCTTTCCCTGCTATATCCCTGCCCTAGTCCATTTAGACTTCGTTTACATCGGCGTCTTTTCATATGAAAGTTTGTGCGTTTCTACTGGTAGGTAGGTAAGGGCTATTACTTAGCCATTGAGATGTATCTTTCTTTTTGCTGTTGCAGACAATAGCATTGTAAGACTCATTCCCTAGAGCCTACATGTAATAATTTCTAGATGGTAATCCCAAGAGATGTGTGGAGTCATAAGGCAGACAAAAACTCAAAATACTGTAAGTACTGAGGAAGAATACAATGGTTGAGACTGAGCTCAAGTTTTAATGGTGATGGTCACTTTCTAATGTCACATTTAGGGGGGAGATGTTGAAGTGGTTTGATTATTTTTAGTATCTTCCATAAGCATTGTATGTGTTATTTTATATTTGTCAGTTTTAGGTAATAAAATGCCTGCTAAACAAGAATGAAGTTATCCATGGTTCCATAAAGCTTCTTGGGTATCTTCTCAAGTATGTGGAAGAAGACTAATAGTTTGTTTCTAAAGTACAGCCAGCCTTCTATAGCTGGGTTTCCAATCCATAGATCCAACAGTGTAAAGAAAATACTCGGAAAAAAATTTGTATTTATATTGGACATGCACTTTTTTCGTGTTGTTATTTCCTATACAATGCAGTATCAAGACCATTTTCAATGCAATTTCATTTCTTAGCTATTGTAAGTAGTCTAAAGATTATTTTCCAGGTGGTTGTGTTGAGGTTATATTTACATACTACTCCATTCATACAAAAGATCAACCCCTCAGATTCCTGAAAATACTACTTGATGCATTAGCCAGACCTACTTATACCCTGTGACTGGAGAAATGGCAGGTGCTGGTCTCTACTCACCACCTACCCATGCTCTCCTTTCTGCAGGGTTCATTTGAGGAGATATTAAGGTTTAATTTAGATTGTTACCCTTCTGTGAACCAATCCAAGGGATGCTGTTAGCATTACTGTAATGTCTGCTCAGTGCTGTACTTTGCTGCTGGTGGTCTTCAAAAGGAAGCCACTTCCTGCTTCTAGAGGTCTTCAGGTTAGTAGTTTACTGCTGAGGGTATGAAAGTCACACAGCCTAACTCAGGCCGCTTCCAGTTCTGTCTTACTTTTTTATTCTCCCTTTCTTTTCCTTTCCATTTGTTGGTTCCTCCTGCATTAAAGTCTCATATTAGGTATTTCTTAATATCTATGAATATTGCTTTTAGGGATGCTGTGATTTCCAACACCACAGTTTACCAACTTCAAAGACCCCTTGAATGAGGACTATGTGATTTGTCAGAATAGGTTCATTATCTAAGTATGAAGTAGAGAAAGGAACTTTCATCTGAAGGAACACGTCTCCTGACTGGTGGTCTGTAGATGTTCTCTCTGCCTTGTGCTTGTAGTGTGCTGGCAGCAGGTACAGTGGGTAGGCAGGAAGGCTTGAGTCTCATGAGAGAGGTGAGTAGGCTATAAATGCCCAGAGAACAAGAAAGTTTTACATGCTGTTTGGATTTTAATATTTGTTAAACCCCTGGATTTAGATACCAACTTGCTCTATTATTGTTTGTAAGACTTGGCCAGGAGAACAATCAGATCCCAATTTAATGCATATTTCAAAGAATTTAAGGTCCCGCCTAACTATTCATGACTGCACGTACCATGCTTACACAGCACTATGCTATATGCTTCTTTAACATCCCATAATGTGATTATCATCTGCATGGGCCAGGATTCTTGGCCCCCATTTAAAAAGAGACAGACAGACAGACAGGAAAAAAGAAAGGAAGAATGGATGGAAGGAAGGAATTAAGGAAAAGAAATTAAGGAAAGGAAGAAAAAGAACACAAACTTTTTGAGTAAAAGAAATGTCCTGAGAAGTTAACAGGGATTTCAAAGTGATAATTGTTTCAAGAGTCATAGGTAGGAAAGAGACCTAAACCAAGGCCGGTAGACAGTAGAGGACAATAGCATGTTCCTTTTGGGATATATGAGATATGGATTTCTGATGTTGCCCTAGCCAACACAACAGCCCCAAGGTGGTCTATTTTGACAACATCAAGCAACAAAAAGTCTTGTACATTTGGGCTTTGTGCATTTGCTATTAACATATAACAACAGAAACTGCCTACTACCTATGGCAGAGTCCTTCTAAACTGTGAAGAATAAACTGTGAAAAATAAAGCGAGTAGCCTAAAATCAGTGAACATCTACTGTGGCATGTTTCTCCTGAGTTTTGTTTTGTTTTGCTTTTTCCTTATTTGTTTGCTTGCTTGCTTCTTGCTTGCTTTGTTTGCTTTTGAGTGAAATTTAGAGATGTTAAGAAACTCTCCCCAAATCAATAGTTAAGCCTAGATATCAACATGGGTGCTTTTGGTACATAAGCATTGTAGTTTACTGCCACCATGGATGTTATTAAGCAGTGGAAGCTACAGTTATGGTCTTGACCAAATTGAATCTTAGATGTGGCAAAGAAAGTTAAACTATAAATCTGTTGGTTTGGTTTAGGGTTGCACATTTCTAGGTGGTTTAGTTCATTGAAACCCAACAGATATTGTAGAGAGTGATGGGAGTGAAGAAGAATCCAAAAGCTGTTATGCCCAGTTCATGAGACCCCGAAAGACCACCAGGAATCAACTCTGCTGCAAAATATATGAGGGTTTATTTGATACAAGCTTGAGCCTGGTAGCAAAACTTCCTATGGAAGCAGGAAAGAAATGCAGAGGGGCCATCTAAGGTTTTTAAAGGGTAAAACTGCAAAGGGGATGGGGGTTTCAAGCCTTGGTGTTACCCGATTGGGTAAGGGAAATTGACTTTTGAAATAATTGGTTTACTTTAGGCACCAAGACCATAAATGGTTCTGGCCTGGCCATCTGGACCGGTTTCCTAGCAATTGTATCTCTAGAGGGCAGAAAAAGAATGCAGCAAGGCCAGTTCCTCCCTACAGGTGACTGGACATGTCTCCACCTGGCTGGCCTTTGGTCAGGCTTGTGCTTAAACTTTAATTCAATAACCAAAACAAAAAAGAAAACAAAAACAAAATACCCCAAAACTAATTTTAATTCTTTGGTCTTTCAAAGCAATATATCCTGTAGGTCAGGGAAAATGCCTTTAAAATACCCCTATATACCTCAATCCTCAAAAAGGCTGGCTCAGCCTGAGATATTTCATATATGTAACGCCTGGCCGTTACCTATTTAGGAATATGAGCTATAGTTCTTTTGAATCTGCTTTATGGTTTTTCTAAACCCTTCAGGAATATACTTGAAGGCAAGTTGGTACTGGTCTAAACTTCCACCTAGACTCTCTCTTTCTGGAAATGGACTTCTGAAACCACAGAGTACAGCTTCAATATTTAAAAACAATATTTTCAACCTCCTATATGGCTAAAAGAAAGAAAAGAAAAAAAGGAAGAAGAAAGAAAAAGAAAGAAATTGGGCTTCTGGAGGGACCCAGTGACTGAGATGTTTGAATAATATCTATCTAGCATAGGCAATTTTCCTTATTGTGCTTTTACGAAAACCAAGTACTTGGATACAGAAAATGACCCTAAAGTAACAATTTCTTGTGGTCTTTTGTGATGAGCAATTCATGCCACAGCTATTACCTTACAATTACTTACAGTGGCGTTGCTGTGAGTTAAAGTAAACCTAGGCACCTCTACAGCCATACACAGTAATGAAATAACTCCACATGAATGGAGACCACTGATGGACTCTTAATGCCTTTGATTTTACCCTAAATAAACATTAAGGTTGTAGCACATTGAGGAATATCTGTTGTCATGGCCTGGGAACCCTCATTAGTTATTGGGAGGAAAGAATTATGTACCATTATATTGAAATTCCATCACTGCTTCTGAAAGCCCGTGAGATAGCTTTTCTTCACCCTCCGTCTGCCTGCTATCCCACAGTCCTTTCTGCCTTTCTGTCTCACTGGTCCACTCTTAGTCACCCATACTCAGTCATCTCTCCTGAACCACAGGGGGGTTGTGTACTCTATCCTTCAGCCCCATCTCAGTCACCTTTTCCTAGTTTCCTTTGGGAAATTCTCCTTAAGACTAGGATAGACCTGAATCTACATGTATCTTCATTATGATATTGACAGTGTTAGTGATTTATCTTTGTTTGAGGGATTGATTTTTTTTTAATCAATGATTATTTGATTGTCTGTCTCGGTGGAAATGGGATTCTGCCTGGTTTTGCATAATAATCTGTTCCTAGTGCCTGGAATAGTAAATGAGAGAAATAAAAATGTCGAGCAGAATTAAACATATTTGTTGTTTGCACTATAGAGATTACAAGTACTATTACATGGCATCAAATGAGAATCACTGTGTGTTTTGGGGTGGGACCTCTGATGGTTAATTTACATTGATGACTTGGTTAGATTAGAAATACAGATTTAATGAGCCTTTAGATGTATATGTAAGGTCATTTCCAGAAAGAATTTACTGAGGAGGAAAGACTTACAACCCTGGTCTGGACTCAGATACTAACTAAAATGGGAAAATAAAACTAAGGGTTCCCATTTCTTTGCACAGATGATCTTCCCACATGTGGGCTGACTTCTTACCAGAGCTGTATACTATTTCTGCTACAGTTCTACTATGATGGACTATATTTCCAAAGTAAATGATTTCTGCACTAAGTTATGTGGCCAGGTTTTTCTTTTGTTTTCTTTTGTGTTTTTAATTGCCAGGAAGAGAAAATAAACTACTACAACTTGAAATAATTGACTTAAAAAAACTAAACAAACTAACCAAAATTTTGCTTATGGATAGAAGCATTAAAGGAATTTCTGATAAATAAAAGTGAGATAGAAGAAAGTAATATGCTTTCCAAACAATGCTTTAGAAAAACAGGCAAATGGAGTTATTTCCATTGATTGACACTTTCTTGCATAGAAGTATAATTTATCTCTGTTACGAAGCACCATGAGGGCAAAGTCTCTAATCATTTCATTTCCTCATAGACACTGTGCCTGGCACATATTAGGCACTTGGGATGTTTATTATTACATTGGATGGTGTAAAGAGGTAATTATGGGTAGGCTTATTGGATTAGCTTCTGGAACAGAACATTTTCTCAGCATTTACTACTCCATATACAATTATTAGCCTACTCACCTTGGCAAAACAGCTTTGAGGGCTTGGAAACCTGATTCTTGTATTTGCATCTTGCAATTATTCTGCAACAGAGTAAAGATTACATTCTTATAACAAGAATTTATAGTATTTCAGTGTATAGAATAGGTTGGTTTTTCCACCAACTTCAAGAAATCCTATACTTCTAGGATAGGTTCTGTGTTTTTTTCACAATGCAATAGTTTGGGAAGAAAAATGCCAATTATACAGAGCTGTGTCCTAGATGCAGGACGCCTTGTGCATTTTCCTTCACTCCTAGCCACCAAAGCTAGTGAGTGTCTCTGATCTAAATGACTTGCCATGAATGGCTTGGTTCAAGAGTAAAACTTTTTTTTTTTAAGTTTGGGACTCCTTCATGTTTATCTTCCATTGAGCCATGTCCATGTCATTTAATTTTAAATGTGAGAAGGTTCTATTTAAAGGATTTCTCACACCTAGTTGCTTTGTATATTTGAAGAACAGATGGACTTAAAAGCATGTGATGCAACAGGCAAGATTGAGCCTGCTAGAGTAAAGCAACATGTTCTCTTAGGTAAAGCAGATCACACGGTCTCTGACTTCCAACTGTCAGTTACTGTTCATATTAATTTATCTTCAAAGATGACTTAATTTTACTTTTTTGTTTGCATACTAATTGTTTATTAATTGGGAGAAGTGTATTTACCCTGTAGGGAAAAATTTTTTACTTTCATTTGAGAAATGACCAAATGTAAAGGTATGTATATATAAAGATTGTTCAGCACCTTTCCAAACAGAGAATAAAGGTAGACAGTGTAGGACAAGCCAAGAAATTTACACAGTCCTTCTTTTATAAAGGAGGTTAGGGGCAAATTGGTGGACTACTGTCACCTAGCAAGGAGATTCAGCACAGGGTCTGCTATGAATGTCAAATTCAGTAGAACCTCAAGTAGCTAGACCGTCTGAGGATCAGGTTTTTGTTGTGGGGTATACAGAGCTAGGAAAAGCTAAGGTTGCCACATCTTCTTGTGTTCAAACTGGGTTCTCTGACAGGGCTGTATCAGCTTGGGTAGGCTGGAAGAAGACAGGAGGCATACATTTAGTTTTGGTTTCTTAATGTCCCAGTGTTGATTGTAAACATGCTTTGCCACTTATGATGGTAAGTATTGTTCTGTAGTCAGGTGACTGGTTTTGTGATCACATGCTGTTTAGAAGGGAAAAGCACGCACTGCTCAAAGGGTGCCTGCCTTCTCTGCTACAATAAGGAACCACGTGTTCCACCTGGTTTGTAAACTTGGACAGATAGAGTTGATTCTTCAAAGTCTACTTTTCATAACTGTCGTATATGTGGTTATCTCCATTTCCTTTCTGGAATTTGTCTCCCCAGATCCACTGCCATTTCAAGACAATTGTTTCAAGCATTGGTGCAGTCTGGCTATGTGTGTTTGTGGTTTATTTAGCTTTTAAAAGACAAATAGTGTAGGAGACAGCATATGAACCCCTCAACCCCCTAAATAATCCCTCTGGCATTAGAGAGTAAGAAACCCTGTCATAGTCATGTCCTGAGTAAGCCACTTCATGTTTCTTTATCTCAGAGATACTCATCTTGAAAATGAAGAGATTGGAGGTGATTATTTCTAAGTGCAAATCTGATGGTGAGTTTGAATCCAGAGGACTAGCTTGGAAGATTATTTACTAGCACCTTTAAACAGCAGTAGCCCCTTGAAGATGCTGCTCATGTGACAGTCATGGCCAAATCTCAGGTACCACGCGCCCTCTGACTATCAGAGCAGCGTCCGTCACCTTGTTCTGCCTCAGTCCCAGCAGTGTACTCCGAGGAGCCTTGAGAAAGAAGGGCATGTGGGCCTTTTGAACGAAAGGATTTTTAAACCATCATTCTGTTCTAAGAATAAAGGAAAAAAATAGCCTTCTTTGACTCCTAAGGTCCCTCCCACCTCCTGAAGCCTGCCAAGCCTCTAGATCATTGGTACTTATAATTCGTTTCCACTTTGTCTTCTCTCCAGTGTTCATAACTGAGTCTTTCACTTTTCTTTTATTTAGCTCATGTTTGGTTTGGGTGGTTTATTTGTTTTGGTTTTGTTACTTGTCTGGCTGATAGTCCAGAAGAGGGAAAGAGGGGAGCTTCTGTTCCACACAAGCCTTTAAGCTCACTGATACTCCAGAGAAATTTACTGTTGCTAGTGTGCTGTCACAATTTAATAATTCAAAGTTAGGGGCACAGTTGTGTGAGTGCTATATGTCCTCACTACCTGACACCTTACTAGGCATGTAATAAAAAAATATATTAAATGGGATTAATTTCTATGAGGCTCTCTTTTTATTGTTGTTGTTGTTGTTATTGTTATTATTAGTATTAGCTAAGACCCTTTAAAGAAGGTTTATGGGACTTATGTAATAAGTAGTGTCCTCATTCCCAGAAAGCATCAGAATGTGCCAGCTCATAGCCCTCTGGTTAATGAATTTGCCCTGATAGTTTCTCCTGCCATTTTGTTCTGTTAAGGAAGTCACTTTTGTTTTCTGCTGAAGCTTTCATGGAAAGCTATTTTTTGCTGTTAAACAGCTGCTGCTCTCTAGGAGGCCTGCCTTTATTTTATTGGAAGCAATCTGTCTGCATAGGCCAGCTAATGTCTAGAACAGGCAAGGCCTCAGAGGACAAGACTGTGAGGACAAGGCTAGTGTAGCATGGGGTCATGTGATATGTCTTTGAATTGATTCTTTGATATTGCATCTAGTTGTAAGCTGTAAGTAGCCATATCAAGAAAGTGGGTAGTAGAAAGGAAGTGTGGAACAAAACAGTTTGTTTAGAAAGCCATATTTCAAAATATGATATATTGCACCTTTATTTTCTGGAACATTATTTGTTGTAGCAAAAGATAGTAAATCAGTGTCCAATAATATGACACCAATGAAACACAATATATTCAGTATAATTATTAATGAATGAGATAGTTTTATGTGATTAAATAAACATCAAGAATATTTGTGCTTCCATGTATTATCCATAAGAAGGTAATGGATATATACATACAGAAAGTATGCATTCACTGAAGAGATGCATACCAAATAGTTCTTGTATCTGAGAAGAAAGTCTAAGCAGCCAGAATTGGGAAAAAGATTTCAATAGCATGCTCTCTTGTAAGCAAATAAAAACAATTCATTGTTTTTCACTATATTCATTTTTTTCAGAAAATTAAATTTCATTAAAAGCAAGGTCAGCAGCATGAAATCGGATAGGCAGATCTGTCTTATGTTTCAGGAGTTTGTTTATTCTATATGTAGTCCCTGAGCTGTTCACTGCCAGCTGCTGATGTGGTTTCTGAGATAGCTATGTCTTTAGACCAAATGAGTGTCCTGGAGATGAAGATGATAGGACTCATAAGGGAGAATGAGTAGGGTGAACGATAAAGATTGTTTTAGGAAGAGTAGCTAATGTCAACCCCTTTAAAGATAGCACTTAGGCTGATCTTTGGATGATGAGAAGCCGATATGTAGACTGTGGGGACTGAGGAGCAAGGCAGCACAGCTCCTAGAAGAAGGGCAGCAAGTGGGACTCTATGACAATGGTTCAAAAAGGAGACAAGCTCACGTTCCATTCAAAGATTGTGTGGAGACTACAGTCCAGTACCTTAACCTGGCATGGGGAGATGACTCTGACTGAACACAGCAGTAATAGAGAACCAAGAACCAAAAGAACTTGAGAACATCAAGTACCCCAAGATCTCAAAGCTTCATTGTTTAGTTGCTTCTTCAGGCCACACTTAGCAGGGTAAAGGCTCCATCTGTTCTTAGTCCTGGGACTGTTAGGGCCACTGCAGCTGTGGTTGTCACTATCCAGAGGCACGTGTTCTGGAACACAGAATACAGGGCAGGGAAGGAGGATGCTTTTCTTTCTCGCTTTAGAAGGTCTCAGTGCATCTGCAGTTTGAGGAGATACCCTATCATGTGGCATAACATAAGGGCCTGGACACGGTTATGTCATAGCATCCTAAACTGGCCATCCTCCTACGCGCAGGTGGACAGTGATGCAGTTGCTTCTCTAAAGCTCTAAGTGTTGATCAGATGCAAGTGGTCATTAGTTATTGTAGTCTATGGCTAATGCCAGCTTGGGTAGCAATCGGGCAAAAAAAAAAATACATTCTTTCCATACCTCCCAGAAATGGTGCTGGATATCATATTGTAAGATATATGTTTTTAGTAACCAGTTTGGTAGCGAAAAGAAAACTGCCACAGGAGAAGTTGTGACAATGCGTGTGGAGACTGGCAAGTGTGCTAAGGCTGTAATAATAAGCGCAGTTTGGTTTGCCCACTCTGGGAAGGCTCTCTGCTCACACAGACTGCAGTCTGTGTGTCTCTGTGGTTCCGCCTTGGCTGTTACATTGGCTAGATACACTTACCACGCGCTCCAGTTACAGTTGCACCTGTTATAAATGAGTAGCCTTATTCCACTGTTTCACCATGTCTTATAGCTTTGAAACGCCTTAGAAAGTAAAAGCCATTACATTCCTAACCAATTACTTGAAAAGAGAAAGGTGTACCTCAAAGAAGACTGTCATAGCCTCTGAACTCCATGCAGCCCTAAAGGCAGTAGAGCCCTAAGATATTCTAAATATATGTTCTATTATTATTTTAGACCAAATTCCACTTACATTTGTCAGTGGGCTCATAGAATAGTTGAAGCCCCAAGGCTTCAAAGAAAAGATGGGGACAATGAAGGGAGGTGGAGCACAGCCTGTGAGGAGAAAAACAAACCAAAGGCTCCAGAGCCCCCTTTCCCTGGGTTAGTTAACAGAGCGGGACAGCAGACCTCAGTACCTGGTTGGATGTTCTGTAGAATTCTCATGAATCAAAAAGAAAGCCAGATTTTAGGGTTACAGCCTTCCAATAGAGGCAGCATTTTGGGCAGAATTGTTTTTCTATACTATTTTTGTCTTGTTAATTTGTTCTAATACCCAAAACAAGACCTGATTATGCAGCTGACCTGCTGCCTCTGTGATACCAGGCAAGTCAGGTGTTACAATTGTGAAAATTACATTCAAAAGTAACTTTGTGTCTCAGAACTAAATATATCTTGTTTCCTAACAGTGTCCAACTGGTAATTCTTGCTCAGAAGGCAGCATGTGCCCATGCACACTGAGCATTTGTGGCTTTGGAATCGTCTTATTGATTTGGATTTGACTTATTGATCTGACTCTAAGCCATATTTAATGCTCCCTTTTTTTCTCTTAACTTTCAGTATGACAGGAAGGTAACTAGCATCCTTCTGCATTTGCTGGGCACGTCAGCAATTCCAGCAATTCCTGTCTAAGTACCAAGTGGGAGGATTCTAAGGTCACAGGAAACATTCAATTCTTCTGACCAGCAACAGAATTTGAAATGGGACAGAAAGGAAAGTCATTGATCATCACGATGCCTTTGTGGCTAGCCTGCAATTGATTGAGCCTGTTGACACCCTGACACCCATCTGCATTTCTTTTCCCCTTTTAGAAATGGAGCTCCATCCATTCTCGCCCCACGTGGTTCCTTGCACATTACTTGCGACTTTTATTTGTGGTATCTCGGTTGACATTAATGAGATTACTGCACAAGAGAAATGGTGTTGCTATTTGGAATGTTAATGAATTGCTTGCTTGGCCAGTTGCCATTTGTTCCACTGTGCGAATATGGTGTGTGTGTGTGTGTGTGTGTGTGTGTGTGTGTGTGTGTGTGTGTGTAAAAGAGCCGAGTAGCAGGGGTGGGATTGCTTTTTTTTTTCCTCTTTGCAGCCAGTGACGTGTGCCGTGCCTGGAACAATCAGACTCGCTGCAAACAGGGTAGTTGAAGATGCTGGGGGAGGCAGCCTTGTGCTTCCTAAGCTAAGGCGATCTCAGAGCTGCTCAGGAGCTGCTTGGAGCTGCTGGAGTACTCCTGGCACTGTTCCCTCAGCATTAGAGCTTTGTGACCGGTAGAAAGTGCCTTTTTATTTCTCCAAACCTATTCCCTAGTAGACCTTTAAAATGATTGGCGTGAATAGTGTTCAGAGTGCCAGCAAGGTACGGGTGAGGACCTCAGGTTCTGTGAAGTACTCCCGGGAGGATTCTATCCGGCGGCAGTCTCACCGGTCAAAGTCTATGAAAATTTCCAACTCCTCAGAGTTTTCTGCTAAGGAGACCAAGGTAAAGAAGTGCCATGTTAAATATTGTGGACAGTCGTACAGGGGGATCACAGGATGCTCTGCAGTCTGCCAGCATCTGAGATGCAGCAGCAGGCTGAGAAAGTAACAGGAAGCATAAAATGGCTCTAAGATAATCAGATTGGGGTGAGCAGTGATACCTGAAGTCCAGATAGGGGAACTGCTGTGCTGTGCAGCAGCTTTTGCACAAAGTCAGTTTTGTGGAAGACAAGGATTGCAGCAGTATTGAGAGAGCGATGCTTGTAGGAACTGGTGGTTGGCATGGTGGTCGTGTTTCAGTCTCAGATAGGTTGCCTTGACAAATGGCTTTTTAGTGTGGCTTATTTTTAGAATCTTGGGATTGTAGAAATATCTTGTGTAATTTTTACCTTTCATTGACTTCATTTTTTTCTTCCCTCTCCCAGTCTGTCCCCCTCCCCTAATCTGTGGAACTAGTGTAGAAAAGTGCTATATGCTGTATTCTTGCTGTGTTCATTGGCAGGTATGTGTCACTGGGAGAAATTTCTTCTTTTGCGTGCCTTACATATGTATGTGTTGGTGCTGTGCAGCCAGTAACAAAGCACTGGTGTTTCTCTGACTCTCTTTGAGATAACATAATCTTTGTTCCTCTGGAATGGGAAGCGAGTGATTGCGTAGTGAAGTGGGCATTTACTACATGCAACATATTCTTGAGATTCTTCCCACCACCATCTGTGTGAGCAGGGTACTCAGAAACACTCCCACTCTACAGGTTTAAAAATGGAATGATAGAATCATAGGATCGCAGAACTCTGGGGCTGGGGATAGGGATGAGTATAATGAGATTCAGAAGCTTGGAGATGTGTAGGGAGAGCTTCATTTCAGCCTTCACATGGGTTCTGTCCAGACCCACTGAGAGTGACATCAGGCCTATACCCTTCCAGCTTGTGGCACTGCCCTCTTCTCGTGCTCCCTCCCAGCCTTTTCCTCCTGTGACATTACAGTATTGAAAGACTTTGGTCTAACAGGTTCCTCTCAAAATTTCATAGGGGATGGATGGAGGGTGACTTTAAGAAATATGCTGCTCCTCCATCTATCACTGTAAATTATGATGCAGTGGCATCTAACCCCATCAATTATTAGCAAACTAATTTGGCTCTAATAAGTTCTTCACAGGTGGCTTTTTCCTTGGTAATTTTTAGGGAGAAACATGCATCTTTTGACAGTCTTTTAATGTGACCTGAATGAGCATGTCTTGTTTCCTACTACAACTGCTATGGGACCTCCATGGTCTGACGACTACCATCTCCTGCTGACGTAGACCCCCAAAGACTATTACAATATGAAGTAGAGGTAGACTAGACAGCATGGTTACAAAATGTATTTGACAAGGAAGACTAACTTAGCATCTCTGAATTTTGTTTTAATGTACATTATATCTATAACATGTGGTCAGAAGCCCTTGGAAGGAAGAAGTCATCATTAGGAATGCTTTTGTAGTCCAAACTCCCATCCTGATAAAAATTCAGTCATTTTAATACTACTGGTTTGTCCAGAATTAGGTTTTATGGTATAATATTGGAAACTAACTGATGCTAAATGAACAGATTTTTCTAATGCCTTCTTTATTTTTTATGCAGTTGCAGCCACTGCTCTTTGATAGGAATCTATGCAGTTTGTGTGAATTTTTTTTTTTTAGGCAAGAGTATTGTACCCAAGACCCTGATAGAATTATAGTCAAGTGGCCATCACATGACTTTGTAACTATAGCCTTATATTTTTTTTTAAAAATGGGGGATATTATATGCTCTCTTGAGTTCTGGCATGTTTATTCAAGAATATATCTAAGCTGTTAGTTCCTAGACTCTGTCTGTGTCTCCTGTCCCTTCACCCCTGCCTTTCTGCCTTGTGTATGCATTCCATTAGAATTAGAGATTAAATAGATAAAACATTATTATTCATTAACAATTTTTGTGTACTAGGTGAAGTTAACTGAATGTCCTAAGTGTTTGTACCCTAAACTGATTAACTGAATTTCATTGTGGACATGTGTAATTACATGGTAACCTATATTCTTTGCTAATAATTAGATTATTCACCTTATTCATATCTAGTATTAAATTTTTATTAGTTAAAAGCAAATTAGTGTTCTCCTGTTAATCAGGTAAGTAGTATTTTTTTAGTTATCTGATTGTTCAGCAAAAAAAATAGTTTGTCTAAGGTGATAAGAAAGTTTATTTCCTCTACCCCATCTGCTTTCCCCCATTAAAGACAATGTAAGATAACATTAATGAACTCAAAATATCTTCTAGTATTGAATCGCTCTCAAAAACCTAGTCCACTCAAGAATAAGTATGCAGGTTTTCATATTTTGAAGGGGTTTGATTATAATATGCTTTGTTTTCTTTGAAAACTGTCATCTTTGTTTCTTAATTTCTGTTTTGTTGGCCATAAAACTCACTTATTTCCATAACTTTGAAATCAGTTCATTTGTAGGCCTCACTATTTTATCTGATTTTACATCTTGTCTTTTATTTGAAGAAAGTGTTAAATGATTTGTGAAGGATTATTTATTTATAGCCTTAAATTTTTTGAAAATATCTTTCAAGATTTCTTTAAATAAAAATTTTAAGTGAAAAATAATTTTCTAATCTTTGTGCATCATGTTGTCATAGTCTGAGGCAGATGATTTCACCTCTCCCAGCAAATTCTGTTGTTTTCTGTAGAACTTGTTGTTCTACTGAACAAGTCCCCCAGCTCCCCCAGCTCCCCCAGCTCCCCCACCTCCTTAGAAGTGATGAAACCCACTTGGACACTGAACTGTCATAGGCTACATCTGTGCAGGGGTTCTAGGTTATCTCCATGAATGGTCCTTGGTTGGAGTATCGGTCTCAGAAAAGACCCCTGTGTCCAGATTTTTGCTTCTGTTGCTTTCGTTGTGGAGCTCCTGTCCTCTCTAGGTCTTACTATCTCTCACTTCTTTTATAAGATTCCCTGTACTCTGTCCAAAGTTTGGCCGTAGGTCTCAGCATCTGCTTTGATACCCTGCAGGGGGTTCCGTAGTAATGGGAACAGGGACTGTCTCTGACAGGAGCTGATTGGCCTGCTCCTTGATCACCTCCCCCTGACGGGGAACAGCTTTACCAAGACCCAGAGGAAGACAATGCAGCCAATCCTGATGAGACCTGATAGACTAGGATCAGAAAGAAGGGGCGAAAGACCTCCCCTATCAGTGGACTGGGGGAGGCGCATGGGTGGAGAAGGGGGAGGGAGGAGAGAGGGAACTACATGGGGGATGCAAAGTGAATAAATTGTAATTAATAAAAATTAAAATTAAAAAAACAAAAATAAAAGTTTAAATATGGAAATAAAAGAAGTGATGAAACCCTCTCTTCTGGAGAATATGGTCTTTCCTTTTTCTGGATATTGTTTCTGTCAAATTCTGAAGCAGATAAAATGGAGAGGATTGTAATGGAGGTTTTGGTTTCTTATTTTTAATGATTTTTTAAAAGAAAAATGTTTATACATCTGTGGAAGCTAGCATTAATGATCAAAATATCTCACTTAGGCCTGACTATACATGCATTCAACCTTTTAATTGATACGGGAAGAATTACAATTAAGCCTCCTAGCCATTAGGGGGCTCTACAGACCATCCTGCTACCAGAAACAACTTAACAAACTAAACAAACATAATAATATGGTATCAATTGTAGATATTCATTCTTAACTTTTGTCTTTCTTTTATTCAGTTATTTATCCTATCCAGTCATATGTTTATCATGGTCTTGGGTATTGAATGAACTTCAGGTTTCATATATGCTTGGCAATTACTCCCATGACCTACATGGGCATCCCAGGACATGCTAATTTAAACCTAACTTCTACCAAATATGTCCACATTTCCTCCTCCTCTTCTGTTTATATATAATATATAAATTACCTAGTATTTCTTAGTTTATAACTTGCTTAGATTAAGAATGTGAAAGCTGGTGTTCGGATATTCATTGTATTTATGTGCCCATCTCTCACCAAAATTGGGCGAAATCTCAGCCTGACAATGTCTTTTTTTATGCTGTTTCAGAAGGTGAAAAATCGTACGCATAGTTGAATCACTGAGGCATATTGTTGAGGAATAATGGAACATCACATTAAGAATTTTCTTAGCAGGGTGCTATGGCACATGCCTGTAATCCCAGCACTCAGGGAGGTAGAGGCAGGCAGATCTTGGGGGGTTCAAGCCAAGCCTGGTCTGCAAAACAAGTCCTGGATAACTAAAAACAAAACAAAAACCTCTCATTGATAATTGTATGAATTTAAATGAACTGTTTAAAAATGTTGCTACTTTGATAAAGAAGATTCCTTAATCTTCTCATAAAACTCATGGTACTTTGGGTGGTGCATAGAAAAAACATTGGCTATCTGCTTTGTGGGCCAAGATGCTGCCAGGCACAGTGTCAGCTTTTGTCTTTAATTATCATTGTACAAGCCCCAAGTCATTTCTCCCTGAGACTTAACTTTAAATTGAAGTCAATGAAATATCCTTCTTTCGAGAAAGGTTAAGTTTTGTAAGTTTGACGTTTGTATACTTTTTCTATAAAAAAGAAACCTAAAGACCATGCTACCTTCAGGTGAGTTTTATAGCATTTTAGATAAATCTGGGTTCTAAGAGATGTTAACTGTAAACACCTGAGAGAGAAATGCAAGTGCTCTGCTCCAAAGTACTGCTTGGGGACTGCCTCATTCATTGCTTTGTAAAACATGTTACAACAATATTGAAAGGCACCATTAACTCTATTCTCCTCATTCTGCAAAGGCTTTTCTTTAGCAGTGTTAGGTAAATGCTAATCACTTCTCCCTCTGTAAGTCAAAGCTATATACAGAGGAACCTGAAGAAGTCTTTACAGTGCCCCTTTGCAACCTCAGATTTTAGTGGGAGGTTTGCAGACTGATGTCATGTTTTCCTGTAGATGATTTTTATTTTAGAGGAAAAGCTAAATCTGGGAAGGAGATTCTGATCGAATAGGTCATTCATCTCTGCCTGTTTAAAAATGCATGTCTTGTGTAGTATGAAGAAGTATCCTCTCAATTGAAACTCATTGCAGTTGTGATTTATCTATGTAATGTATAAATACTACAAATATATAACAAAAATTACATATGTAAACTCTGAAGTTGAAGCATAACGTATTTTAAATCCTATAAATCCATTTGTTAGTTGAAAGCTTTTGGAGAGACAAGATACTATTATGTCATAATAGTAACAACATCCTAGCTATTAGTTAAACCCCTGATACTGCGAAAGAATCAGGGGCGAGTGCAAAGATTAAGATAATTTTATCTCCAAAGTTCCTTTCTTAATGTTCTATTACCTTTACCCTATACCTCCTGTGTTCTGGAAAGTTACATTTTTGCTATAGGTGTGGTTCTGCTAGACTAATTAATCCAGATATCTTAGTGGTTTCTCTTTGTTTTGTTTTGTTATTTTGTTTTTCTCTCAGGGGAGACCAAAAGAAGAGATGGGGCTCCTTCTGGCAGCTCATCCTGCAGGTTGTGTCATTTTCAATAGTTATGTGTCTGCCTCAAGACCTGTGTCAGACTTGTTAGAAAACAGAATCTAGTCTATATTTGGTTTATGGTTTTGAGTTTCCAAAGATGGCAAAGTGGCCTGGGTTTTGTTGTTGGGTATTATGCTCCCCCTGCCCAATAGGCCCTGCAGTGCTTTCATGTAAATCAACGCCTTCCCCGCTCCCCCCACCCCCCAGGATGCACAAGTGACTATTTAGGAGTGAGTGTTGAACAAACCGTCCTCCTGATTGGGTGATACCTGCTGACTCTTGAACCTAATTAAATGCAGCTCCTCCACCATCACAGTTTGATCCATTCTTACTTGAGAAAAGGGCATGTGGTGGTGTGTTCAGTTTGAGTGTCTCTAAAATAACCCTCAAGTGCCAATCTCAGCTCTTGTTCTGCTTTGCCTGTGAGTGGATTATGTGCTCACCGCCATGTAGCATGTGGACACTGGGAAAAGAATTGCCAGCGTATGCAGTATGCTTGTCAGGCTACTGTTACTACTCTTGTCAGAATCTTGTCAGAGGGAAGGGAGAAGGAAAGTCTGTGATAAGAGTGAAGAGAGGAAAAAGAGGTGCTTTTAAAGGCCAATAATTGATGAAAATCAGGGCAATTAGAAGGGAAATAAATGCATGCGGACTCTCACATTCCCTAGCATAATGCCTTTTCTTCAGGACAACCTGCTGGATGGCGTCTGCCTTACTCAGAATAAATAACTATACTTCTTTTAGGAGACATTTCGGGAAAGTTGTATATTAATTCATAATGATGCAGAAACTGAGTAGCTGAGTATGACAGCTTCCTTCTCGATTTATTGTGAAGTTACCCCACTGTCACTAATTGTTATTATTTTGAATTTTGCATTATCATTCCAACAGGCCAGTTTTTTCATTATATTTTTAAAACCCAGTTTATCACATTTTGATGGACATGTCTTCAAACACATAGGCTTCTGATTTCAGTGGCATTTTATTTTGGCAGGAGATTCTTTGCTATGCTTCATGTCGTTTTTTTTCTCTCATTAGTGTATTTATTTTTTTAGTTTATACCCTGCGTGCCATTCCATACCTCCTCTACTTCTGGTACCATCCTCCCACCTCTTTCCCCTCTTTCTTCTCCCCTTCTTATTGGAATCAAAAAACTGTGCAGTATTTGTGAAAGAATAAAGTGAGGCAAGGAAAAATGCCAAGAATCATGTAAAAAATGTTAAAAATTACTGACGAGGGCCTCTGCTGTTGATTGTCACTTCCAGTTTAGTTTTAAATGTGAAAAGCTACATACAGTACTTAAGACATCAGCGTGCTGCTTGCTGGACTCAGGTATTGTAAGTCCAATAATATTATTTAGCCATCAAGATAGTCTCATCTTGCTGATTCAGGCTAAATTCCTAGACCCAGCTTCCTCTCGACAGCACACACCCACTGGACATACCTCATACATATTATGCACATCCATATTGTGAACACTGTGTCCAGTGTTCCAAGATTCCAAAGCCTGGAGCCCCTGCAGCTCCTGACAAAGGAGTCAGCCCCTGCTCTGTACTTCATTACAGTTACCTACTGCAATCTCCAGCATAAACAAACCTGTGCCATTTGATGTGCTTCCTGACTGAATGCTTGGAGACATAAAGCTTTTAGTTTTATGCGATTGAGACAGGACTGTATAGCTCTGTCTGGCTTTGAGCGCTCAATCTTTTTGTCCTCATCTCCTGAGTGCTGGGATTATAGGTGTGTTTGACACCATGCCTGGAAGAAAGCAGCTGTTTACTGTCAAAAGAGGGACAAAGTCAGATAAAATGCCAGAGTCTTTATGCTGATTTATGCCACTAATTCTTCAGTCCACTTTTTAAGAAATGATCAAATAGGAAGACTCTTTAGAAGACTCTTTATCATGATTGGTCAGTGTTTAAAAGGCTTTTTGTATGCTCTATCAACCCCATGTTATATTCTTTTAGTTCACAGATAAATGGTGTTTTTATTTAGCCAAAACATAACTATTCTGATTTGTGCCTTGAAAAACTCCACTGAAATGTTGAAGGTGGAAATCATAGATCTTCAAGGACAAATGAAGGGATACCCTTAAAGAAGTAAAGACATTTGAAAGCTGAAAATCAGATAGTCTTCTTAGCTTTTAGCCCCTAGGAAAAAGCTGAAGTGTAGGAACATGCTCCTCTACAGATAGGGAGATTGAGCAGAACATAGCAAGTCCCAGGGATAAAGTCCTTGGCCAACTCAGAGAGCATCCATCAAAACATGAGACTCTTCTTTCTAAAGGCTCTAGTGTTAGAAATTCTAAATGCATTCCCCACCTATCATGGCCATTGACCCTTCCTTCCCTGCATTTTCTGCTCATCTTCCACACTGAGTTAACCAGAGGTTGCAGACATAATTCAGATGCATTTTGAGGCTTGGGGTGAGATGCCTGTGTAGAAAATATCAGCGGTAAGTGAGATGTCAAAATATTTCACAAAAGGAATCTCTGCCCTCTCTCCTCCTTCAGGTATATTTTCTCAGAAGTAGGAAGACACATATCCAGTAAACAGGAAGTTGAATAGCCCAGAGTGAGGGGGGAAACTCCAGGAACACGATAAAGGCAAGCCCTGGACCACAGCTGTGAAGGATATGGAAACAGACAGTTGAGACAGGAAAGAATGGAAGGTTCTAGCCATAGCACTGACTAAGCACCTGGCATGGGCCTCTGCAGAGATGGGGACTAGAAATTTGATGGGAGATAGTGGAGGTAAATTAGCAATAGGTCCCTACAAACCTCATTTAATGCCACTAGCAAAATGTGCTTTGATTAATTCTTTGGTAAACAAAAAACATACTTTTTAAAAAGTGCTATACCGTACCACATCGCCTAGCTATGATTCCTATCAATATTATCATTGTAACATAGCCACTAAAAATTGATGACCTTCCAGACTGTGAGGGGATATAACTCAAATACATTAGGTAGGAAGAGGAGTGTTACTATTTTAGAAATGATGCATACCACAGACAGTATGTGAAAGAGGTTTATTGGATGGAGATGGAGAGAGGAGGAGCGAGGGAAACATGACAGGAGGATGAGGGGGTCCCTGACAGAGGAAGGGGAGAGAGAAGTAAGACCAAGAGAGAGAGAGGAGAAAGCAGGGGTCCATTTATAGATCCTGCGTCTGACAGGTGCATCTGCCACACACCTGGCTGGTGACGCATGATGACGTCATAGGTTACTAGGCAACCAAGAAGCAGGCTGCCTAAATGCTAACAAGAAGTATATATGTATATAATATATGTGTATATAGAGAAACATATATCTTATATATTACATATAATTTCAATGGAGTGGTGTTAATAAGTGTTATGTTCTTTTATTTTAAAAAATACTTTTATCTTAACAAAAAAATGACAGTTCTGTCTAGCTCCCCCAATTTTCTTTTGAAAATTCTGTTGTTTATGAAATGCAATTGCCTAGTATCCACTAGATTTGATTATTTAATTCAGCTGTATTGATTGTTTTGAATAAAGTCTATTTCCATTTAGATTTGTCTTTCTAATGTATGGAAATGACAGGGAACAAATGCCAGGCTTGGTGTTCCTTCTAAATGTTAGTGTCCTCTGGGGAATGCTGGGTTTTTTTTTTTTGAGCCATTTATTTAGAAGGGCTCAGTTTGTTGCCCAGCAAAATAGTTTTCTCCTTTTTAAAAAAATAACTGTGCACAATACCTTTATGATTATGTCCATAATCATTAAATATAATTGATCACATTTCTATGTATTTAAAATTACTGCATGTAATTACAAGGTCATTTGAAATTTATGTGTCCCTTATGTTTCAGATTGTAAAGCATTCTTTCTAAGGCTTCTGTCTGCCACCTCTCAATGACAAGAATTATCAAAGAGAGGATCTAAGAGCAGATCATAGCGAGTGCTACTGAGAATTCTCTCTGAAAGTATAGGTTATGGTCATATTTTTCAAGCAAGGATTAGCTGTACAAATATAGACAAGTTTTTGATAAACAGCACTCCAAAGCATCCAGGGTATAAGCATTAGAAGTGAGATCAAGAAATGGCCATGATCACAATGAATGTGAGGCTTATAAAGAGCTGCGTATGCTAAGGAATTCTTTAGAAGTTAACTTTCTACTCATACTCACTAAGACTGTAATTGCATACGATTTTATTTTTGGCTTTTGGGCTATAAAGTTTTCTACATGAATTAATTTCATATAAGGTTTCAAGACACTTGTCTTTAACGTCTATAATGAATTGAAGAAAGATGAGGATGCTTCTCTGTTTCTGTCATTCCAACTATATTTCAGTCAACTAAAAGGGAATGCCTCTCTTCTTCCTAGGTTAAATACCCTCCTCTAGAGAAAATGTTGGTATCGTCATGGCAACTCCAGTTAGGGGAATGGTATAAAGAAAATGTAAAATACTCAACTAAAAATAAAAGGGACCCTGGGGCCTGACTCTTGTGCATGAGTTCTTATTATCATAAGGTCAATCACCAGATTTAGCAAAGCAGCCAGATAAATCTTGATTATTTCAGATAACAATTTTTTCTATGTCTAATATAAAATTTGGGGACACACTTAGACTAAAAAGAAGATCCACAAATAATCTTGCCTACAAGAAGTGCTAGAATAATGAGAGACCAAAGATTGAGGCAAAGTCCAACCAATAATTGGCCCAACCTGAGACCCACCCCGTGGTGGAGAGCCAGCCCTGACACTATTAATGATTCTCTGCTTGCAGACAGGAGCCTAACTTGACTGTCTTCTGGGAGGCTCCAGCCAGCAGTGGATCCAGACAGATGCTGGGACTTGGAGGCATGATGGGGCGGAGCTCAGGGGTCACATGGAAGTGTTGGGGGAAAGAAGGAAGGACCCGGAGGGGAGAGAACCTCACAAGAAGACCAACAGAGACAACTAACCCAGTCCCATGGGGTCTTTCGGAGAAACCCATTAAGGAGTGTGCATGATCTGGACCTAGGCACACATGTAGCTGATGGGCTCTTTGGTTTTCATATAGGGTGTCTGGCAAATGGAGGGTGGGGGGACTGTTTCTAACATGGATTCTATTGCCTGCTATTTGCCTTGTCTGGCCTCAGGGGATGAAGATATATTCAGTCCTGATGTGACTTAATGTGGGGGAGAAGTTTGGTAAGGATGGGGGAACTCTCCTTTTCTTGGGGCGGGGAGGAAAAGGGGAAACTGGGAGGAGAGGAGGAAGGGTCACCTTGGGATATAAAGTAAATAAACAAACAAAATAAAAATAAATAAATAAAAGTTATTCATTGCTCATTTAGGTTAAAATTTAATTGGACATCCTGCTTTTGATTAGGAAATCAACATCTTACAGCAAATACCAGCTCTCTGGCTTCTAGATTAGTGGAGTCAAATAATCATACTTCATAAGGTTCATAAGGTTGGAATCTGTCTTTGCTGATTTCTAGACCATTAAGTCTGTAGTTATGACCCACCATCATTCTAGTGGTATTTAGCATCGTGCTCAGCGAAGGTCTTGTTTTTTCAACAAGAATTTTAGAAAACACTGGATTCGTGATAATTTATGAAGCATTGACTACCTCTAGGAGACCACATCTGAATCTAATTTTTCTATTTTATTTTACATATTTATTTTATTTTAAATGATTTATGTGTATGTGTTAGATGCTTAACAATACAGAAGATTATACACTGAAAGAAATTCCTCCTATCACATCCCCAGCTTGCCCTCTCCAAGGATAATCAATGATAATATTGTACTGGTTTGTCGTTACTGTTTGTTTCTGTGCATTTATGGATCCACATTTTTTCATAAAAAGGGAAATAACCACAGGCTTTGCTTTACTACTTGTTTTAACATATTCTAGTATAGTTACTAAAACTGTATTTAAATAAATACTGTGGATAATATTGTATCTCCAGTGCTGCTGCCGTAACAGTTTGTCGACTAGGTCTTAAAACTTATGCTTAGATTATGCAAAAATGGGCCACCCTTCTCTCATAATTTAGGAAAGTAGCATGACACACCCCTGTTCTGCCACTGCTGTTCCCCAGCCCAAAGCACAGCTCCAGCCTGAGCAGCGGTTTCATGGCAGCTCTCTCGCTCTCTCTCTTGCCTTCTGTCAGCAACCTGCAGCAGAAGCTGGGGCTCCCCTTGAATCGTGAATTACAGTAGGCCACTCATCCTCTTAGAATAATCCAATGGTTGCCCAGCTTGCACAGAGTGAAGGTCTAATTGTTTTCTAGTTATAAGCCCTACAAGACCTGCTTTGTCTGTTTTCCAACATGCAAAAGTTTCTACACCCAAGGCCCACTGCATCCCAGTGTCTATCTCTCAGGTTTTTCCCATTTAGCTTATACCTATAGCAGATCAGCCCCTTTTTCTAGACTTTGTATTGCAAGTGGGTTGTGTTTTACCTTTCCTTGCAGACATTCTCTGGCCGTCTGGTCTAAAACTGATTCTTTGAGTTATCTTATTTTAACCATTTTATATTGACTCACTGCTAAGCCACCAGAGATATCAAATTATTTTTTACCTTTTTGTTATTTTATTTTCTGTCTCAACCTCACTGAAATCTGTGTTGACCTGTGGGCTTAGGATTTGCTAACTGAATATGTAAGTAAATGAATGGCTGTAGGAAAAGATTAATGTATACTGTTAGAAGAGTAATCCAGGTGTAATGGCATAAATTTGGGATTAAGCGCTCCACCTTATTTTTTGAGACAAGGTCTCTCCCTGAACCTGGAGCTCCCCTTATTTTGGCCAAAATGGCTATGCAGTAAGCCCATAAATCCTGTCTTTTCCTACCCAGAATGGATAATTGGGCATATTGCACGTGGCATGTAAAATAGGTACTAGGGATCTGAATGCAGGTCCTCATGCTTGGACAGCAATCAATTTACTTGCTGAACCATCTCCCCTGCTTCAGTTTTGAAACTTTCAATAGACAGGGTTTATTAGAAAACCATAAAGAATGAACAGTAAGAATTATATAGTTATAGCAGTGTTCCTGACTTAATTCAGAATCAAACTTCTGAGCAGCTGATGTCTTACCTGACACTAAGTCAATTCATGAGCACAGATCTAAAGTTTTAACAAGAGGATTGATTAGGAAGGGATATGAGAGAATTTTCTGGAGTTGATGTTTAGGTTCTGTAGCTTAATTGGTGTGCGTTGCGTAGGGTGAATCCACTTATCAAAGTGTAATTAAAGGTATATTTAAGACATGTAGAGTTCCCTTTGTATCAGTTATATCTGAAAAAAATAAACTGTAAGCAGACATTGGAAAGTTACTATAATACTGGGATGTGTAGAAGTGAAATGGTCTGATATCTACCACGTGCTTGTTTTATTGTTGTTTAGACACAGGTCATATGTACCCTGTGTTGGCCTTGTGCTTGCTGTGTAGCTCAGTCTGGCCTTGAACACCTGATCCCCCTGTCTCCCTCTCAAAAGTATTAGGATTACAGAAATTCTCCCACCATTCCTGGCTACTGTATACTTTTAAATTATACTTAAAAATAAGATGAAATGATAAAGTGGCAGGATGAATGGATGGACATAACTTGGTAGAAAGACAAACTACATAATATTCATTATAAATCCAGCCAGTAGATCTGTTCCAATATATAATTCTCTCAATTTATAAATGCTGAAAATTTCTGTAATAAAATTACAGAGAATACAAATATTTTACTCATAGAAATATAGTCCATAGAGGTAAGAGTTTTAATCTATAATAAAGCAGCTAGATTATACACATTATATTCTGGAATCCATACTTGGAATTTACGATTACATGGTAATGCTGCCAGTTAATGATAACTCTGTGTGTGTGTATTAGTGGCAAACACAAAGAAAGGGATGTATGCAAAACTAGAAAAATAACGAGTTTCTGTGTATGTCTCAAGTAAAATCATAGACTAAGAGAGATGAATAGAGCCAAGGAAGGTAACTTTAGGCAATCCTCTTAGATTACTTATTTAGAAAACAAAGATCAATGTATTAGTTAGCTTTCCAATGTTACTATGACCAAAATAACTTTAAAAAGTAAAGATCAAAAGAGTCATTTGGCTCATATTTGCATGGGTTCAGTCCACAGATACTTGGCCCCATGAGCCTGTGAAGAACATTATGGTAGTGAAGTATCTTCTTTCCCTTGTGGCATGCAGGAAGGAGAAAAAGGGAAATACAGGAAGGAGTCAGAGCAAGCTATAACCCCCATCGACAGTTGTTTCAAGTTGTTCTTTTCTGCAGCTAGGCTCCATCTAATTTTCACCACCTCCGTTAATGTCAGCATTTATAAATCCATCAGAGATTAATCCAAGGGCTGAAGGAATGTCACAGTTGGCCATCAGGTATGCAGGCCCTTGAACCCACATAAAAGTTGAATTTGGAGGTGCGCATCTGTAACTCCAAGCACTTGGGAGTGGCAAGGAAGCAGGTGGATCCTTGAAGATCACTGGCCCGAAGCTTGCCTTAACTGAGGAGGGTTAATGAGAGACCCTATTTCAAGCAAAAAAGGAATAGAGAATAATGAAAGAGGGCATGATTATTGATCTCTGGTCTTCACGAACACCCATGCACAGGTATACACACACATGCACACACACATACCAATTTAATAATTCCAGTTATCTTTGATCAAAGAGTTTATGATCTTAGTTGTTTCCGGCGAGACATTTACAGGAACATTCAGAAGTGTGTTTGGCAGTCGAGATTAACCCTTAGGTAAATTAAACTATCTGTTTTTAATAGTTTCGATGCAGGTACCCCACCCATACCTATCATGTCCTTAGTTTCTTTGGCTCTCTTTTCTATGATTTTTTTCTTTGAAAACATAAATAAAACAATGTCAGTTATTAAATCCATTGTGTTAAAGTATCTCATCTGTTGTATGTGGGAAGAAATAAGTTAATAGAATCTGTTAGGTGACTAGTTCTCAGCTAGATAAAATCAGCCAGGACTAGCAGCAAATGTATTCCTTCTATAAGAGACCCTTGAAGTCAGGGCAATTAGATTCACCTGTACGTGGAATAATGCCTCCATAGCCTCTGCAGAGTACTCAAAATTCTTTATCACATGTTGAGTTTATATTAGTATACCTCATATTTATTCCCATTAAGGTAAAGGGCTTCTACATTTTCCTGTTTTTATTGTGGATCTGTGATATGTCCATTTGTGGTTAGCTATGCTTGTGGCTGCTATTCTGGTTGGTACACGCACCACAGCACAAAGTTAATTGTCCTGCTTGCTTGGTCCAAAAATTGAATCTGATTATAGATATGGAAAACCACAGACCAGATTTAGGCATGCATTTGTTACCTTGAATGTGAGCCAAAGGGAGAAGTATCCACTAGATGGCTTGTGATTTTATCTCCTTTCAAGTAGCATGCCCTTTAGATTTGGGTGAATTCCAGTGGGCTCGGGGATATGGGCGCTTATAGGGAACTATAACTTCGATGGTATAAATTTCACTATTGTCATTATGAGTTTCACTAAAAATGGAAGCCGTGTAACATCTTCCCTGCTTTTCATAATTATTCTGGATCCACAGAGTAAAAAACACCATTGGAATTTAGAAATACTTTAACTAAAATACATGTGTTCCATCAACTACACAAAATGCGCTTCTGGGGAAACAGAGAGAGACTCCTGATTATACAATGTGGTAATGGAAAAAGATCTCAGAGCCTGTGTGGGCTGCCAGTGAAGTACTAAGCTTTGAATAAAATAAAATGGCATTTTATCATCTCTGCGAAGCAATCAGAAGTGAGGAACAAAGACTTAAAAGTAAGTTTAGACCAAATTCCCGTGTTTCTGCAATTTAAGCAATTTGTTTTTTTACTTTCTCATTTTTAAAATTAATCATCTTCAGATTTGAAGAAACATCAGTCCTGTTCATTGTCAGGGAAGGGTCATTTTGGAGCTCCTGAGATAAGTCTCAGAAATTTCAATTAGATCAGATTGTTAAACTTAGGAAACGGTGGCTTTAGCTAGGGCATCATGTCTGAGTGGCATTTGAAATATTTTCTGTTAATTCATGCAGAATTCTCAAGGGAAGCTCTGGAGAGCTGGGTCAGGGTCCAAATTTTGTATTTTCCTGGATTTGTAGTTGCTTCATAATTTTTGCTGTATATGCTCATATTTCCAGATGATACTGAAAAAGTAAAAGTTAATTTTATCTAGGGACTGACATGGAAGTATTTCTGAGAATTGTTTTTATTAAGATTTGTGCCTTTCAGCCAGGGGTGGTGGCACTCACCTTTAATCCCTGCACTCATGGGGGAAGAGCCAGGCAGATCACTGTGAGTTCAAGGCTAGCCTCCTCTACATAGCAAGTCCAGGACAGCCAAGACTACACGGAGAAACCAAGTCTGGGGTGGGGGGAGCAGAATCTGCCTTTCATTTATACCCTCATGTATTGGTTTTCTATGACTGCTCTAACAGATGACCACAAATACGTTTTAGTTTAAAAGCACAGAAATATATCCTCTTCCGGTTTTGGAATGCTGGAGCCTTCATGTGAAGGCAGAGCTGCATTCCCTGGGAAAGGTCAAAGGAGAATCTGGGCTTAATCTTTTCCGGGCTGCTGGGGAGCCTTGGCTGTTGTCTGCATCACTTCACCTCCCACCCCCCTTGTTCTCTTTCCTTTTGCCTTCCCTTCTGCTTCTTTAAATTGCGCTCAGCCTTCTTCTTATAAAGATACTTGTGATTACATTTAGAGCCCACCCACAGACTTTCCCCATCATAAACTCTTTCAATTTGATCTAAAGACTTTTTTTGCCGTATAAGGAAATATTCAGAGGTTTTAAGAATTAGGACATAGGCATATTTGGGACTCTGTTCTTTAGCCTTCACTGTGTGTATCCATATGGACGGGGCCTGTGGTAGTTTTTTCCACTTCACCCCAGCTGGCAATCCAAGGGGAAGTGGACAGCCTGCCAGGACATCGTTAGTCTACAAACCCTGATGCCTTGGCTAAGCTAGATAATTTATCTCTAGTTATGCAAAAAGTTATCCCCTCACCCATGTATGTGTGTGAGAGAGACAGAGACAGGGACAGAGAAAATAGTCCAAAGAGCAGTGATATTGGGTGTTGTCCTCCAGCATCCTCCATCTTATTTCTTGATTCAGCTGGACCAGAGAGTGACAGGAATCTGCCTGCCTTCATTGCTCATAGTTACTGGAGTTGATACACACTACCAAGCCCAGCTTGCTTTTTAAATGTGGGTGTGAAGGATCATAACTGAGGTACCCACGCTTACATGACAAGCACTTTACTAATTGAGCCATCTTCCCTGGTCCAAGGGTTATTTTCTTGAGCTATAGCCTGCACCTCCAGTTTTAGCCACTCACATGGCCAATTCATTTGATTCTAAGTGGACTGAGAGTTACAGGGTCATTTTAGCAAGCTTGTCCTCACTGACAAAGGTCCTTGAAACATGTGTCCTAGCAACCATGGCTCTTCTGTGATGCTTATCTTTTAAGAATAGAATCTTCCAGTGCCCTGCATTATTTGAATCCCTCTAAAAGAAGCATAAGCCTTTTCTACTTTTCCCCCAAATCGTTAACTTAGGGCAGAAACAAGTGGGGCTGTAAAGCTTAGGATTAGGAGGAAAGAATATAATTGGTTGATAGTAATGTAAATAGAAAATTGGAGGTACTGTAGGTAGACAGGTCCTGGAAACCCCCAAAAAGTAGAAGAGGAGGAATACTGTTGCAGAGTTAAGTTGGTGAGAAATCTCTGCGGGATCTTGAGAGACATTAATTCATGTAGGATTTCGCCTTCCTCTTCCTATATGAGGTAGTGTTGACCTCTTTCAGTTCTGGAGTCCCAGTGAGGTGATTATCCCCCATCCAAAAGAAGGCCTAGGGAACCTTGACAGATGTCTCTTCGAGAAGCTGGCAGGAGGTGGAAGAGATGCTGAATGGAGTCAGAGGATGTGAATATGCAGTGGCATTAATCTGTGCTGCTGCTTAATTTTTCTTCAGGTAGTGCCAAATGAGTCACGAACAGATTTAGAATGTTGCTGAGCCCAGGGATATTTTGCTGGTCTGGTGACTAGACCTGTACTGCCCTCTCATAGCAGACACCACAGTACCTCAGGGACAGCCTGGTCCTAGAACGACATTGTCTCGCAAATGGACAGTGCACCAGAAAATAGGTAACTAAACCACAATGAGAATGCCATCTTGGGGATTTTACAGCTGGAACTGAAAGAAAGAACCTTTTGTTTTCTAACTTAGAAACTCAAGGTGTGGATTTGCATTGCTTATAGAGGATGGTTCTTCTGAGAAATATGCATTGGAGATATTTGACGTAGAAAGAGGAAGGGAAGAAAGAAAAGATAAGGGAGTTTTAATTTCTGCCTGTCTGAGGCTTGTTCTGTTCATACTTTTTAATAATTTGAAAACTCACCCATCCCTTAAAAGTGCAGTTTAGGTGCTTTTCATCTGACTCTAAAAGAACTCCTGAGTTAGGGACATGATGTAGCTCAGCTGATCAGGTACCTGTCCAGCATGCACAATGCCCTGAGTCCAACCTACAATATCACATTAACAGGGGAGGTGGGTGATGCAGGCCTCTTATTCCTGCACAGGGGAGGAAGAGACAGGACGTAGAGAAGTTCAAGATCATGTTCGGCTACGAACTGAATTGGAGGTCAGCTTGAGATACATGAGACCTGCCTCAAAAGACAAAAAAAAAAAAAAAAAAGTAGTTCTTACATGGCATGTTAGTGTAGAACACTTGAGATCAGGCTGGGATTGACAGAACATTACCTGTAGCTTTTTTCATGTGCAACAGTAAGACAATGGAGGATGGAAGTTGATAGTATAGATTGGGTATCCTTCCTCTGAAATGCTTGGGTCCAAAAATGTTTCAGACTTTTTTCATGTTCTGTCATATTTGAAAATACATTATTCAGTGTTTGCATATCTTAATATCTTGGTAAGGAACCCAAATATGAGTAGGACATTCGTTTCAGGTACTTGTATGCACTGTCTGAAGGCAAGCTTACACAGTACTTTTAAAAGTTTTGTTCATAATTTTTTTCTTTACCATTTTTGAGACAAGATTCCGCTCCGTAGCTCAGACAGACCCTGAAACTGTTAGTAGTCCAGCTTTATCTGAAACTTATGATCTCCGTGCTTCAGCCGCCCTTATGGTAGGCTGCGAGTTGTGCACTATCTCACCTGTTCTAAAATAAAGTTTCTTGGTGTGGAATTTTCCATCTGTGGCATTGTGTCAGGGATTTTAAGGTTCATATTTGGAGCTTTTGTGTTTTTTTTAATAGAGCTACGTTGGTTACTTTTTTTGTCACCTTGACAAAATCTGTAGTTTCAATGTACTTCTAAATTTGGAAGCACTTTAATAAGAAGAGAACTTGCTACGGGCGTACAGTCTTTTTGCTGACATGTACACATGCAATCAACCTTCGGGAGCCTGCCTTTCCTCACCTCATGAGTGGCTGAATGACTTCTGACCCCACTTTCCCATCTCAGAGTAGATAGTCTTTCTGATCGTTCAAGCTGTCTGAGACTTTGTTGAGAAAAAGTTCTAGCATCGTAAGGGATTTTTTTTTCTGTATTATTTTCTGCCATGGCTTTCCATCTTAGAAGCGTATCTGTCTTTATTTTGTATTATTCTAAATTAAATAATTTTCCTGGGTAGATGCTATAGAGGAGCAAGTTCAAAAGGACTTTATATGGAACACTGGTTCTGGGCGGGTCAGAGAGGCTGTCTCAGCCAATAGGGTCTGTTTCACCAAGCCAGGAGAAAGCTTTCTGTCTTTTTCATTATCATCATACATATATATTGAGGTAACACTCATTGAGCTGTAGAAACAGTTATGACCTTACAGTAAAAAGCACCACTTGAGTCACTGTTGTAGAAACTGTAACACCATCCATGTCTCGCTTAAGGCCCTCTCCCATGTGTCTCTTCAGGGAGCATAGAGCAGTCACTTTCTTACATTACAGAGGATTAGGACTACCCTCAAAATCCCCATTAGTGAAGCTGTCAGGCCATGTTTTAAGTGAATGAAATAGAATGCACTACTTAAGTTCAGTCGAAGCCCAGTTATACTGAGACAGTCCACAGTACTGTGGGTTATTAGTAAAACACCGTTCTTACTCAGTGCATGGTTCTTTGTTTCCTGAAATGTTCATTGGCCTCTCCTGAGAATTCTTCAGATTCTTGCTCCTTGACCCAGAGCCCTCAGGTTGGTCCAGTTAAGATGGTCTCTGATTGTGAAGGCCTGAGGAAGCTGCTCAAAAATTTACTGAAGACTTTGACTTTGCTCCTTTACTAAATCCAGCATGGAATAAAACGAATTACTGAATGGAATAAAAAGAATAATTTGATCTTATTTCTTCTGTTTACAGGCTCTGTACAACTCGATCAAGAATGAGAAGCTTGAATGGGCAGTGTGAGTATGCTAGATATCAGCTTTTTAATAATGTGCTAGTTTTTTATTACTATTTTTATGCCTTAGAGGTGATTTTAGAGAGTTAAATATGCATAACCAGTTCTTATTTTATGTCAGTTGTCTTACCTGCTTTGTATGAAATCCGAGTAAACCCTGAGGACTCTTTGCTGCTTCTGGTGGTGTTACTCTTTGTTTGGGTTGCTATTTCTATAAGCAATTAGTCACATTTCTTCCATTATTGAAGATTATGACTACCATTAAAGTCCCTATTAATGAAGCTGTCAGACCATGTTTTAAATGAATGAAATAGAATGTTCTGCTCAAGTTCAATAATAGCCCAGTTCTACTGAGACAGTCCATAGTGCTGTGGGTTATTTATAAAAGTCAGCTTTTACTTAGTACATGGTTCGAAATTTGTGTGTTTGTTTCCTGAAATGCTCATTTGCTTCCCCTGTGAATTCTTCAGCTTCTAGAGTCATGTTCCTTTTCTCTAATGTTAATAAACTATATGAAATAAGAATTATAAAAATTATCAGTTAGGAATTATATTTACAATGTCCAGTCCATTTGTATTTGGCCTCCTTAAAAGAAATTATTCCATTATCTATCCTATCCTATCCTATCCTATCCTATCCTATCCTATCCTATCCTATCCTACCCTAGCCTACCCTACCCTATCCTATCCTATCCTATCTTTTAACCACAAAACATCTTTCTAGACCTTAAAACATCTTTTTAGACCTAAAACATTAATTGTAGTAGGACTATGACTATCTAGTCTTCAACCACATCAGAGACTTTAGAAGGAAATAATATTACCTAAGTATGTAGAAAGTGTAGAGCAAGCAGCTTCCTAAACTATCAAAATGATAGAGACAGCTAATTGTCTGAGCAGTGACCAGAGGTTTCTCTGTGTTGGCCATCCAGTCTTCAGCCTAGTGGCCCAGAATACCTGACAGACTTTTCTTGAAGCAAGCATCTTAAGGACTAACCATTTAGTCCCTGAAAGTTGGGCAGTCAATTTCCCAGTGTCCTACTTGTTCACAGTTTGGACAGACAGCCTGCTATCAGCAGTTAAAGGACAGTTTTTTTTCTCTAGTGGCTTATCTTGCCACATTTGTTTCTCTGATGCCCATTATCTTCTTTGAAGGAGTTTAGAGATCCTGCTAGGAGCAGATGTATCTCTCTGTCAGAAAAGCCTTTTATTTTTAAAATATCTTCAAATGCCATATTCTGTAGATCTCTGAACTGTTTGAAGACCATCTATTTATCTACATTATATAGTGTATAATCACATCTATCTATAGTATATGAGAGCAACATTGACTTTTTATAGCTAGCTATCTATCTATCTATCTATCTATCTATCTATCTATCTATCTATCTATCTATCTACCTACCTATCTATCTATAGTATATTAGAGCAACATGGCCTGTTTATAGCTATGTACTATCTGCTTAACCTTGAAAACATATAAGAGACTAAATAAAGCTTATTTTTGTAATTAACTAAACTAGTATCTAACAAGACAATTAAGATTATTTATAGGTGACTAACTGCTAATTTGCATCTCCAATTGTGAACAGTTTGCAATAATTAGCTTTCGTAAGACTAAAACTCTACATCACATTTCACATGAGTTATATATGTACAATACATTAAGCAAAAGTTGAACAAAACAATCTTAAATTTCTATCAATATGTAATAATCCATACCAATACATAATATTTGAGACTAGAAAATTTAATAATCTATAGGATAGATTATTTTATCGTACAATTCTATATGGCCCCTCGTTTTTAAACATTTTCTTTTTTTTTCTTCACTCCCCTAACACCAGATAAGAGAGAAAAACAAACAAAAACTGTGAGAGGGGAGAAAGAGATTCCTGTTTCTAACCTTTACTTTGTTTCCTGCCATGACCAATCCACAACCTACCAAGTGACCAAAAACACCCACCTCACCTTTTGCAAATGGGGCCATGTCATGTTCTTAAGATTACTTCTTGCTGGCTGGGAACAAAAACATCTTTTGGGTACCTTTAAAAAATTAAGATATTTGCCAAGTTCTGGAAGAGCTAGTTGTATTTTTTTTTCTGTCCAGTCTTTGTGTTTTCTGTCTAGTCTCTGTGTTTTTGGTTCAGTCACTGCAGGGTAGCCCTTTTGAAGTTGACCTGGATGTAGATTCCTGAGGTAACAGTAACTGAGGCAGTCTGTTAGGCTGAATCATCTGCTTTGTTTTGCTATTTGCTTTATCTTCATCGTCTTTTGCTCTGAAAATAAACTTTTAAAGGTAATATTATAGGTACATTCTGCATTATGAGGACCAGGTAGCTAAATAAGATTCATTTACTGTGTGAAGACATTCATGTCTCAACTAGGAGGAGGTCTTCCCTGCTCATACCTAATCTTATAAATTTTATTGGTAACCATGTTTTTTTTTTCATTCCCTTAGATACATAAGCATAACCGTGACCCCATCTCAAAACTATTGCAGGTTTCCATTCTATTGTCAACATACCCTCTATAGCTCTATGTTTTTTTTTTTTCCGATAACCCAGTGTCTCTCAGAAGCTGTTGTTCCTTTTTTATCAACAATAAGAAAATTTAGAATTAACCCTGCATTATTTAGCCTGTCCCTGGGGGTTTCCACTCTCCCTCGTTGTTTAAGAAGCATCTATTCTAAAGTACCATTAGCTCTTTCTACAACTGCCTGTCCTATATGACTGTGCGGTATATCAGTAATGTGCTTTTTATTATAATATGTAGAGCATTGTCTCATCTTCCTGACACACACGCCGGCGCAGTGGCAGTCTTCATGTGTGCAGACATCCCCAGAACTGCCATTATTTCCAATAAATGTGTAATTACACAGTGTGCCTTTTCAGAACTTAAATCAGTTGCCCATTGAAACCCTGAATATGTATCTATGGTATGGTGGACATACCTTTGTTTTCCAAATTCTGCAACTGAAACACATGTGCCATATTTCATTTCTTTTGGTACTCCTAGGGATACTTCCAGCATGTAATGGAGTTTGGTTATACAGAGAACAACACAGAACATTTTTTATTATTATTTCTTTGGCTTGTTGCCAAGTGATAGAAAATGTTTTCTTTAAACCTTTACTGTTAACATGGTGTTTTTATTAATTTTTGAGTCACCTAAGACATTTCCTATTAGTACTTGGTCATTTTTCTCATTTCCTCATACAAGTGGACCTCAATGAGACTGAATATGAGTAATATATCATGGATAGTTTCTACTTCTGATGGCCTGTTGCAATTGTATAAATAACAAAGTTAATTCTGAGTTATCAGCAATAAATTCAGCAGATCCTGTATGCAAATCAACTTTCTGCATATTGAGAGTCAGTAATTGTATTAAGGGATTTAGGAAAATCTACTAATACCGTAAGCATTGCATACAATTCTGATTTTTGAACTGAATCATATGGGCTTTTGATCACCTTGCTTCTTTTGTCTGATTTACAACCTGCCATTCCCATCTTGTTTGCATCAGTATAGAATTCCCATCTTATTTGCATCAGTATAGAATGTTGGTGCCTATGGAATTGGTGTTCCCTTTGCAGTACATGGAAGAATCCAATTAGTTCTTTTTATAAACTGTTTATATTTGGTTATAGGAAAAAAAATTTTAATTTCTCCTAAGTAGTTACTACAAGCTCTAGACTCTCATTGATATCCCTCAGAATCCTTGACCATGCCCCTTTCCATGCTTCATGCGTCAGGCCATTACCAGCTGACAAAGACCACACCCCACAGGAGGCAGTTATCAGCTGTGGACAAACGAATGCCCAAACTAAAATCCCACTCTTGAGATTAAAATAAAAAACATGTTTACATAACATAACTGAGTTTTTAAGGAAATCAAAGCTTCCATTACACTTGTGTGTATAGTGCTGACTTGTGTTTTATAGAGAATAAAAGTAAGGCACTGAGGCCACTAAATAAAAGACAAACAAGTTGGATCCATTGCAGGTAACTTTCCAGTTCCTAAATCCTGTTTCTGAATTTTACTTTATATCCATGTTTCCTAGGCCAACTCTGTGTACAGAACAGTGTTGTGTTGTATAGAGTGGATATGATACAAAGTAAAGGAAGGAAATGAGGATGGATGCAGCAGTGTAGAGAAAGATATGGTGTCTGCCTTAGTCTCCTTTCTGTGGCTGTGATAAAACACCACAGCTAAAACCAAACTGAGATGGAAGTATTTGTTTCAGTTTACAGTTTTTAGCCCTGCTATGAACATCTACTGAAACTAGTGTTGGTAGAGCAAACCTTAGAAAACATTCTGTACCTGTGTTCTCACACTGAGTTCTTCCTTAGTAGATGTGTTATCCCCACATGCGTTCTTGTACTGCAGGGCCCTGCCAGCTCTTATACCTCTCTGACCCATTTTCTACCTCTTATCCTTGTGGTTGGTATCTCCCTGAGTTCAACACTGCAGATTGTCTTCTAAGATCATCATTCCTATTCATTCCTCAGACTTCATCTGCCATCTCTGTACATACTTTCCTTCAATCTAAATGCAGTTCTGCCTGCTTTCCTAAATTTCAGTTATCTTTACACTGTGCTGCAGGCATTGGGTCAATACTTGCATGCATCATCTCTTTCCAGCCTTTATGAATGCTAGTAAATTGCTGCTTACCTGAGTTTTAGCTTCTGCATAGCCTTTGACTTCACCCACAACTTCCTTAGCCTTGGCTTTAAGCGATATCATACCCTCCAGCCATGCTGCCGCCACTCAGACTTCTTGAAGCATGCATCCTGTTGTGTGTCTCCTAAACAAATGTGTGTGTGAATCTCTTGCTTCTCTCTTCAACATTAAAGTGATTGAAGCACCTTATGCTGTAAAACTTCAAGTAACCCCTACACATATTTTGCTCTACGCTGTTGTTTTCACAGTTCTCCTTTCAACTCAGTGCAGTTACTAATGCTTGACCCATGGCTCTCTGACTTTCTCTCCATTCTCTGCTTGCAGTTGTTTCCCAAATTCATTACAACCCAGCTTCTATGACACCCACTCCCTTTAGTCTTTCTTGGCCTTGGCAACCAGAAATGATCTGTTTTACTTTATCCGATAGCACTATAAATTTATACTCCCTGTTATATCTAGCTCCATAAAATTTCATTAGACTCTAGGTTCCAGGAGGAAATGATGTGTGTCTGCTTTCTCCGTGTATTTGCTCCTTTGTATGCCATAATGCATACATGTAGTGAAGATTCCATAAAAGGCTATAGGAAATGTTGGCTGTGTAGGTCAGTGGGAAAACATGTGCTTGTCATGTTTCGAACACCTGGTTGTCTCCAACACCAGGAAGGGGACATGAGAAGGAAAAAAAGAAAAGCAATGCTTCAGTGCTATAGAAAGAATTTAAATGATATGCAAGGAACTGCATTCTGAAAAGACAATCCTGCATGTGTATTATTCAGAAGAAATCTACAGGAAAGATGCTGCTGTTGCTGAATTTCTAAGATAATGTATACTTGAGTGGGAATTCCTTTGTTGATGATTTTAGACCCAAAGAGGAAACAGATGTATAGAATTATGGACTGCTGTAGTAACTAAGGGGATCTCAGCTATTTAATACAACTTCTTTCTAACTAGGTTAGAAACTCAATTGACAGCACATGCTGGCGAGGATGTGGAGAAAGGGGAACCCTCCACCATTGCTGGTGGGAATGTAAACTTGTACAACCACTTTGGAAATCAATCAGGTGCTTTCTTAGAAAATTAGGAATAGTACTTCCTCAAGATCCAGTTATACCACTCCTGGGCATATATCCAAAAGATGCTCCACAATTCAGCAAGGACATTTGCTCAACCATGTTCATAGCAACTTTATTCACAAGAGCCATAATCTGGAAACAATCCAGATGTCCCTCACTTGAGGAATGGATACAGAAATTGGGGCACATTTACACAATGGAATACTACTCAGCAATTAAAAACAAGGAAATTATGAAATTTGCAGGGAAATGGATAGAACTAGAAAAGATCATCCTGAGTAAGATAACCCCCAAACAGAAAGACACACATGGTATATATTTACTTATGATATGTTAGACATTTATTATAGGATAAAAATACTAAAATCTGTACTCCTAAAAAAGCTAAGCAAGGAGGAGGACCCTAAGGAAGGTGCTCAATCTTTACTCAGAAAGGCACATGGGAACGGAAGCAGGAGAAGACCAGGAAAAGGACAGAGGCCTACCAAAGAGGGCCTCTGAAGGACTTACTGATCAGGGTATCAAAGCAGAGGCTGAGACTCATAGCCAAACTTTGGGCAGAGTGCAGGGAATCTTATGAAAGAAGGGGAGAGAGAAAGACCTGGAGGGGACAGGAGCTCCACAAGGAGAGCAACAGAACCAAAAATCTGGGCCCTGGGGGCTCTGCAAAGACTGATACTCCAACCAAGGACCATGCATAGAGAGAACCTAGAAACCCTGCTCAGAGGTAGCCCATGGCAGCTCAGTCTCCAGGTTGGTTCCCTAGTAAGTAGAGCAGGAGCTGTCTCTGACATGAACTCAGTGGCTGGCTCTTTGATCACCTCCCCCTGAACAGGGACCAGCCTTGCCAGTCCACAGAGGAAGATGATGCAGCCAGTCCTAATGAGACCTGATAGGCTAGAGTCAGAGGGAAGGGGAGGAGAACCTCCCCATCAGTGGACTGGGGGAGGGGCTTCGGGGTAGTACAGGGAGGGAAGGTGGGACTGGAAGGAGATGAGGGAGGGGGCTACAGCTGAGATACAAAGTGAATAAATTATAATAAATAATAAATAAATGTTTTTTAAAAAGAAGAAAAAAGCATGGCTGCAAAGAGTCAAAATTAGACTTCTACTTCTTTCTTGTGAATTTTTCCCCCCAGAGCTAAGGACCAAACCCAGGGCCTTGTGCTTGCCAGACAAGCACTCTACCACTAAGCTAAATTCCCAACCCCCTTTCTTGTGAATTTTAACTGTGGCTGTTCCTTCTGGTAGCATACTTGCTGAGAAACTGATTTGCTGACATCAGAAAGTGGAAATAAATCCAAGATTTATTTTGATGCTTCTTTACTGCTGTGTTTAATGTATGCGTGTGAAGTATACATGTGTGTGTGTTAATGTGTATGGTGTATGTTTGAGTATGTGTGTGGTGTGAATGAGTGTATTTGTGGTATGAGTGTGTATGTTGTGTTTGGGGTGAGTGTGTGTGTGTGTGTATGCTGCACGTATGTGAGTGTGTGGGTGTGAATGTGCATTGCTTAAATGTGTATTTCTGCTGTGAATGTACGTGATGTGTGTATAGTATAAATGTGTGTGCTGTATGGTGTGTATGTGTGTGGTGTGGGAGAGTCTATGTGCGGGACCATGTTTGTACCTGTGTACACACATCCTCAGGGGAGGGGATCTGCCTTCTTGTCTAAATCTTTTCTGAGTTGCAGAAGAAGCTTGAGGGCTGAAGAGGAAGGACATGGAGCAACTTATTTTACCTGAGCACTTTAATTCTGGGTTTAACCCAAGGGTTTGATCGGAAACTGATTATTACTTCCATTTTTCTCCATGGTCCCTTCAAGTCTTCCTTTCAAGAAATGACTCCTGAGAGCTTCATTATTCTTGCTTTTTTATTTCCTTTTCACATTTTACTTAACTCAGTATTGATTCTAATTTTCAGTAATAGTACATAATAATTAAAATGTAGTCTCAGTGGCTCTGTGGGATTTAGCAATCCTCAGAAAACAAACCATCTTGCTTTCACTGAGGCACTCCCTTTAAAATTCATATTTACATGGGCCACCTTCACTCATGAAGGTAATTTGTCTCCTTTTGTTTAGGTTTGCTTTTCATCCTTTTTTTTTTCCTTATAATTCTCCCTCTGAGCTTTCCTTCTCACCACATCAAAAGCATCTGGTCATAAAAGTTGAACTTTCTTTGTCTGCCTTTGGGTTTAGAGTAGTGTTCTAAAGGAAAGTGTGCTTAGTCCCATTAAATCTAAATTAATACCAATAACGACGACAACCAGAATCTCATGTAGCCCAGGTGGCCTTTACCTCGTTTTTGTGAGTATAACCTTGAACTTGATCATCCTGCTCTAAATCTAGACTGCTGGGATTGGAGACACCAATCCAGGCCACACCACACCCAGTTACACAGAGCGCTATGGGTCAAATCCAGGGCCCCATGTGTGTCAGACACTCTAACAATGGACACATCTACAACCCTTTCTGAGAATGTATCTTTAGCCTGACATAGAGTCATTTCCATGAGGAAGCACAGCAGTTATTCTTGTTTCATTGCTCTCTGGGCTTATATCCAGGTTCCTGACATGGTAGGCACCGTGTCACGTGTCACTGTTGGTAAATTAACAGCTCATGTCAGTGTCGTCACCACAGCTTTAGAGGATGTGGACAGTGTTTACATAAAGGATATGACTGACAGGGATGAATATGAGCAAATTACAGTGACGTATGTGTAGAAATGTCATGAAGGATCACATTATATTGTGTATACTTAAGAGAAGATAATTTGAATATAAAAAACAGCACAGTGACAAAAATTGGCATTTAATTTAAGATTTTGAATGGAAAAAGACATATCATCTGGAAATCAGTTACATAGAATTGATCCTGAGTCTGGATCAGTCTCTTTCTTGGTCTTCCATGTTTTAAGAAAGCAAAACTTCAGGGTGGATACTTAGAGAAGACTCTCTCAGACAAGTCTATAAAATGTCACTTTATTAACCTAGATCATCGTTCACACAACATTTAATCTAGAAGTTTATTTTCCTCTCAGTTAAAAAGATGTCTTTTTCAAGTGTATATCATTCAGGCATAGAGGAAACTGGAGTAATTTGCTGCCAAATTCTTCACTTTCAAATGCAAATTCAGAAAGAAAGACACAAGATGTGTTTTGTTCATAAATGCTATTTCTAAGTGATGGGATTGAGATGTGTCCTTGGGATGTTTAAGGATTTCACTGTGAAGATAGTGTTAGCATGGGAAAAGCTGGCCTTGAAAGAGAAGTTATCTTTACTTCACATCTTCATGTGGGAATATGCAAAGTCATCTGATTGAGGAGTAAATGGGACATGATTATAATGTTACTACCATCCTTGTCTTAGAGCAGTTTTGGAGTCACTGGCAGGAGGAATTCTAGGGGCTGGATTGTGATGTTTTTTTTAATACATTGACCATTTAGGATTTGATATCGCCTATAGCATTTGCTAACCTTTAATTTTTAGAAAAGAATAATACCAAAAAACCCATAATTTTTAAGTGATCTACAGTATACATACTATGAATAATTATAGGTCCTGAACATGTTAGACAATGTTTGTTTGGATTTCATTATTTACCTATCTGTACATCTTAATATGAATATTTAGATGTCTTTTTTAAAAGTGAGAAAAAATTAGCCATATTAATAAGGCTAAAGGAAGTTACTTGCCTATTAAAAATTACTGTTAGGTTTTATTTGGAAATATTTTATTAGGTTTGACTTCAGTGTATTTTCAAAACTTTTTCTTTAAAGAAACACATAAAGGCCACCCGTCATAATATTTGGTTTAGAAACCAAGGCACTACAATTGTTTAATGGATTTTTATTTAGAATGAAGGCTAGGAGCCACCATCATCTTCACATCTGTCAACATTCTTATTGATATTAAGGGACACTCCACAGAGCTCAACACTTTAAATAAAAGTATGCTTTTGCACTTAAAAGGTCTATGCCAAAATACGCTATTTTTAGAAAATAAAATCCAATGTATTTCATACTTGCAGTAGTGTTTTGAAGTTTATCCATGTACTTTCTTTTTATTTTTGGCAAGTGATGAGGACAGATCCATTTTAAATTCCTCCTACCTTTTAGCACAATAATGTAGAACAATAGAGAGCTCATGATAAGTCATCACTGTTTTCCTAAGTTTATGCTTCCACTTGTTTCGCAGCTATCCGATTTAGTATATCTCAATAACCAACTTAGCAACTTATGCTTAATTTTAACCACTTTTATCTGTTGTTTTGAAGTGTTTGGCTACTTAGTTTAGAAACTTCACTTAAGTACAATTCCTTTTTTTTTAATGAACTATAAGATCTAAGAACTACCATAATCCATTACCTCATTTCTTCCACTCCTGAAAGAGTCCTCATGCTAAGAAGCCAGCTTACTTCATGTGGACTCTTCCCTCCTTGTATACCTGTAACAGGTACTCTGTATCCAACTGTGTTGGGCCATGTAGTTACAATATTTCAGGTAAAAGATGATACCCATTGTGTGGTATTAAGTCCTTTAAGCATCTTCTTCAATCTGATACCACCCAGAAACCTTAGTGCTTGGTTTGATTTTTATATTTATTAAGCTGGCACTGAGTATGTGCCCTGGGGAACATATCCAGGCATTTCCTTCATGGAGGAGAACAAGGCTTTGGTTGCCTCCAACTTTCTGTTTCTACCTGAATTCCTATAGAGACATGATACAGTTAGGGACATCATCCTGAAGTCATGTGAACTCTTTTCCTGTGAATTCTTCCTTCTCCTATCTAGATCTTTATTTTCAGTGAGATGAAAGCATCTAGCTTATAGAACAATTCTGAGATGAAGCTCCTAAGTGATGGTGATCACAGCTGGCCTGGAGATTCAGGACAGAGTTTGAAACCCAGCCCCTTCTAATGTTTCTGCTAGAAGAATATGTATGCAGAGTGAAGAACTGAGGCTATTGAGTTGCTCAAGCCTTCCTGATAGAGGAAAAGAAATATACACTTCAATCCCAAGATAGGGATAATGAACCTGGCACATCGTAAGTGCAGTCTCACTAATAGCATGAGAGCAAGTCCTGAAAATTTAGAACACTCCCCAACATACATACTTCATTTTACTACAATACTCTGACATATTTAACATACTTACATTTTTTCATAACACATTTCTAGCTATAAGGAAAAAATAAAAAAGCCATACTAGAAAGCAGAAAACACAATTTGAAGAGGCAGAGGAAAGCATCAGAATCAGTCAGAAAGTACATGAAAGTTAGATTTATCAGAGCTAGACCTAAAACAACTTTGGTTAAGATGCTAAGAACACCAGTGGGTAAAGTAAACAGCACACATGAACAGATGGTCAATGTTAGCAAAGACATGGGAGTTCTAAAAACAAAGTGAAACTATATATAAACAGCACTGACAGACATGCTAGGGTGTTTGGGCCCATTAATAGTGTGTACCTCTGTGAGAAAAGACTCTAAATTTGAAGCCATATCAGAAGCTACTTCTGAATGGATAAAAATAGGGTTGGGCCCAAGATTTAGAAAAAGAACAGAATATCGGAGCCCTCAACAACTTAAAGATGTAGCATACTGAGAACCCGACAATTCCAGAAGGTGTAACATACTGACAGCATGTGGAAAAGAATCTAGAGAGAATGGAAAAGAGATAATGAGCCCCAGATCCGGACAGCTCATGGAATACGAGGTAGGGGATGAAGGAGAACCCTACATTTTGGTATATCATTTCAAGCTACAAAGAAAACCTTCTCTGTTAGCGCAACAAACCCATTTTAAATGTAAACACATATGTAAGCTAGAGTAACTAGAGAAAGGAAAATAATGGCTAGTACTAAGGAAAAGGACAGCCAGAGAAGGTTTAAGAGCAAGGAAATGTTCAGGAGTGAAGAAGGGGGTTTGATGACAGTAATAGAGCAGTCTATTCTCCAAAAAGCCACCGTGGCCTTTCATGTGTGTGTCTAAAAGGAACATCATCATGTCAATAGAAATCCAAAGGCTGTGGGCTGGAGAGATGGCTCCGAGGTTAAGACCACCAGTGTATTTTCCAGAGGTCTTGAGTTCAATTCCCATCAACCAATGGTAGTTCATAACCACCTGTAATGAGATCTGGTGCCCTCTTCAGACATGCAGGCATACCTGCAGACAGAGAACTGTATACATAATAAATAAATCAATCTTTCTTTAAAAAGAAAAGAAAGTCAAAGGCTGATAGATTCGAAAGGAACCATGTCAACAGAAAGTCAAAAGCTGATAGATTATAAACGTTGTTTATGAAATTGACAGATCCAAGAAGGCAAAACATCAAAATCAAACATTATTCAGTAAACTGATATAATTGATTTCTATTGGTGACTTCATACAGTAAAAACAGAATTCAAATATTGGTCAAATTGTTGATTACAACAGAATTGAGAAAGTTGGTCACACTCCCAACCACAATAAAATACACCTTACCAATTCTTAATTAGAAAGTATGTACTATTTTCCCTCAGACTATAATATAATTAAACTAGAAGTCAACACTTAAATCATAAAATCTAAAAACAGAGAGACTAAACCGCATGCTTTTAAATAGTCCATGAGGGCAATAACCCTGTAGAGAAACTTAAATGGTTTCAATCTAAAGGAAAATGAAAATGCAACTTATCATGATTTGTGGGCTGTGTTAAAAGCAGTGCTTAATTACTTAGCAACTTGTGTATAAATTAAAGGAAGAAAGGGTTTCAAATCAATAACCTTCTACATCAAGAAACTAGGGGGAAAAGATGAATTAAAATCTAAAGTAAATAGAAAAGACAAGTTAGGACAGAAATTGAGAACAGGTAATTAAGAGAGGTAAAGCTAATTTTTTGAAAAGATTGATGAAGTAGATAAGGTTCTAGGCAATGTTAACTAACAAAAAATTGAAAGCTTAAATTAAAATTATATATTTTAGATATGGAAATGTAATTTCAAATGCTACGAGACTTAAAGGATTATAAAGAGATACAACAAGCAGTTCTATGCCCACAGATTTGATGGGAACAAATTCTTTAAAGAAAACATAAGCCAAAACTCATTGGTCAATATTAATAAAACATTTGAATCAGTTAAGGAGGCAATAAATTACTGATGAGCATATTAGAACCTTAAGTAGTCACAGATTTAAAAAAATTATATGCCACAATTTTGTTAGAAATACTTTGAATGTGCAGCAGAATCTGTTAAGCACCTCAAAGTTAATGTGCTGCATCAAATAACTAAACGAGAAAAACAAAAGTTGGACATGGCAGTTCATGCTAGTAATTCCAGCACATGGGAAGCAGAGTCAGAAAAAGTAAGAGGCCTTTAAGGCCGCCCTCGGCTATGTAGCAAGTGCAGTTTCAGCAACAACTACATGAGACTGTGTCTAGATATACACTAATATACTAGTACACAAGATCAGTAGATATTGAGTTAGCAGGGCAACCCATATTAACTAAACATAAAAAACCCCAGCAAACTGAAAGTGGAATTTTTCCCCAGCAAAATAAAGAGCATCCAGAGAAAGCTGTTAGCGGGTTCAGTCCAGAAAAGGAGGAAAATAAAACCACTTCATCTCACCACTGCTTTTCAATATCATAAGGAAGCCTAACCTAATGTAGTATGACAAGCAAAGGAATAAAGATATTGTAGGTTTACAAAACAAAGAGTTCTTTGTGACAGCATGATTGCTTATGCAGAAAATCCAAAAGAATTAATGGGGACAGTTGGCATCTGTTCAAAATAAATACAGCGCTGAAATGCTACATTTAGGAATAATGTGAATACAGGTGGAAGAGGGTTGTTTCATATTTTCCTTCTTCCATGTTGAAAAAAGAAGTGTGGAGATGATGTGGGAAAAAGGACAAGCCTCCAGCAGATCCAGGAAAGCCCTCAAAGTGTGGCTACAAATAGCACTTTTGTCCTCCAGACACAGCCATCACCGAAATAGTCCATGCTGAAGACCAAAAGACAGCCACCGCCAGATGGCACCCGTCTGCATCTGGAGCAGGTTGAATTTTTACTCCCAGAGCCAGACAAGGCCATTCATAAACCTTCATTAATACTAAAAGTACTTGTTTTAGAACCTTTATTCTTGATATTTTGTCATGAAGTACTCTGATTCCATACTTAAAGTTTTCCTAGTTTTTAATTCTCAAATGTCAGAATTTGTAACCCACTCTTACAGTTTGTAACACATCTTTTACATGTAAAATGTTACATTATAAAGGCAGAAGAACAAATCGAAGATCTTGCAGTATTTATATTTGATTATATTTATCCAGAATATTGTTCAAATATATAATAATTATACATTATTATATTGTAATTTCTTTTGCATTGAGTTTTTAGAAATTATACAACAATTTGAAGACAAACTGGCCATATATCAGATCCCTAGTAGCCATACAGGCTACTGACTCTGACACAGGACACTGCAGCGCTATAAATATCTTTTGCCTGGTATTATAAAATTCATATTTGCCATCCCTAAAGCTCAGTACAATATTTCAAGCAAGAGGGTGTGTGATGAACGCCTCAGATCACTTCCACATGTAATTGTGACCACACCCACCATGTGCATAGTCATTTTGAAAGGTTTGCTCAGAGTAATAAATGTGTTAGACTAGGATGTTTCTGCTGCTGTAAAAAGGTTATGTAACAGCATACAAGCGTTTGTGAAAATGATGCTCATTAGGTTGTGGTCTGACAGTAATATAGTATGTGGATGTATCCAATATGGAAAAAATATCGTTGTCTGTATATACATGTGTCTTTACTCTGCATGAGGAAATTACGTGAAGTTCATAGCTCATTTCCCATATGATCCCTTTTTCCTTTTTTAGCCAAGAATGTAGACCCTCACTAGCATCATCTTATGTAACATTTAATTTGTAGGAATGGATATTTTTGTTAAACAGGGTGTGCCTTTGGTGTCAACTCCATTGCATGTTGCTTTTCACATTGTATTCAGGTTTACCGAAGCCGATAGCCCCTCTTAGTTGCCTCAGGACCCTAAAAATTGCTTCAATATTCTTTTTTATTTTATTTTATATTAATCACAGGTTATGTACTTTATATCCCAGCCATAGCCCCCTCCCACATTCCTTCCCTATCCTCCCCATTCCTCCCTCATCTCCTCCCTGCCCCTTTCCAAGTCCACTGATAGGGAATGACCTCCTCCCCTTCCATCTAACTCTAGCTTATCAGGTCTCTTCAGGACTGGCTGCAATGTCCTCTTCTGTGGCCTAGAAAGGCTGCTCCTCCCTCGGGGGTGGGGACGGTGCAAAGAGTCAGCCATTGAGTTCATGTCAGAAATAGTCCCTGTTCCCCTTACTAGGGTACCCACTTGGATATTGAGCTACCATTTGCTACATTCAAGCAGGGGTTCTAAGTTATCCATACATGGTCCTTGGATGGAGAAACAGTCTCATAAAAGACCTCTGTGCCCTGATATATTTGGTCCTTGCAGAGAACCTGTCCTCTTCAGGTCATACGATCTCCCCCCTCTTTCATTTGATTCCCTGCACTCTGCCCAGAATAAAGTTTTTATATTCTAATCTCATTATTCTAAGGATAATCCAGGCTTAATAACTGGGCAGTTTGAAACAAGGCATTTGTTACTTGCTGCTATTTTTTTGCATGAATCAGGATTTTCATAAAATTGCATGATCACCCAAAATATAAAAATTAAACAAAATGCTAAGGTTACCTTCTACAATTATACACAAGAATGTTGCCTAAGGTATATGTTTATATAAATTGTATGTATTGATATATTTTATAATAAATATAACTAGAGTTTTAAAACTACATATAATGAGATTTTATTTAGTTTGTTTTTTAAAGAAATATATTACTCTGCTTTTAAAAATAGTTAGGAAGCAGTGACTATCATACTTTTTTTCAGATCTTGATGTTTAAAACAGTCTTTTGTAGAATGTCTAGGGCAAGCATTGTTTTGTTTTTTATTTTTCTAGTGACATCTCTAGCCTCCATGGCTCTTCCATATACGAGAGTATCATTTATCCTTAAATGCTGAGGGGAAATAGGAAGTTTCATTATATAGTCCTGCCCGGTTTCCAGCTCGCTACATAGGCCAGACATGACCCAAACGTTGGGTGATCTTACCACTTCTGCTTCTCAAGTGCTGAGATTACAGTAAATAACATGATATCTGCCATAAATAGGTTTGAAATAATAGTCCATTGATCTTTGATCTGTTTCCTTTCATTCTGATGAATATACAATGCCATTTTAATGGAAATTTTCTTAAAATCAGAAATTTACTATAATTTTGCTCACCAGTTATTTATAAAGAAATCAAGGTTATTTTTTGAAACCACCATGTGTTTCAGATTCCTTCTCTTTTAAGTAAAGGTATCAAAGGTACTTATTTCCTGTTGTTAATTATAATATCCTAAGATGATGGAATGATGACAGTAAATGCTTAATTTTCATAAACTATAGAGAGGTAAACTGAAAGGTGATGCATTGACTTCCAGATGAATATATTTTAGGTTGCTCAAGTCAGTTATGTGCTTCATTGTAAGATTATATCTACAACACAATGCAATAATTGTCTATATGCAAGATTGGAATATTAACTTTGAACTTATATTTTCAATGCAAAGGATTATCTTCCATTTCTCAAGTGAATTTAAAATATTGCAACATTACTGATTTTTTTATTTTATGGGACAAATAACCTTTTTCTTTTGTATTTATATGTGATTGTTTTGTGTGTGTGCATTATAGAGGTGTACATTCCAGCCAATTAAAATGCCCATAACTTTTTTAATGGTGATATTTAAAAAAAAAACTCTTGCAATTCTAAAGTAGGCAATGCATGATTGCTCACTGAGGTCACCTGCTATGCAGCAGAGCCTTAGAGCATCCCGCCTACCAGAACTTGTGTGCCCTATGGTCAACATTTCATTTCTCCCTTCCTCTTCCTCCACTACCACTCTTACTTTCTGAAAACCACCTTTATATCATGTTTCTCATAAAATTATCTCATTAGACTGCATGAGGTCATACACCTGCCCTTCTATACTTAGGTAATCTCACTTAGTACAATATGTCAACATTGTCATGAATGATAAGATTGTTTTCTTTATTAACACTGTATATGCAATATTCTATTATATAGAAAATATATCATTGGAAGTTGCTCCCTAAAGTTGTACTGTAACCTACTTACACTTTATCTTTCATACAAACACACACAAATATGATAGTTTATTTATAGACGAAACATCAAAATGTTAAGAATTACGGTAATAAAATATCATCATGAAGAGGTATTATAATAAAATGTATTGAATGTTTCTTACTCCTTTTTTCCCTCTCAATGTATCTTACCTTTTTTCTTGTATTGAGGAATTGGTCCTACTCAGATTATTTGCAAATATAGTTCACATATTCCAAGAGCTATATATTTACCTTGGTAATCCATGGTTTGCCCCATGGTTTGATCCTATTTATCTGACTTTGCTCTTGCTGCCAATGCTCTTGGAGTCCTGCCTTAGAAATCACTATCCAGACATATAGGAAGCTTGCCTTGTGTGGCAGGTCTTTCATCCATTTAATTTAACTGAGTTTTGCTTTTGTTTTGTTTTTTTTTTTGTCTTATGCTATAAGGGTCTAGTTTTATCCTTTGCAAAAGAATAGTCAAGTTTTAAGTGTTTCTCTGCCATTCAGTATTCCATTCTGCCATTTAGTAAGGTGAAATCTCAGGGTCATTTTGATTTGTATTTCCCTGATGACTAAGTACTTTGAGCATTTCTTTAAGTGTTTCTCTGCCATTAATATTCCTCTACAGAGAATTCTCTGTTTAGCTTTTTACCCCATTTCTTAATTGGATTACTTGATTTGTTGCTGTTTAACTTCTCGAGTTCTTTATATATTCTGGATATTAGCCCTCTGTCAGATATAGGCTTGATGAAGACACTTTGCCAGTCTGTAGGCTGTCATTTTGTTCTGATGACAGTGTCCTTTGTTTTACAGAAGCTTTTCAGTTTCATGAGGTCTCATTTATTGATTGTTGATTTTAGAGCCTATGCTGTTGGTGTTCTGTTCAGGAAGTTGTCTCCTGGAGATAACCTAGAACCCCTGCACAGATCACAGATGGCAGCAATCACCAAGTGGGTTCCCTAGTGATAGGAACAGGGACTGTCTCTGATATGAGACAGTGGCTGGCTCTTTGATCACCTACCCCTTATGGGGGTGCAGCCTTACCAGGACACAGAGGAAGGCAATGCAAGCCAGTCCTGATAAGACCTGTTAGGCTAGAGTCAGAGGGAAGGAGAGGAGAACTAGGGGAGGGCCATGGGAGGAGAAGAGGGAGGGAGGGGGGATCAGGAGAGGATGAGGGAAGGGGCTAAATCTGGGATACAAAGTGAATAAATTGTAATAGACAAAAAACAAATAAATATTAAAAAGTAATATAAATGATAACATTAAAAAAGACTATTTGTTAGTGTAAGTTTCTGGAAGATTTTATTAAAATCAACTGACTATAAATAGATTTATATCTAGCTTTTCATCCTCGTCCATTGGTTGATACAGATGTGGTTTCATGATGTAATTTTAAAACACACCTTTTAGTATAAAATGGAAACATAAAAAGCAGGCAATGCATGGCTCCCTTTTCATATGTGAATTAATAAGCTGGGTATATCTATACCAGTAAACAGTACCCCATAATAATAAAGATAAAATTAGTGGTTGACATGGAATATGGAGGATGTTAAGTGTATTATGCAAATGAAAAGAAGCCATTTATATATCATTCTGGAACAGGTAAAATTGTAAGCAAAAACTATAGAGCAGTTGCTAAGGATTGGATGCAATTCTAAAGAGGGCTGTAAATATCCATATGACTACACTGAAAAAGTGTGTAAATCAAAAGAAACATAAATTCACCACAATAAAGATTGACATTGGTAGATCCATTTATGAATATTAATGTTAAGCCAAAGACAAACAAGAAGCAGGATATTAGTCAAGAAACTATCTGTACTAAAATACTTATTAAAAAATGTGGTAACTTTGGCTAGATCCCTGAGAGACAGCATGGTTAATTAAACCATGACCAATAAAACCTCTATCCCTGGATCTGATGAACTGTGAAAGAGTACATGACCTAAATTGTATTCTTCTCACCCTGAACACCCTGAACCCCAACCTCAGTCTAAAGGGAAAACAGCAGGCAAATCTAAATTGAAAATCATTTTCAAGATAATTGGCCACAATTCTTCAAAGTGTGAAGGTCATGGAGGACCAGGAAAGGCTGTGGAATTTTTACAATACTAGAAGAGAATAAGGAACAAGAGAGTGATGACAATGACTAAATCTATTATGGGATATAGGATACAATTCTGGAACAACAACAAAAAAATAGATTAGTTTTAAAAAGGTGGTGAAACCTGGAAAAATGTCTCTTTTAATCCACAGTATTTTACTGATGCTAATTTTTTTAGTTTAGAAAATGTCACTGTGGTTATATAAGACGTTTATGGGAGACGCTGGACATATGGAAACTTGATGTACTGTCTTTGCAAGTCTAAAATTATTTCAAAATAAATGTAAAATATGGATGCTTAAGAGTTCCTGTTTTAACTTCATTTACCTCTCAGTTACTTCCCATGGGAGAACAAAGGTCATTTTCTCCATCTTCCTCATTAACTACTTTTGAAAGTAATTTTTGATTTATTTAAAATATACTTAGGTGATGGTCATGTTGGATAAAATTTTAATAAAGGAGCCAATGATTAGCCCTTAATAAAGAAACAGTGTGGATGATAGAAAACAGCATTGCCCGGGCTCTTCCTAAGCTCTTTATCAGATCCTGTGAATAGCTTTCTCCTGCCTTTTCCACTTCTTTTTTTTTTTTACTTTTCTAAATTTTTATTATTTGTTACATTATATTAACTCTGTATCCCAGCTGTATCCCGCTCCCTCATTCCCTCCCAATCCCACCCTCCCTCATCTCCTCCCTGCCCCTTTCCAAGTCCACTGATAGGGGAGGACCTCCTCCCCTTTCATCTGACCCTGGTTTATCAGGTATCTTCAAGACTGGCTGCAAAGTCCTCCTCTGTGGCTTAGCAGGGCTGCTCCTTTTTAACTGAATATTGACTGGCTAATCATTTGGCCTCTTCATGGTTGGGGCGTGTCATGATCTCAGATTTAATGTTGCTGTGCTCCAGGGTAGCATACAGAGATGTAGAAAGTGAGGCAAGGCAAATGAGAGTTTCACAGTGGCTGACAGGCTCACCCATCCATGCCTTTGTGGTAGTTGGAAAAGTAGCACCTCTTTGAGAAGCACTGTGGCACTGAGGAGACATTGCAGCTTTATCTGAGGTTAGGATGCAGTAGTGAGCCTGTTTGCTTGGTAAACAAAACACAGTACTGTTCACTGGCTTCTATCTGTAGGTGTCTGTTGTCTTCTACACCTGTTGTTCTGCCAGGTCCTGTATAAAAGTGTAACTTACAGTCTATGCCAGTAAGCTCACTGTTTGAAAGATAACCAAGAAATATCATAGCAGGAGAAAGCAGGGCTATAAAGATTCTCCAGACAGATCTTCTTTATCTCTTAATTACTAAAACTGTGGCTGTGGGTATTTATTTGGACTCACTGAATCTGTTTCCTTATCTGCAATTTAAAATGCTAATATTGGTCTTACATAATTGTTGTGATCATTAATATTTAACTCATAGGAGACTGCCCAGAATTGGACAGAGCGAACAGAAGGAAAAAACTCCAAGAGAAGACAAAATAAATAGAGACCCACTTATACTCAGGAATCCCATAAGAACAGTAAAATGGAAGCCACAATATATTTGTAAAGGACTTAAAGGGTGAAAGGAGAGTGTGTGTGTGTGTATGTGTGTGTATATATATAATATTTTAAAATATTTAAAGTATTTATTTTAAAAATATTTTAATATAAATATATATTTTAAAATATAGAAATATGGGGCTGGAGAGATGGCTCAGTGGTTAAGAGCACTGAATGCTTTTCCAGAGGACCTGGGTTCAATTCCCAGTGCCCACATGGCAGCTCACAGCTGCCTATAACTCCAAGATCTAACATCCACAGACATATGCAGGCAAAACACCAATGCATATAAAATGAAAATAAATAAATTATTAAATATATATAAATATTTATTTATATGTTATAAAAATTAAAACTAATAAAAGAAAAGCCCTGAAACATCCTTATAAAACAAGGAACCGTCAAAGATTCTGTTATTCATTTTCTGTTGGCCATCTACTCCTGGGCATGCAGCCTACCCTGAGGAGTACTTTACTTCCCTGGTGAGACTCTCTGGGATGACACTAAATTTTTATTTGCAAGTGGTTATCAGTTTGAACTTACTTCTGGATTAGCGATGGGAGCATGTGTCCATGTTCTCCTTTCAGCTCTAGGACCCCATCTAATGCGGGCCGTATGCATGATGCCTCAGTCTCAGTGAGTTCAAATGAGCGTCCTGTTGTGTTGGTGTAGGGGCCTTGTTTTAGTAGTGTCTCCTATCTCCTCTGGCGCTTACACTCTTTCTGCTTCCTCTTGCATGGGATTCCCTAAGCCCTAAGAGGGATTTAATGTAGATATCCCTTTTAGTACTGAGTATTCTGAGGCCCAAGGTCTCTCACTCTCTGCATTTGTTCTCATCTGCTGTATGATTTGTTCTCATCTTCTGTGATGATAGCTGAGCAAGGCACTGATCTATGAGCATAGCAGAATGTCATTAGGAGTAATCTCATTGTTATTGAAGAAAAAGAAGGAAGATAGAAGAAAGAAAGCAGAAAGAAGGAAAAAAGGAGGAAGAAAGAAGGAGGAAGATTATTTGACTTTACTGTTGGTCCCTAGGCTATGTAGCCCCAAGTTCTTAGTCACAAACAGAGTTAGGTCTGGGTTCCACCTCATGGAATATGCCTTTAGTCAAATCAGATATTGATTCGATATTTCCAGAAGCTCTATGTTACCATTGCGCCAGCATACCTTGCAAGGCAGAACATCATCCTACAACAAAGGGTTTGTGGCTAGGTGTGTATATAAGTTTTTCCTTTGTTAGCCTCTAAAGTTTCTTTCTTACCAAAGATGCTGATATGTAGGGGTGAAGGTTCTATGTAGGCAACAACTCTGTGTTCAATGAGTTGTGCATATGTTGTTCACAGCCAATGGGGACTTCATTCAGTTTGTGGAGAGCAAGCTATAGTCTTGACAGTAGCCTGGTTTATTTAGGCATTCCTATAGGACCCTTTTGACTTAATAAGTCAATTAGGTATAACCCAGTCCTGGTACTGGAAGCTTCATTTTGTGACAAGAAATGGCTAGTTGAGGCTCTGTCTCCCACATTACTTGGTGTTTTCATTTAGATTGATTTCATATATGTTAATATTTTAGTACGCTGCTACTGTGTTAGTTTTCCATAGCACCCCTCCAATGGCCCTTAATTCTAGCTGTTTCTCACCATATTCCCTCCCTCCTCCCCCTCACCTCTCTGCCTCTCCATTTGGTCTTCCCATTACAGTACCAACCCATGCATCCAAAATTATTTATTCTGTTTCCCTTTCCTAGGGACATCGATCTGAGACCCCAACCCTCACCTATACTACCACACTCCTATACCTATACACTCTATACTTAACCCCCTGTGGTGATCTTAGTTAACATTGACCTAACATCTAATGTCCACATATAAATGAGCGCATTATGTCTTTCTAGGTCTGGGGTCCCTCACCCAAGATCATTTTTTAGGTCCACCCATTTATCGACAAATTTTACAGTGTCATGTTTTTAAACAGCTAAGTAATACTCCGTTACATAAATGTACCACATTTTCTTTATCCATTCTTCCGTTGGGGAACTCTAAGTTGTTTCCATTGTGAATAGAGTGCCAGTGAAAGTGGTTGAGCAAATGTATCTATGGTAGTATGAAGTGTCTTTGAGACAGATGCTCAAGAGCGCTATTGCTGAATCTTGAGGTAGATTGATTCTATCTTTCTGAGGAACCACCATGCTGATTTCTGTATTGGCTGTAAAAGTTTGCAGTCCTACCAGCAATGGATGAGTGTTCCCCTTAATCCACATCCTTGCCAGCATGTCTCTTGTCATTTGTCATTCCAACAAATGAAAGATGAAATCTCAGATTTGCCTTCTTTGTTGTTGATAAGGATGTTGAACAGTTTTTAAAGTTTTTCTCAGCTATTTGATTTTCTTCTCTTGAGAGTTTTCTGTTTAGATGTCATTTTAATTGGATTATTTGTATTTTTGTGCCTATTTTTTAAATTTTTTATATAGGTTGGATATTAGCTCTCTCTTGGATGTGTTGTTGGAAAAAAATCTTTTCCCATTCTGAAGACTGCCACTTTGTGTAAATGATGGTATCATTTGCCGTACAGAAGCTTTTTAGTTTCATGAGTTCCCAATAATAACTGGATGATCTTAGTACCTGTGCTAATGTTCTGTTCAGAAAGTCCTTTCCTGTGCCAATGAATGTTTCCCCATTTTCTCTTCAATCAGGTACAATGTATCTGGTTTTATGTTTAATTTCATTCAGTTGAGCAACATGTCTGTTCACTGCCAATACCATGCTGTTTTTATTACTATAGCGCTCTGTTGTACAATTTGAGGTTAGGGATGGTGATACCTCCAGCAGTTCTTTTATTATTCAGGATTGTTTTAGCCATCCTGGATTTTTTTTTATTTCTATATAAAACTGATTTTTTTTCCATTTAGAATCTGTGAAGATCTGTGTTAGAATTTGTATTGGGAATTGCATTGAATCTGTAGATTGCTTCTGGTAGGATGACAAATTTTACTGTGTTAATCCTCTAAAATCCTATCATGGGAGATCTTCCCATCTTCTGATATCTCCTTCAGTGACTTGATATTTTTGTACACAAGTCTTTTACTTGTTTGGTTAGAGTTATCCCAAGATGTTTCATATTATTTGAGGCTATTGTACAAGGTATTGTTTCTCTGATTTCTTTCCCAGTTCATTTATTGAAGTGGAAATTTCTGGCTTCTTTGGAAACTCAGTTGCGCGTATGTCTTGTGTTTTGGTCCTAAGTGTAGGACGTGGGAATGTTTTTTCCCACGGAAAACAGCCTCCCTCCTAAAGCAGCCCCCTCAGAAAGCAGCCCCTGTGAAAAGGCATGCGATGTTGGTCAGCTGAAAACTACCTAGTGCAAAGGACATGGGTTTTCAGAGCTGGAAAACATTCTTGTGTGGACTCTGAGAAGAGGTAAATAGAAGCCCACAGACAGACACATTTTCTACATCTCTAAGTTTTTGCATTGCTACACTGTGCAGCAGTTTGGATCCTTCCCTGGTCTTTGCAGAGAGAAATGTTCCAGAGAACTCCTCCTGCTGCTTTGGTGGAGTTTGGTGACTTTGGTGGATTCATGCCATTTGGACGGAGTCTAGCCACTTCCACTGAATGAAGCTGCTGCTTTGTATTTGACTAGACTGCTGGTATCCTGATGACTGAATTTGGTAATATCCAAAGAACTCATCAACCCTAATCAGCAGGAGGAAGCTAAAAGAGATCTACAGCCCATTTCCCTACTATTCTCCTAAGGTTGGGGGTGACAGGTGGGAGTCGTAAGGGAGGCAATGGCCTTTAAGAACCTTAAATAAAGTAGGTCTTTGAAAAATCAAAGCCTGGTAGGGAAGAAGAAGGAAGGGTGGATATGACTGTAAGGAGTTGAGGGAGGGGGCTTCAATTGGGATTTATGATGAATAAATTATAAAAGTAAAAATTTCAAAACAGAAAGAAAAATCAAAGCCTACAGTTTATCATTTGTATATAGGAGGGCTACTAATTTTTGTGAGTTAATTGCATATCAAGCTACTTTGCTAAGAGTGTTTATCAGCTGTAGAAGTTTCCCTGCAGAAGTTTGAGGGACATGTATGTATATATGATATCATCTGCAAGTAAAGATAATTTGACTATTCGTATGCCCTTAATCTCCTTCAAGTGTCTTATTGCTAAGACTTTAAATACTATATTGAAAAGGTATGGTCCTGATGTTAGTGGAATTGCTTTGAGTTTCTTTCCATTTAAGTCATTATTGTCTATGTGCTTGCTGTAAATTGCCTTTATTATGTTGAGGTATGTTCCATGTTTCCCGACTCTCCCCAGGATTTTATTATGATGGCATGTTACATTATGTTAAAGGCCTGTAGTGAGATGACTGTGTGGAATTTTGTCTTTCAGTTTGTTTATATGGAGGATTACACTAATTTACATATATTGCACCGTCCCTGTATCTCTGAGATGACGCCTACTTTATCATGGTAGATGATCTTTCTGGTGTGTTTGCAAGTGTTTTACTGATAATTTTGCACCTATGTTCTTTGGAGAAATTCGTCTGTAATTATCTTTCTTTATTGGGTCTTTATGTGGTTTGGATATCAGGATAACTGTGGCCTCACTTCTGTTTCTATTTTGTGGAATAAGTTAAGGAATATTGGCATTAATTTCTCTTTGAAAGTCTGCTAGAATTCTGTGCTACAACCATCTACCCCTGAGTTTGCTTTCTGTTTCGTTTCTTTGTTTCTTTTTGTTTTTGTTTTGTTTTTTTTAATATTTATTTATTATTTATATAACATTCTGCCTGCACACCAGATCTTAATATAGATGGCTATGAGCCACCATGTGGTTGCCGGGAATTGAACTCAGGACCTTCAGAAGAACTGCGAGTGTTCTCAACCTCTGAGCCATCTCTCCAGCCCCCTCTTTTTGTTTTTGTTTGAGAGACTTTTAGTTACTGCTTCTGTTTAACTAGAGGTTATAGGTCTGTTTAAATTGCTTATCTGATCTTGATTTTACTTTGTAGTTGGTATGCATCAAGAAAATTACTGATATCTTTTAGATTTACCAATTTGTTGGACTACAGATCTTTTAAAGTACGTCTTCCTGATTCTCTGGATGTCGCCTGTATTTGTTATTATGCACACCCATAATTTTGTTAATTAGGATATTTCTCTCTGCTTTTTAATTAACTTGTATAAGGGTTTGTCAAGCTTACTGACTTTCTCAAAGAACCAACTCTTTGTTTCTTTGACTTTTTTTGTATTCTTTTTTATTTATTTGTTTTTGTTTGATTGATTTCAGCCCTGTGTTTATTTTTTGTTGTCTTCTTCTTTTGGATGTGATTTCTTCAGTTTAGCTTTCAAGTGTACTGTTAAATGACTAGTATGAGATCTCTACAATATTTTATGTAGGCACAATGTAGGCACTTTGTGCTATGAACTCTGCTCTTAAAACTGCCTTTATTGTTTCCCATGGGTTTGTTATGTTGCATATTAATTTTCATTCAGTTCTAGAAAGTTTTTTATTTCTTTCTTAATTTCTGTCTTGACATCTCTTCAGTTTCTATGATTCTGTTAGCTTTATGTGGCTTCTGTTGTTTATATCCAGCTTTAATCTGTTGTGGTTAGACAGAATGCAGGGAGTTATTCCAATTTTCTTACATTTCAAGAGACTTGATTTGTGTCATTGAGTATGTGGTCAGTTTTGGAGAAAATTCCATAAAATGCGAGAAGTTATATTCTTTGTGTTTGGGTGGAATGTTCTGTAAGTATCTCTTAAGTCCATTTGTTTTATAATGTCGTTTTGCTCCAGTATATGTCTGTTTAGGTTTTTGTGTGTATATCCTGTCTATATCAGTAAGAATGGGCTGTTGAAGTCTCCCACTGTCAGCATGTGATGGTCAGTATGTGATTTAAACTGTAGTAGTATTTCTTTTACAAACCTTGGTGTCTTTGTATTTGGGACATAGACAATAAGAAATGCAAAGTACTGTGTATTTTTGTTGTTGTTGTTTTGTTTTGTTTTCTTGATGATTGTGTAGTGTTCTTTCCAATCTCTTTTGATTCATTTGGTTTAAAGCCTATTTTGTCATATATTAAAATGGTTACACCAGCTTGCTTCTTAGGTTAGCTCCTTGGAATATCTTTTTTCTATCCTTTTTACCCTGGGGTGACATCTGTTCTTAATGTTAAGATGTGCTTTTTTGATGTAGCAGAAAAATGGAACCTATTTTTGCATCCATATAATTAGTCTGTATCTTTTTATTGGGGGAATGGAATTTTGATGTTGAGAGATATCAATGAACAGTGTTTGTTGATTCCTGTTATTTTGTTGTTGATGTTGTGGCAACAGTGGTGGTTGCGTGTGTGTGTGTGTGTGTGTGTGTTTGCCTGTTCTTCTGCTTTTTTGATTTGCTGCTCTGGGATTATTTATTCTTTGTGTTTTTTTTAGTTGTGATTAACCTCTGTAGGTTGGAGTTTTCCTTCCAGCACCTTCTGGATGTTCCTTAAATTTGCTTTTATCATGGAATGTCTTATTTTCTCCATCTATTCTGACTGAAAGTTTTTATTTATTTATTTTATTTTATTTATTTTTATATCAATCACAGGTTAGGTATTTTGCATCCCAGGCGTAGCCCCCTCCCTCATTCCCTCCCACCCTCCCATTTCCTCCCTCATCTCCCTCCTTCCCACCCCCTCCAAGTCCACCAAGAGGGGAGGACCTCCTCCCCTTCCATCCAACCCCAGCTCATCCTGTCTCCTCAGGGCTGTCTGCAATGTCCTCCCCTGGGATCTAGCCAGTCTGTCACTCCCTGCTTGTATGGGGGAGGGTCAAAGAGTCAGCCATCAAGTTCATGACTGAAACAGTCCCTGTTTCCCTCACTAGGGTCTTCAGTCTGACACCGAGCTATCATGGGCCCCATCTGAGCGGGGGTTCCAGGCCACATCCACACATGGTCCTTGATTGTAGAAACCGTCTCATACAAGACCCCTGTGCCCTGCTCAGTTTGGTC
>CM053764.1:67050297-67082227 GCA_028658305.1 Pachyuromys duprasi
GGGTCAAAGAGTCAGCCATCAAGTTCATGACTGAAACAGTCCCTGTTTCCCTCACTAGGGTCTTCAGTCTGACACCGAGCTATCATGGGCCCCATCTGAGCGGGGGTTCCAGGCCACATCCACACATGGTCCTTGATTGTAGAAACCGTCTCATACAAGACCCCTGTGCCCTGCTCAGTTTGGTCTTTGTGGAGCTCTTCTGACTGAAAGTTTTGCTGGTTAATTATAGTAGCATCAACTGACATCTGAGGTCTCTGAGAGTGTATAGAACATCTGTCCAGGCCTTCTGGCTTTGAGGATTTCTATTGAGTTATCAGGTGTTATTCTAGTAGGTCTTCCTTCATAAGTTACTTGGGGTTCTTCCCTTTTACATTTACTGTTCTGATTATTATGTGCCAGGGGGACTTTCTTTTCTAATCAGTCTGCTTGGTGTTCTGTACACTTTTTGTACCTTGACATCTTTTCCTTTTAGTTAGAAAAATTTTCTTCTGTGATTATTTTTGGTTGGAAATGGTGTATGTGCCTTTAACCTTTCTCTATTCCTACAATTCTTATATTTGGTCATTTCATAGTGTTCGTGGTTATTATAATGGTCCTTGTGAACAATAATGGACTATTATAAAACAAGGGAGCTGATGACACTACATAACTTTGTTCATTCAAAGTTACGGTATTTCCTTATTTCAGCTTTTGTGTTTTCTCTCTTACAGAGATGATGAAGAGAAAAAAAAATCTTCCTCAGAAGGTACTGATGAGAAGGCCAATGGAACACACCCGAAGACTATCAGTCGTATTGGTAGTACAACTAACCCATTTTTGGACATTCCTCATGACCCAAATGCTGCTGTATACAAAAGTGGATTTTTGGCCCGCAAAATCCACGCAGATATGGATGGAAAGAAGAGTAAGCATTGCTGATTGTCATTTTCTATTTCATTGATTTCATCTTTAGGCTCAAATTTTAAAGCAAATTCATTTGAAATAAAGTTAAGGATGAAGGAAAGTTATGTTTATGTAATGAAGTATTCTTGAAGTTGGAGTAGGCATAGAGCAAAGTAGGTTAAAGCAAAGACTAACGTTTGTACCCAATCTTTTCAAAGTCATTTCAGAGCTCTAGAAATGGAAAACTGCTCACAGATTATTCATTTCCCTAGTTCTCATTCATTTGTGTATCCATGACTTTGACAAATAACACTGATTAAGACAATGTAGCGTTGAAGGGATGGGCACAGACCGTGTATTCATAGATTTACATTTTTGATGGCTGGGAAAAGGTTTAATTTATAGCACCTAGAGTAATCAGTAACATAAGGTCCCAGAGACAATGAGAAAAGAAATTTATATCTGAAGGATATATGGCATCGGTGAGTCTTTGGTAACACGGAAAGGTGAAATGCAGAGCAATGTGATGTAATTAGTATTGGGAAGCTGAAGGAGCCATATGTGCTGCTTTCCAATTTCTCTGTATATTAAAAAGTGTTATTTTCAGGTAGATAAGATATTTGAAATTTGAAAAGAAGGAAATGTGTTCACATAGTTAGAAAAATATTTGAAGGAAGTAATTAAGCAGTTTGTTGTAGCTGAATAGCCTAAGGCAAAATTTATGCATATTCAAAATTAGTAAACTTTATCTCTGGGATGTCCCTGCCTTCCTACAGACACAAACAGCCTTCCTACAGACACAAACATGGAGTCCTGCCCTAGAATATATTAAATTAAAAGTTAGAAAGGATTAGAAAGCTCTTTACTGTCAGTGTTGACTTATGTATAGCTGCTAAGAGTCATGTACCCAGCTGCATCCTAAGGACTTTGTTTACAACTGATGGGATGAAATACTATAACTGACAGCATCCACTTGTTGCAGTAGTAAGGGATTTCTTAAGGAAGATTATGATACAGGTCTCAGAAAAGGAGTTGTTGGCAGTCATCAGTAGACAATCATGTCTTTATTTCAACATGCAAATGGATCCTTTTCCATATGCCAAATATGAATAACCTATTACCGTGACAAATATCCCTTTCTCTGCAACTTGCCATATTCAGCTCAGCTTTCATCTCTCCAAGGTATAGGTGTAACCGTTTTCTCCAGGCATATACTTATGTAGATTCAACCCACGAGCTAAGTATAAAATAGAGACATGTCTGATATAGCCAGTTAAAGAGGTAATGTAGGTTTAGAAACAAAGGGAAGCAAAATAAGATTATTTTTAAATACCTTGTCAGGAAACTATTTTAAAGTTAGCACATACTAGAATTCCAGCATTTAGGAGGCAGAGGCAAGAGGAGTTTAAGACCTGTCCAGCTGCAAAGTGAGGTCATGGCCAGAAAAGACTACATAACAAGTTATATTACATCTGTGAGTATGTTTGTACACCAGCATCACCTACATCTCTGAAAACAATATTGCTATGTGTCTTTAGTAAGAAATGACTTAAGCTGAAGTTCTTTTGGGTGATAATTTTCCCCAAACATTCACTTGTTGAAAAGACCACCTTTTCATTCAACAATTAATATTTTTTACTTTTTAGTTGTTTTATATGCTCAAGATTTTCAGATTAAATACACCATTTTTCAAATGAACATATTTTAAGCCTTGAAGATTTTATTTCTTTTTGCCTTCTAAAGATATGCTCAGAAATTGTACCTCCAGGAGACAACTAATGATTCGGGTCAAGTGTTTGTACCCCATAGAAGAGTATGTTTTTACCAGAACCATTAAATCTGACACTAAGGAAAAGCTTTGAAAAGTCAAATTTGAAAAACAAGATGTATCTTTAGTATTTTGTGAGACAGAATGAGAAAAAAAATATACAAACTCTTGTTTTATCAGTTTGTTATTACTCGTGGAAACCAAGAAAGTGGATTACATACTTAAAATACATTCCACATGATCAAAGTCAATAATAATTTAACAACAGTAATAATTGCTTAATATCTAAACTTGATTCCAAGCACTTCATTTATAAACTTATTTAACTTTGACATATGAACCTGGTGCTATCATCCACCTATAGATAAATGAAAATCTCTGACTTGTCTTAGCTTAAGCTTTATCCAGTACAGAGTGACAATCAGACAAAAGAGTCTGATGCCTTTTTGTAAAAGCAATTTGAATGAGAAAACGTGCCTGGAAAACAATTGCATTCTACATTTCTTGTGGTGGGTACAGTCTGTCACTTGTGTGGCAAGTTGTAAGTGAGAGCAGTGGTCTCTCCGCTTGGCCAACACAGTGCTTTTTCATTCTTGAAGTGCATGGTTTTAGTCAGCCATTTCCTATTGACCATGGTTTCTGCAGATAATTATAGCCCTGTGCCAGGCTTCCTCCCAGTACTTGCTACTGTTCTGTCCCCAGTCATTTGTTATCATGATGCCTTCAGTTCACTGACATTTAGTGTGAAAGAAAAGTACTCATATGCAATACCATATGTGTATCTTTTTGGTTAAAATGTAGGCTAATCAAGTGCTTAAATAGTTTTATTTCAAAGCCCATGTAACTTAAGGTACAGGCAATTAAGCATTTCTTCAGAACGCAAGACTATTATAGATTATATGTTTTATAAAGGTATATTAGGCATAACCTATATCCCTCGAAGCAGTTACCTATGGTAGTACTACTTGGAAAGGAATCACAGTTTGTAATTAGTGAGTATAAACTTGTTACTTCCTACAGCTTAACTGAAGTACATCATAAAATACTAGAAGTTGAGAGGCAGAGGAAGTATGGTGGGTGCAGGCTGACAATTCCCATGCAATTAGGCATAAACAGCCCAATAGTGTGGAAAAGAGAAGACAAAGTACAGGTCTCCAGTACTTATGACAGGCTGTTATTTGATATAAGAAATAATTTATGCAACATAAGACAGCAAAATGCTTCTGTAAATGGTGCTGAGGTGTATGTGTGTGTGTTTATGTACATATACATCTGTGCACTCCATGTGTATGTTTATATATGTGCAATACATCTCTGTCTCAGTTCTAACAGGAAACTCAATTTTTTTGTAGCTAAAGGTAAGAGTTCAGAATACATAACTTTAAAATATTTAGAAGAAAGTATGAACAGCACTTTATAACCCTTGAGTAGAAGACATCTTAAGACAGAAAAATCACAAGTAGCAGAAAAAAACATATACATGCACACACACATACACACACACACACATAAGCTAGGCATTTGATCTTCCACAGAACTATACGGGCAACCAAAGAATTCTTTATGTTGTGATTTTCTTCTAAAACTTAAAAAGATAAAGCATAGGTTAAAAGAAGATACATGTAGCATTATCAACAATAATTAGGACCTATAACATACATTTAACAAAATTTAAGTTTTTAATTTAAAACTTAAATTGATTAGGAAAAGAGACAATCCTGTGCTTTTCAAAGGGCTAAAATAATGATAAGCTAATCTTACAAGAAGCTCAGGTTATTTATTTAAACGGTTGTATTTATTCTACATCACAGTTTAAATCAGTCAGATGTGGCAGAGAAGCCAAGGTAGCAGGAGCTTGAAGAAGAATTTCGCATCACATCACAGGAAACAGAGAGCAATGAATGCATCCTTGTGCTCATTCCTCCATGTGTACAGTCTAGCATCTCCTGTCAAGGGACTAGCCCCCTCTCCAAACAAAAAAATATTCTCATATCAATTAACACAACCAAGACAATCCTTCACAGGCATGCAAAGAGGACTATGTCTCCAGGAATTCTAGATTCTTTCAGATTGGCAACACTATCACACATAGTAAAATATATTTGTTGTCCAGATTGACCCGATAGTCTCCAATAAAAGGAGTTATGAAATATAAGTAGGGAACTAAAGAAGCTGAAAAGGTCTATTATGTTCTTCTAAAGAGGAAAAATCCTGCCTACACAGAAAACAATACAGTGTCATCAGTTATGTATAAATTTAAAACTGAATAGGAAAAGTATAAACCTGTGAATTTGAAGTCATGTTAATTAGCTTCATTGTGGTAATTCACAATGTATATAAACATTAAATGTCAAATTAAGTACAGCTGTTATTTGTTAGTAATGCCATAGTAAAGCAATGGCATTGGTATGGATATTCACTTGGCAGAGGCTGGCCTTCCATGAACAAATTGCCTGTCTCTATTCTCAACACTGCATAATCCAGTGTGGTGGTTCAGCAGTTTAAGAAGTTCAAGGATGTTCTTAGCAACATAGTGAACTCAAGGCCATCCTCAGCTATATGGGACTGTGTCTAAAAATCAATAATTATGCTAGACATTGGGGGTAGGGAGTTATGGTGAACCTTTATACTTATAGCTGTTATACTCTACTTGGTATGTAGAGATTAGGTTGGTCTGATACTTTCTGACAGCTGTCTGCCTCTAAGTTCTGGAGTGAAAGGTATGTGCCACCACCAGCTAAGGAAAAAAAAATTTTGCACCAAAAGCAACAATGTAACTACAGAGATTAAATTAAAATAGAAATGAAGTAGTGATTATTTGCTAAACCCTTCTCTAACACAACCAATAGCCAATAGGGAGTGTTTATAAACTATGAGGATATAGTGAAGAAACACGTTTCAGATTATCATGTTAGGTAACTACCAGGATTCTGTGGTGAAAAGGGACGAGAGGGTTAAATCAGAGTTTGCCACTTAGTGGTTTTTAAGTTTTTAATTATTGCATTTTTGTTGATTTTACACTGATATTACTAAGCTGGGATGTCTTATTTGAAGGATTTTTAACATTGCCAACACTTTAAGGCTGAGAGAACTCATGGTGGGATACATTTTTCATTCTTCTTCATCAGTATGCAGGTGGCTGGGGATCCTGCATAGAAAGCCAAGGACTTCCACTTACTCAGAGAGGTTTGCACAACTGTCTGTCATTCAATCCTGCATGCCTATTGTGAGGAGAGGAGAGGTTACCTGAGTCACACATGCTGAAAACAAAGTTTAGAATGGCAACGCAGGCAGAATTCTTCACTATTCTATAACATTGGGAACCATGTTCTATAATTAAGAGATAATAAAAGTGATTTTTTTTTCTCCATAAGACAGTTGTCTCTCTTGTAAGAGAGAGACTCATTTAAGAAAAGGCCAAAAAAAAAAAAGCAATTATATTAAAAGAAAGCTAAGATCTCCCCTCCCCTTTCCACTTGGCTATTCTTTGTAAACTGGGTAGATAAGAAGTGCCAGCTATCCACACTTGGTCCAAGAGCTGTCCGGGAAAGACATAATGGATGTATTGAATAGTCCTTTGTCACATGATAGTTGGATTTGGTGGAATTTCATGCATTTTCTACAAGAACGCCCTTTCACAGGCCTACATTCAAACAAAAAAAAAAAAAGGAAGGATATTTTAGATTGATCTCCATTTTGATGGCTGTGTCTTTAAATCCTTTTCTGCAACCAAGTTAGTGAAAAGAGGCCACCCACCATTCTCCTCAGAAGCCGTACTTTTGACAGGGAACAGTGGAACATAAACTGCCAATCTTTCAGCACCAAAAAAGTCTGGGTACAGAGGCTCTGACGTATTTCTTGCTGGAAGAGAAATGCAGTTTTCACTGCATCTAATTTTTAGAAGTTCTTCTATTTTTACTGTTTACCCTTTAGGTTTAGTTAACATTTAAGAGGAGGAAGAAAATAAGTTCTGTATCTCTGCTATGGTAATTTAATATAAGTGTTGAATTCTTCAGTGATTAAAAATATTGTTTGACTATGAGTCTCAGTATCTCCTTCGATACCCTGGTGTGTAGTCTTTCAGAGGGTTCCCCTGTGGAAGGCACCAGTCCTGTACCTTGTCTTCTACTACTTTTGATTTCTATACTGTTTGCCCTTCCTGGTGAGGTTTCAGCTTCTTCCCTAGGGTCTTCCTTGTTGTTTAGCTTCTTTAGGACTATAGATTTTAGTATGTTTATCCTATATTATATGGTTAATATCCACTTATAAGTGAGTATATACCATATGTGTCTTTCTGCTTCTGGGTTACCTCACCTAGGATGATCTTTTCTAGTTCCATCCATTTGCCTGAAAATTTCATGATTTCCTTGTTTTTAATTGCAGAGTAGTATTGTGTAAATGTGTAAAATTTTCTTCAGTTTAGGGACAACTAGGTTGTTTCCAGATTCTTGCTATTATGAATAAAGATGCCATGAACGTGGTTGAGCAAACGTCCTTATTGAAGGGCATCTTTTGGCATCTTATGCCTAGGAGTGCTATAGCTGAATCTTGAGGTAGCACTATTCCTCATTTTCTGAGCAAGCACCAGATTGATTTCCAAAGTTGTTTTACAAGGTTACAATCCGACTAGCAATGGAGGAGGGTCCCCCTTTCTCCACAACCTTTCCATCATGTGTTGTCACTTGAGTTTTTTATCTTAACCATTCTGATGTGTATGAGATGAAATCTCAGGGTCGTTTTGATTTGCATTTATCCGATTACTAAGGACATTGAACATTTAAGTGTTTCTTTGCTATTCTATATTCCTCTGTTGAGAATTCTCTGTTTAGCTCTATACCCCATTTTTAAATTGGATTACTTGATTTGTTGCTGTTTAACTTCTTGAGTTCTTTATATATTCTGGATATTAGCCCTCTGTCAGCTGTAGGATTGGTGAAGTTCTTTTCCCAGTCTCTAGGCTGTCATTTTGTTTGGACAACAGTGTCCTTTGCTTTACAGAAGCTTTCAGTTTCATGAGGTCCCATTTATTGATTGTTGATTTTAGAGCCTGTGCTGTTGGTGTTTGTTTTGGAAGTTATCTCCTGTGCCAATGAGTTTAAGTCTCTTCCCCACTTTTTCTACTAACAGATTTAGTGTGTCTGTTTTTATGTTGAGGTCCTTGATCCACTTGGACTTTAGTTTTCTACAGGGTGATAAATATGGGTCTATTTGCATTTTTCTACATGTAGACATCCAGTTAGACCAACACCATTTGTTGAAGATGCTGTTTTTTTTTTTTTTTTCCATTGTATGGTTTTGGCTTCTTTGTCAAAAATCAAGTTTCTATAGGTGTGTGAGTTTATTTCTGGGTCTTGGATTCAATTCCATTGGTCCACCAGTCTGTTTCTATGCCAGTATCATGCCATTTTTATTACTGTTGCTCTATAGTACAGCTTGAGATCAGGAATGGAGACACCTCCAGAAGATCTTTTATCATACAGGATTGTTTCAGCTATTCTGGTGTTTTTGTTTTTCCATATGAAATTGAGAATTGTTCTTTCAAGGTCTATAAAAAATTGTTTTGGTATTTTGATGGGAATTGCATTAAATCTATAGATTGCTCGCGGTAGGCTAGCCATTTTCACTATGTTAATCCTGCTGATCCATGAACATGGGAGATTTTTCCATCTTCTGATATCTTCTTCAATTTCTTTCTTCAAGTTTTTATCATACAGGTCTTTCACTTGCTTGGTTAGAGTCACACCAAGGTACTTTAGGTTATTAGTGGCTAGTGTAAAGGGTGTTGTTTCCCTAATTTTTTTCTTGTCCCTTTTGTCTTTGGTATACAGGAAGGCTTCTGATTTTTTTTTTAAGTTAATTTTGTATCCAGCCACTTTGCTGAAGGTGTTCTCTGGTTGAATTTTGGGGGTCACTCATGTATACTATCATATCATCTGCAAATACATAATATGATACTTTGACTTCTTCCTTTCCAATTTGTATCCCCTTGATCTCCTTTAGGTGTCTTAATGCTCTCGCTAGGACTTGAAGAACTATGTTGAAGTGATAAGAAGAGAGTGGGCAGCCTTGCCTTGTCCCTGATTTCAGTGTGATTGATTTAAGTTTCTTTCCATTTACTTTGATGTTGGCTATAGGCTTGCTGTATATATGTTTAAGTATGTGCATTGTATCTCTGATCTCTCCAAAACTTTAAACATGAACGGGTGTTGAATTTTGTCAAAAAAAAAATTTTTTTTTTTTTTTGCTTCTAAGGAGATGATAATATGGTTTTTTTCTTTCAGTTTGGCAGCAGTTAATCAGCATACATTTCTTTTCCTTCTTTTTAGCTTGATAGAAGATTGTTCTTAACATAGGTCCCACATGATTCTTTATTCCTTTCCTTCTTTCCTTTTATAGGAAGCACTTTGCATCTTCTCTTTTGTACATTCAAGCTGCCAATATCACTGCTCTTGTGATCTGAGGCTTTTAGGGAGTACAATAAGGTTTGTAGAGAAGACAGTGGATTGGAGATGGATACTAAGATCAAACTGTGTAAAGAGTATGGCTGTGTTGTACATGTGGATGATAAAAGGCCGTTGGGCTGGCTGGATCCTGGTGATTTGGGATTGCATCACACTACTTAGAGCAGCATGCAATTTGAAACTTCTGAATTGCAAACTTCTACAATTTTCTGCTTAATGTTCTTTGCTGGGTAACTGAGACCACAGAAGCTAAGCTGCAGATAAAAACGTTTGAACTAGTTCCCTAAAAGAGTTAATCATGGTAGTAAAACTTTACGTTAAGAAATTTGGACTTTATATAGCACTAAATTAAGAATTTGACCTTTGAAATGAGATAGGTCATTGATACGTTTTAAAAATTTTTTCTGAGCACCAGTTTTGTGCCAGTAATACTGTTGGAGGAAAAGGTAAGGAAGAGACAAATATATCTGAGTAGGTGTTATTTAAGTGAGCAGAGTGCTAAGTTGCAAATGCAAGGCGATGAAATCTTTTGTGATAGAGATTATGGTAAGAATATTCCAACAGAGAATGAATACAGTGCAGAACCCTGAGACTGGAAATAATCAACGAGGCTGTTTGTACGTAGCACTATGCTTGGCTCATGGAAAGAATTATGCTGTTATTTCAGCTACTGATTATCATTGTCTTGCTAAAAGGATGTAGCTAGTACTAGTTGTTGAATGACATGATATATCATTATACATTTTTAAAACAAGTTTATTATTACAATGTATACACCATCAGAAAATTTTAGAAGGCTGTATATCTTATTAGAAATACCAGTTGCTCCTAGACTGCTAATCTGATATATTTTATAGGCTGTTGCTACTTTTTTTTTTGAGGGTGGTGGTGTGTGTGTTTGTTTGTGTATGTGTGTGCCTGTTTACATTTTTATTTTTGCCACTGATTCTAGAAAAATATGTGTGTGTATCCTAGAATGTTCGTTAGTTAAATACACATTAATGCAAAGGAGTATTTTAAAGTCATAGCCAAATGTAATTATTTATTTATTTTTTAATTAATTAATTTATTTTATATCAATCACAGGTTAGGTACTTTGCATCCCAGGCATAGCCTCCTTCCTCATTCCCTCCCACCCTCTCACTCCCTCCCTCATCTCCCTCCTCCCCGCCCCCTCCAAGTCCACCAACTGGGGAGGACCTCCTCCCCTTCCATCCAACCCCAGCTCATCCTGTCTTCTCAGGGCTGGCTGCAATGCCCTCCCCTGGGATCTAGCCAGTCTGTCACTCCCCGGCATGTATGGGGGAGGGTCAAAGAGTCAGCCATCAAGATCATGACTGAAACAGTCCCTGTTTCCCTCACTAGGGTCTTCAGTCTGACACCGAGCTATCATGGGCCCCATCTGAGTGGGGGTTCCAAGCCACATCCACACATGGTCCTTGATTGTAGAAACCATCTCATACAAGACCCCTGTGCCCTGCTCAGTTTGGTCTTTGTGGAGCTCTTGTTCTCCCCAAGTCTCACCAACCTCCCCCAGATCTATCATTACTTCTCGCTCTCTGCCAAAGTCTTGATCGCGAGTCTTAATATCTGCTCTGATAAAATGTAATTATTTAAACATAAAAATGTTTGGGAAATAATGGTAGAAACAGAAAAGTATAATTACATGTATTACCATGTGATCATTCAAAAATGGTAACAAGTAAGGTGTGATTGTAGGTATTTTTTATCTGATTTAAGATTGTTACAGTCATCCCTTCCTGTCTACAGAGCTCTGGTTCTAAAACTTCTGTGAACTGCTAGAGTATTTGCACATGACCTATAAGCATTGCCCATGTACTTAACTCATCTCTCTCTTTCTGGTAATGCCTAAACATGCATGTACTTTGGAAATAGATGTTATGCTTTCTTGTTTAGGATTTTTTTAATCTACGTGTTCAGTGCAAAGGCAACCCTAACTAGATAACAGGCTTAAGTACAAGTACATGAAGGAGTCTCCAGGTGGAGGATGTTCAAAGGAAGAATGCTAGAACCTAAGGAGCTGAGAAATAGCAACTACATCAAGATTCATTCTTGGGAATTGGCCATACAGCTTGACATACAACAAATTGAGGTTTTGATTTGGGAACTTTTTTGGGGGGCGGGGAGAGTGGGCACCAGTATCTATAGTTGGATGAAACACATTGGGAACCCAGAATACAGAGGGTTGGCTCTGTTATTTACAGTAAATAGGTGAGCGGTGTAGAATGAATGATTAGTTGATTGGTGTTTTAGCATCAGTTAGTGAATTGCAGAAGAAAAAGCAGCTGTTTTGTCACTCTTGAGGGATACATAATGGTCACTCTTTTATGGCAAGGTGGGAAGCACTTGATAGCTGAGGAAGTCTGATAAGTGCAAGGCTTTTGGCTCCACTTAGGAGCTCAGCATGTAACAGATGGCAGCATCCCTTGGCCATGTGTTTGAGTTATGTTTCAGAAGTTGCTGAGGTCCTCAGTTTGGGAGAACTCGTCATACCAAATCACTTTCCTTAAAGAACAAATCCTGTCTGGGGGATTTGCTCATCCTTGCCACTGTGAATTATTTTTATTGACCCAGAGCAGCTTTTGCCTAGAGGCATTTTAAAGGTGCCAGTGAGCCTTGGGCTGTTTTACAATTACAATGACTGACTTGAATTGCTATTTGTAGAGATGCATGCTCAGCAATGGCTGTGGCCACATCATTCCATGGGTCACAGGGTGCTTCTGAATTTAAAAAGCTTGATTGTTACAATAACTCTCCTTCTCTGATGATCAGTAATCTGCAACTTTAGAGACTGACTGCAAAGAGTTAGCTACATTTCATTTTAAGACTTACTCTTTATAACTTTTATACAAACACAAGACACAATGAATACTCATTAGTACACTTTGTCTTTTTAGTTCAATGTTTATAGCTTTCACTTAAGTCAAGTTATTGTACTTGAGTAAGATTTTCCTACACTTAATATTTTTTAACATTTACTAGGACAAGTTTTCTGGCATCTTCCTTCAACCAGATTCATTCATAAAAGTTATGATATTTGTTTCCTAGAACTTTAAATTAAATTGTCCTGTTAGGCCCAATTGGGGACCCTAACTTCCTTAGGGGCTGAAGAGCACTCAGGAGACTAAGCTTCGATGCAATAAGCAAGAGGACATTTATTTGATCCATCGCGATGGGACTGCCCCCCACAAAAGCAGCAAGGGACAGCAAGGAGAGACAGAAGGCTGAAGTTTTTAAAGGAAGAAAGGTGGGAATCTCAGGGGTTGCAGGATTGGCAACACTGGATTGGGTAGTTGACTTTTAAAATGATTGGTTCATGTTAGACGCCAAGCCTATCTGATCCTGCCCCAATGTGGGTGGGGGAGCTGTGACCTCTGGACTGGTTGCTAGGCAACGTTTTCTCTACTGCGGATCTGGACACTCCTCCAAGATGGGGAGGAGACCTTTCGCATTCCTTTGCAAGGGGGTGGGGTCTTGTTTTCTCTTCTTTCTGCTTTCTGCAAAAGTGCTAGGAGAATTTACTTTAACATGGGGTACAGAATTTATAAAGCAACCTGTAAAGCTAGCCTGATCCTTTCAGTCCCTGCTATTTGTTCCTTAACCAACCCTCAAATATCCTCATAATTTGACAAGCTATATTAGTTCCTATAAGCTGGCTTATTTTCTTATATTTTATTCTAACAAAACCTTAATGGAACAATTAGTTTTTTCATAAATGACCTTTTCTTTCTTTTTATATATTATTTTTATTATTGTTGTTATTATTCTGGTATTCTGAAACTAGTCTTACACTGTAGCTTGTGCTAACCTGAACTCTAGTTCCATTCAAGCTCATGAGTCTTCCTGACTCACCTACCATATCTCACTGTCCTTTACTCTTTTTGCATCTCATCTTCTAACATGCCATCCCAATTGATAGGAAAAGTGCTATATAGAGACTTCACCATGATACTAATATATACTAGATCATATGTTGTATATCTACCTATTTCGACCTTTTAAATTTAGGGTGTAAGGTTTATCTGCTCTGTATATATAAAAAAAAAAAAAAAAAAAAAAAAAAACAGAGTATATTTAAGTTTGAGTTGAGTGTGAGAGGTCCAAAGTTTAAAATTAGAGTCTTTGGGCAGTGACTGAGGTCCTGGATCAAAGTTTAGACAAAGAACTGGGTAAATTGAGACTTATCCAGCCCACTACAGGAAGTAATCTGGCTTGCAGCACTCCTTCCTGGACTTAAGAGATACCGTTTCCTGGCAACCCACCCAGGTGGCCCCTGGCTTGTGACCACAGAGTATACTAATTGCTCTTCTTCCCTAGCAACAGCTAATTAGCACATTCCAGGCATTGCTCATGATCATGTATTCCCCTCCCCCCACATGGCCAGGCCAGGACCGATTATGGTCTTGGCACCTAAAGTAAACCAATCATTTCAAAAATCAGTTTCCTTTACCCAATCATGTAACACCAAGCATTGGAAACTCCCTTCTTGTGGTTTTGTCCTTTAAAAACCTTGTTCATCTAGACCTTAGAGCTCATTCCTTCTGCCTTGGCCGGAACCCAGGCTTGAACTTGTATTGAACAAACCCTCATGTGTTAGTAGCAGAGTTGATTCCTGGTGGTCTTTGGGGTCTCGTGAACTGGACATAACAAGTGCCATGTAATACTTGGGGTAAAATCATGTAAGTATTAAGTAATCCAAGGAGAATTAATGCTAGGCCAGAGATGTAGCTTAGTGATAGAGCATTTGTCTCACATGCCCCAGGCTGGAGGTGGATTCCAAGGGACAGGATAAAGGAAAAAAGAGTGAGGAGAGAGGAAATGTTAAAGTTTGGAGAATGAAGGAAGTATCTACTGTACAAACAGAAGTGGGTAGAAGACTTGCACAGACCAAAGTGAAGAGAAAGAGCAGGTCATGATGCTATCTTGGAAAGGAACATTCTATCAGAAGATAGTATGAGATATGCTTTAACTAGATTCAAAAAAATATGTTTCTATAATTAAAAGATCTGTTTTCATAGACCAGATAGATATACCATTATTCCAATGCTTCCACCCCCCTTTTTGTAACCCCTAGCTAAAATGCATACTGTAGTTGCCTTCTACACCATTTTTCATAGCCATTTATCTAGGACTTGTAACAGTGGCCACCCATGGAAGTACTTCCTGAATAAAAGAAGAATGATACATCTATGAGATTGGTTTGAATGTCCTTTTGCTTATGAACACTTGGGTAGAAAGTTCAGCTTGTCACTTCTACTACCTCATTGATACCTCAAAGTCAGCACAGGGCATAGGACTAAGTGGACACAATGAGTGTGTTAATAAATATGTTGCACTTTGTACCCTTTCCCAGATAAGCTAAAGGTGCTAAGTGTCCTTCTTCCAAAGTGGCTACACTCCCAAAGAATTTATTCTCCCTCCCCCAGCAGATGGACATTAACTACCAATAGCTCCTTAATTAGGGACAGAGCCCCAAGAGCTCTTTCCTCATCCATGTTAGAACTTAGTTGAATTGACCTTATGCTGGTAACCAGAGCTCTTACGAGTTCATGACTGCAATAGCCATTTCACAGATGACAGGGTTTCACAGAATCCCTCTCTTCCTCCTACTCTTAAATTCTTTCTGTCTCCGCTTTGAAGATGTTCTCCAACACTTGGCAGGAAAAGGTTTAAGGAAAAAGGAGTTGGGGCACTGATAAAGGTGTCTGATTTAGGACTGGGTACTTAAAAATCACTAATTCTCAGCACTTCTTTGACTAGTTATGCATCTTTCTACTTCCTACAGAAAGAAGCTTCTCCTGCCTAAGGTTGAGAGCAACCCACATCTATGCATAGAAACTTAAAACTTCAGAAGGAAGTTTGATGACATGATCATTTAGCAAACTATAAGAAGAGTATGTTCCACCATAGGCCTATAATGCCCCAAACATGGGCCTTTGAATGTGTTTACATTAACAACTATAAATTCCCTCCTAGATCAGGCTTCAAATCAAATCAGTAGGTTACCCTATAATAGGTTTGACCTATTAAGGCAATAAGTACATCTTGCCCTGTCAGTTGATATTTCAGAATGTAGAGTCTAGCAGTTAGACCATTCATATATTTTCTCCTCCAGGAGCATAAATTTCCTGATCAGTTTGAGATTTATTTCTTTATGATCTACAACTAAAGTGTATACACAATTTCTTTAAAGGTAGAATGTGTACTGATTTTATTTACCTGCCTGGAAAAACTGAACAACATTGTAAATATGAAACTTGTAATATCATATTGCAGATTTATAACCAGAACTATTAGTTGTGTAGAATTTATAGTTATGGAAATTATAGGCATTAGGGTGTTGATAAACCTCAGATGTCTTACCCTAATTCAGAAGGCTTTGTGAAGCTATTAGGGGCATTGGGATAGGATATTCTTCTAGTTCTCTCTCTTCATGTTCTGTTCTCTGTCAGTAATGTAAGTTTATTTCTATCATATAGAAGAAGAAAGTCTCTTTCTGGGAAAGCAATAGGTATAGGTTAGGCTTTCCTCATTTTTCCTTTTATAAAACACAAGTAGCTGAGCAGGCAAGATCATCCTTGCCTTACAGAAAAAGAATAGAACGGTTAAATGAATTTTTAATAAGTAAATTGCCTTATGTTTCAAAGGAAATCAATTTTTGAAATATAACATTTCAATGGGAGTATTGTGTTTTTACTGCTCTGTTATAAACATGGGAATAACTAATACTATCATTTGCTTCATACTGTGTGACTCCTCTCCCCCCACCCCCACCCCCGGTAGCTTCTCTTACACTCACCTTGGACTCAGTTGCTTCAAGCGCTAGTCTGAAAGTATCATACCTCTTGTCTCTTGATAAAGATTTACTATTATGGTAGTTCTCGTGCTTGAGGATATTCTGTTAGGGATAAGTGTGCAACGATTACCATTAACTTCCCTTATTGACTCCGCATCATCTACAGCTTATCTAAATCGTTGCAAAACAGTTGCATGAAGCAGATTTCTGCACATCTGACCTGTCCCTTGCACGTTGGATACCTGGGGGATTTTGCTAAAACTTGAGACATCATCACTAGGGAAATAAAGTAACTTTTAAAAATACCTTCTGCCTCTTACAAATCTAATCTAGATGTGTCCTCATTGTATTAGTGCAGAATGTTTTCTGACTGCACCATTGTTTCTGAGTTCAGCAAAATATTGGGTTTATTTATGAATGCCCTCATTGGGATTGCAGTGTATTTTGAATATATTTCTTCACAAACCTAATGAAACTGGAAGAATGTTGCATTAAAACTGTCTTAGCTCCATATTTGTGTTGGTTGACCTCTCAGGGCCTGGATGCTAGCCTTTATACCACATGAGCAGAGTGTTCCTCCTTAATGTCTGTCTGGCTTACTGACCTCCACCCTCAAAGGAAAAGAGATTTGCCATTTTATATAGACTGATAGCATGTTTTCATGCTAGCAGATGAGAAGTGCTAGTATACTGGCACTGGAGAAAAGGAAATGTGAATATTTTATTTTATTTTTGCCCAGTGTGTCTTTCTGATTTGAAAAAGAGGAAAATGTAGATGAATAGGGAACTCAAAGAGGAATGGTTGAAATGGGACAAGACTGTGCATTCCTTGCATTGCTTAGGGATGCCTTCTGCTCTACAGAAGTGCACAATTCTATTTACATATTTCACTTCGTTATGAACACCCATGGTAAACAGAAAGCAGAATATTATTCACAGCACATTATAGTTCCAAATAAGATCCTTCAGTGTAGAAGAGAGATAAGAATATAACAATCCATAGTATGAAAGAATTAGTGATAGTTTCACTGTTGACCATTTTGAGAACCATTGCCAGCTTTTATTTTGTAGAAAAATGTATGCATGTTGTAGAAGAATAATCACAGAAGCTTGTTGGCCTTCTTCAGATTTTATTTAGCCCACAGAGGGCAAGAAATAGTGTGCATGATAGGGCTGATAGTCAAAGGGTGTATGCACTGATTGCAGTTGTGTATCTCATTTACTATAAATGTCTCTGTAATACATTTGAGGCAATGTGTTTCCTGAGAGGGCAGGGTCTTGCTGAATCAGCTTTTAAGTAATCTGGTCACCCTTCTGTCCCATAGCTATCCAAGACACTGTGCCCTAGATCCAGTTTAACCTGCCTTGGCCTAACCACACAGCAGAAGGAAAATGCCCAGTGATGAGGGACACATGTATGTTGAGTCTGAGGGTCTCCAATTTAACACCAGCAAAATGTAGATTGTACCAAGGCTCCCTCACAGAGCTTATGTTTAATTTATACATGTGGAATATTTGAATGGTTCATATACAGTATATGCTCAGTAAACATTAACTACTGTTCTTATTTATTTATTTTAATTAATTATAGTTTATTCACTTTGTATCCCAGCTATAACTCCCTCTCTAGACCCTCCCAATCTCACCCTCTCTTCCTCATCACCTCCTATGCCCCTCCCCAAGTCCACTGATAGAGGAGGTCCTCCTCCCTTTCTCTCTGATCCTAGCCTTTCAGGTCTCATCAGGACTGGCTGCATTGTCTTCCCCTGTGGCCTGGCAAGGCTGCACACCCCAGGGGAAAGTGATCAGAGAGCCTGCCACTGAGTTCATGCTAGAGACAGCCCCTGATTCCCTTGCTAGGGCACCCACTTGGAGACTGAGCCTATGGACTACATCTGAGCAGGGGTTTTAGGTCCTTTCTATGCATAGTCCTAGGTTGGGATATCAGTCGCTGCAGGGCCCCCAGGGCCCAGGTTGTTTTGTTGTTGTTGTTTTGTTTTGTTTGGCTCTTTTAGAGCTCCTATCCCCTCCATATCTTTCTATATCCCCCTTCTTTCATAAAATTCTGTGCACTCTGCCCAAAGTTTGGCTATGAGTCTCAGCCTCTGCTTCGATACCTCCTTCAGTAGAATCTTTCAGAGGCTATCTGTGGTGGGTGTTCCCTGTCATCTCCTGCTTCTGATATCCATTACATTTACCCTTCTAAATGAGGATTGAGCATCATCCTTAGGGCCTTTCTTGTTGTTTAGCATCTTTAGGACTATATATTATAGTATGTTTATCCTATAATATATGTCTATCATGTGTGTCTTTCTGCTTCTAGGTTACCTCACTCAAGATGATCCTTTCTAGTTCCCACTATTTACCTGCAAATTGCAATATCCTAATGTGGGCAGGATCAGAATTTAACATTTCCTAGAGTGCCATGGCTACCTGACGAATTCTCTTCATGTTAGTGTACACACACACATTATATAGGTATATAGGTGATATATATCATATTATAATATACTTTATAAGTCATTTCAGCACATACCTTTAAAGTTCACCTAGTAGAAACAGAAGGAATCGTATTTTCTATTTCCCCTGGAAACCTGCAGAGCGGATGTTTTGAGGCCTTTTTTGCCAGGTGGCTATCTCAGTGTGCTGCTGGCAGGAGCCCTTGGATTCTGTAGGTGGATGCTTACCTAGATCCCAAGCTGACAGTCCTTAAGGATTCAGTTGAAATTTGTATATGAATATTTCCCAAATTAATCAGGTGCCCAAATTAAAGAAAGCTAAATGTATACTAAAGGGATATGAGTAAATGATCTATGTTTGAGCTAACATTTTATGAAAACAACATTCAGGTGATAACGTGTTCTAGTTAGATATTTTGGTTTTATTAGAATAAATAGTCAACATTTGTCTGAATTGTGTTTTTGCTTAAGTGATTTGCTGAGTTGCTTAAGTGAATAGCGAAAATCTGCTTTATATTTTAGAAAAATAAAAGGAATATAAAGACTTGTGAATGGATTGATTTGGGGAATCTTTGTGATAATATCTAAATCTGCTTATAGTACACAAGAAACTGTGACTTCTAAAGGTGAAGGCTGTCTGTTATTCTCTCATTTCTAAGTCTAGGAAGAGAAACATTAGATGGGAAGAATGGACCACAATTGCGTTGTAGCAATATCAGCATTGTAGCCATGATCACATTGAGAGGGAAAGGTCAAGGGAATAGTCCTTTCCTAATCTAGCCGGTGACGCCTTCTCTTGAACTCCTATGCATCTCTCATCTGGCTGTTTTCATTTTCCTAGTCTGGGAGACATCTTCCTGGAAGACATAGGGTAGAGCTATGCTCCCTGGGTTCTGTGTCCTTCTTCCAGTTGTAGGACCTTGAGCCAGATGCTTCTCTGTGCTTACATTTATAAAGAGGAAAGTCATAATGCCTGCTGGACAGGATTCCTGGGTGATGAAATATAACAATACGTGGAAAGTGTTTCAGAACAAGTAGATTTAAAGAGACGTTTAGTTTTCATTCTTTCAGTATCGGAGAGCATTTATCATGTTGAAGTTTTAACTTGTCCTTCTCAATGCTGATTTTGTCAACTAATCTTTTACATTTTCCCCTTTAGCTCCAAGAGGAAAGCGAGGATGGAAAACCTTCTATGCTGTCTTGAAGGGAACAGTTCTTTACTTACAAAAGGTAAAGTACACTGGGTTAAAACCAAAATTCACTTCTTTGTGTCAGAAGCACAGGTGCATGGATGTCTTCCTCCAATGACAGGTTATTGAAGTCCATAAGCTGTGTCAATTACCTTGGCTACAATTCAGCAGATAATTCTGACTTTACTTGATAATGGCCCATGGCAGTCAAAAGTACATTTCTTCTCATCTTAATAATAGCTAACTCCCAGATCATACACTGATCTTAGAAATAGCTTTGAGGGAGTTAAGGAGGCTACTAAAGGCAAAGGCAGAGAACTGATGCATACTTAGCATCCCTTGGTGCAGAGTCATGTCATACAGAGTCATATTGTGAGCTGATTCATGCACAGGTACAGGATCTTGCTGAGTTGAAATCCCTGGAACAGGAGTTAGGACCTTGTCACCTGGAGATCCCATAATGCATGCACTGAATGAGATGACAATTCAGTAGGTGATGATCGGATTCTATTCTTCCTTGGTCTAGTGTGTTTGACACTTCACAGGCCTAGCTTTTCAGATGTTATTTTGATATGCACATGTGTTCCTGATCTACTTCAGTAAGTTTGTAGGTGGTAATTGTTATTGTTTGCATGAACAAGTTTTTAGTCTGTTCCTTGTGGTTTGTGCTGGGCAAATAGTGTTTTTAATCACACAAACAAGATATGGAGTCATTCTTCATTAGCATTTTTACTCAAAATACAGGCAACTAACTACTACCATGTAATATGGAGTCACATGGACTTGGCTTAGCGTGAAAGTCTCTGTTCCAATTAGTACAGAGTATTTTAAAGCTTGTCAACAATGTAAAGCAGGGCATAGCCTGCTCATGCCCAGCAGAGTAGTATGAAATACTGACCAAACATGTATCCTTTTATGCTAAGGTATACAAACAAGCCATATCAAATACACATCAGACTGTTTAATTGATGCTTAGAATCTGTGTGTATGTGTCTGTGTGTCTCTATTTGTGTTTGTGTTGGTAAAAACCAAAGTTATATGGATACAGGTATACACAGAATCAGGGAAACGGATACGTTTTGTTCTAATTATTCAATAATCAATGTGGTAAGTTAGACCTGTGTATAGATACAGACCAGTGGCAAGGTCTGATTCCATAGATATTTATTATATAGATTGATTATCCCTTTTATATATTATCTGACCATCTTACTTTTAGTCACATCTGCACGTGCACACACACACACAAACATATGTTTTTATGTCCTGAAACTGTTGTACTTAGTAGTTCAGATGAATTCCAAGTTCCCTGGGTACATTGCCTGTCAGTTTCCTTTCTTCCAATTCCAGATCTGCAGATCTGTTTGTGGTTCAGTTTATAGTTCCTGTCCCAATGAAGGGTGGTCTCTAGAGTTTCCAGCTCTTGTGTGGATGGAGGCAGGAAGGTTACATGATAACTGAAATTTAACTGGAAGCGGAACACCACTTACCAAAGGCCAGGAGGACTTTACACATACTGTGAACTACACATACTGTGATCAGGCGGACAAGTTGGGGCTGAGGAGAAGAAATATCTTTAAAATATTTTTAAATATTTAATAGTTTTAAATGTGTGTGTGTACATTTGTGTGCAGTTGCCCTTGGAGTCTGGAAGATAGTGTCAAATGCTACCCTGAACCTGGAGTTACAGATAGTTAGAAACCACCTGATGTCGGTGTTGGTAACTGAACTCCTGTCCCCTGGAAGAGCAATACAAGTTCTTATTACTGGGCCATCTACCAGTACCCTTTAAATGTTAAGATGAAACTCATTTCTGACAATGTAGCTAGTCCAAGGATTTTAGAAATGTATGCCAGGACATGGAAAAGATTGTGTGTGTGTCTCTCTGTATGTCCATACATATATGTATATATTTATAAGGATGATGTTGAATACCTTTAGAATACCTCTTGATCATTTGTGTATCTTCAGAGAAATTCTATTCAAGAACTTTGTTTCTTCAAATAGTATTTAGCTTGTTCTTTCAATTTCATTTTTGTCTCTTTTGCAAGGGAGTTGTAGATGTCCCTTTTGGAGCATTAAGCATGAGGGAGTTCATTTCCTAGGGTGACAGTTATTCATGGTTTAGTTGTTCACTATAATTTAGTCCTGCTTCTTTGTGCTTTCAGTGGCCTATCCAAAAATCATCATGAAGATTTTCCTGTTTTGTTTTCTGATTTTCTGAGACTTTTGTGATTTAGGGTCTTAAATATTTAAATATTCAATACCTCATGTTAATGTTTATGTCTGCCCTAGGATGTATAAGAATGGGCAGATTTTCCAGCACCATTCTGTTCCTCATGGTGTCCCTGAGAAGGATGGGGTTGTGGATTTAGGAGACTCTCATGGCTTGTTCTCCTGCACATGGTTCTGCCTTCAGACCATGTGGTACTGGAGCTTTGGTAAATGTTTTGAAGCCACGACTGTGATTCTTTTCATGTTCCTTTTTCTCTAGACTATCTTGGACCTCAGGGGTTCTTTGTGAATGTAGAATTTATTTTTAATTTCTATTAAAAATGCCAATAAGATATTGATTCCACTGAATCTGTAAGCTGCTTAGAATAATATGGATATTTTAACAATATTAAATCTCCTAACCCTGAATACAACCTATCTTTCTATATTTTTTCTGTGTAATTTCATTCAGCAGTGTTATACAGTTTCCAATGTATGACTCTTGTTATTGTAGCTGATTATTCCTAATTTTTCTATGTTTATTAATACTTTTCTAATGGAATTATAAATTCCTCATTAGGTTGATTCCAGTTAGTGCATAGAAATGCAAGTGATTTAGTGTATTAGATTATTATGCAACATTTCTGATTTTATTAGTTCTAATGTAATTTTGGTGGGTTTTAGATTTTCTGTACGCATGAGCATTTCAAACTGAGCCTATTTTTTAGACAATTTTATCATGATATTGATAAAGTATATTTAATTTTGTTAGGTACGTTTAATGTATTTGTTAAGGAGACATGGGAGGAGATGAGGGAGAGTGGGATTGGGAGGGGATGAGGGAGGGGGCTATAGCTGGTATACAAAGTGAATAAACTGTAATCAATAAAGGTAAATTAATTTTTAAAAAGAAACATAAATATAAATGTGAATCTATGAGATTTTATGGTTTGGTTGATTTTTCTATGCTAAATTATGTTCTATCTTTACTAATAAGTACTTCTAGTTTGGGTCTTTGATATTTTTAATGTACCATCAGATTTAGCTTACTATTGTTATGGGTAGTATTTTACATCTCCGTTCGTCATGAATACAGGCTGTCAATTTTCTTTTCTTATGTTGTTTTTTTAATAGTTTTGATATCAAGGCCATGCTGGCCCCTAGGATGAGTTTGGATATTTTCCCTCTTAGTGCTTTGGAAATGTCTAAAAAGTATTGGCAAGAATTCTCCAACTGCTTGATGGGATTAATTCACTGTTGAAACCATCTGGTGTGAAGCTCATCTTTGTTGAGAGCTTTTCTGTTGTTTTTGTTTTAATGTCTTTCCATTGAATTTACCTTCTTACTGGTTATAGATGTTTTTCCATGATTTCACGTTGATGATTGCATGTTTCTAGTGATTTGTCCATTTCTTCTAGATTGTCCAATATGTTCCTCCATAATTAATCATTACAGTTTCTTAGAAACTTCAATGTTATGGTGTGAAGTTATTTCATCTCAGATTTTATTTATTTAGGTGCTTCCTTCCTTTATTATTCTAACTAAATATTGATCCATTTTGTTGGAGAGGCAACATTTCTTAGAGTCCACCATTTCTTTCCATTTGTTTTCTATTTTCTAATCCATATCTTCTTGAATTTTAATTATTTTCTTTTTTTGATGGTTTGTTTAGGCATAAAATTTAAAAATGTAATGTCGCCTTCCTTTTCCCTGTAGATGTTCACTGCCACAGACTCTCACTATTTTTGATGCATTCACTGTTTTGATTTCATATGTTATGTCAATTTTCATTTGTCCCAAGAAATTTTCCATTTTTTTCTTTCGATTTCTTTAACACGTTAGTTCAAGGACTGTGAAAGAGTATGTCTAATTTCTACATATTTTCTTGTGCTATTTTCGTACCATTGATGTGTTCTGTGGTGGAGAGAACCTTACACGTGCACTTCAGGAGACTGTTGTGTCTGATGTTCTGGACGTGTCTAAATATTTCACCTAACACATTCTTTTAGTCATCCACTTCCTTTTCAGCTTTCTACCTGCCGTTCTTCTGTTATTGAAGTGGAACGTGGAAATCTATTGTTTGCTACTTTTTCTTCACAGTCGATTTTGGGGAGTTCTAATGTTAAAGGGAGGGGAAGGGATAGGGAGAGAGAGAATTGACTTTATTACCAGTACATAATGGTCCCGCATCCTCTCTTTTGGCCATTTTCATTTGAATTCTGTTTCGTCTAGTGTAAGTGCAGCCGCTGCTCTTCTTTCCTGGCTACTGTTTGCATGTATTACCCTTTTCCTAATTTCACTTTAAAGCTGTCCACTTCTAAATCTAAAGGAAGGTTCTTAATGATAGTTTAGTTGATCCTTTTTGTGTGTTTTGTTAAGTTCATGTAGCCGTTTCCCTTCTTTTGATTGAGCAGCGTACTCTGTTGATCTTTGCTGTAATTCTAGCACACATTTTGGGTAAATAGCCTTTATTTTAAAGGATACGTTTGCCAAATACAACTGTTCTATGGCAATTTTTTTTTTATACTCAGTATACAAAATCTCACAGCCCTTTCTGAATTGTTGGTGCTCAGAAGTCTACTGATAGTCTTGTGGGCATTCTGCGGTATATGACAAATCATGTTTCTCTCCTTTACTTTGACTTTTCATAAGATTGTGAGTTGTGGCATGATTTCACTGCATTTATCATGCTGAGCTGTGTCTGTCCATTTCCTTTCCCAATTTGAGAGGTTTTCTATCATTATTTCTTTGAGGAATCTCCCTCCTACTCCCCCCCTTTTTTTCCCTTCTTACACTTCCACAATGCGAATGGTAGTGTCCCTGTAGTCACTTAGGCTTTCCTATTGATTTTTCTTTTTTTCTCTCTCTCTCTTTTTGATTCCCCTGAATAGAACAATTCAAATGGTTCTTTTCTTTTGCCTGAGCAAGTTGAACCCTTTAGTTAATTATTTTACTTTTAGGCATTGTATTCTTCAGCTTAAAATTTCTTCTGTCTTTAGATATTTCTGTTTCTTTGTTCCTATAATCATTTTATTACTTGTCATTTTCTTAAGCATATCTAACCTCTTTGTGGTGACATTTTTATATTTTATAAATATTTTTATATTTTACATTTTATCCTCTGTAATTTGTATATCTTCTTTTCCTTAGAGTTGGTTTCTGGATATTTATTTTTCTTTCTTAAACCAAATCCCTTGTTTTTTATTTCCTCCAGGATTTCTTTATAATCTTTCCAACTGAAGAAACAACAATCTCTGATGGCTTAGGAAGTGCTTGATACAGAAAACTCTCACCACTGGAGGCCTCTTTAGAGATTCTCTTTATGAACCTGTTATTTCTTTGTACCTGTGCATGTAATTTCTCAATTATAGAGGATTGAAGATTGCTAGTTTCTTTTATAGAAACCCATTGTCTTTCCCCATTCTGATATCTGTCTACATTACTCCAGGTTATCTGGATCCACAGCTGCAAGCCACCCAGCTTTTCCTTGTTCTGAATAGTTATATCACATTCAATTCATGCCAATTCACCAGTCAGTTTCCATTTTCTCTGACAGCCCTAAGGAGACCCAGAACACTTCATACAGATCTGTTGCCTCCTTGCTTCTCCAAAGGGAGAAATCTTGCGCTGTAGTTCCTCTCTGCACATAAGATGTTCTATGTACCATGCTCTTGCTTTTCTTCTTTGTTCTTTACAGCACCAGGCCCCCAAGCTATCAATTCTACTAATGTTCTGAGTAAGCCGTGGCAAAGGTTGAGTCCCCCAGGTATTCTTGGAAAATCTAGAATTCTGGCCACATGCTTTCTTCCCTTTTTCTTTCCCCAGAGAAAAACTTTAAAGTTGAGTGCATTTCTCCAGTGTTTCAAGCTGTGCTGGCTACAGCAAGCCACCTACCACTTACTTTCTTTTGTTCTAAGCAATCCCCAGGCATCCAAAGCATGCCAGTTCCATCCTACTTATAGGGAGCCAAGAGAAACTCATTAATTGGTTGGCTTTCTTAAAAGCTAGAACACTGAATGCATGCTGTACTCTCTGATTTCTCCAGGCAGACACACACACACACACACACACACGCATGCACGCACGCACGCACGCACGCACGCACAGAGCGAGAGAGAGAGAGAGAGAGAGAGAGAGAGAGAGAGAGAGGAGAGAGTGAGTGAATCCTGGGTCTGACTATTCATTTCTGCACCAGCTTGAGGGGGGGCTGGTATAGGCAAAGGGAAATGGTTCTTCTTACCTGTTACAGTGTAGATTGCTCAGTACTGTGTTCTCCTGGGGTATTGCATGCTTGTAGCTAAATTCCAGCATTCTGTTAATACTTGGATCTACATAGTTTTATGTCAGCTTGGCGCAAGCTAGGGTCATCAGGGAGGAAGAAGCCTCAGTTGACAAAAATAGGATCAGGTTGTAAACATTTTCTTAATTAGTGATTTATGGAGAAGGGCATAGCCTATTGTGGGTGGAGCCATCTCTGGGCTGATGGTCCTGTGTACTATAGGAAAGCAGGATGGGCAAGTCATGTTGAGAAAGCCAGTGAATAGCACCCCTCCATTTACTCTTCATCAGCTCTGTTTCCTCTGGGTTCCTATCCTGCTTGAGTTCCTGTCCTGCCTCCTTTGATGATGTGGAAGCATAAGCTGAATAAAACCAACTTGCTTTTGTCTTGGTGTTTCATTGCAGCAATAAAAACCCTAACTAAAACAATATGTCATTGCAAAATCAGTGTTTCTGTGGGCCATGAGTTAGGATGCCCTCTTCTGCTGTTTTGGTAACATCACTGTCAAGGAAAGTTTTTAAAATCTATTTGTATTCATAAAAGAGCATATTTTTTACATTTGACCTTTTCACTCTGCATATTATCTTAAACACTTTCTCATTAAATTCTTTCAGAACTGATTTGTTTGTTTATTTATTTATTTATTTGGTATCTAGTGACTATAAAATAGTATGCAATCTAACTCCCCCTCCGTTATAAGATTTATGAAAGAATTTATTTTAATATGTGCACAATATTTTCAGTTAAATAATTTTGCATAATGTAACCTTTTCCAGTTTTTTGGACATATCCCTTTTACTTCTTTATAGATACAAATAATAATACTTAGTTAGGGTTTATGTTGCTATGATGAAATGCCATAACCAAAAGCAACTTCCAGGTGGAAAGGGTTTATTTTGCTTGCAAAATGAACCAGGAAATTGTCAGTCACGTCATAAAGTCGGGGCAGGAACTCAAATAGAGCCGGAAAGTAGGAGCTGATACACAGCCATAGAGGAGTGCTGCTTGCTTACTTTCTCTCCATAGCTTGCTTAGTTTGCTTTCTTATAGCAAACATGACCACCAACCTGGCATTATTATAACACTCGAAATGTTTAAAGTACCAATTAGTCAAAATTTTTCAAATATTTACATTGCCCTTCTAAAGAGTGTATCATCTCTAGGTACTGAGTGTGCATAGATCTGATTCATTCCTGCAGATGATGAATCAAAGAAAAGGCCCATTTTCCAGAGAAACTCAAATGTGTAAACTGTGTATGTTAATAAATGAACAGTGTCTCTTTCTCAGAATAAGCATAAAACCCCAATAATGGGTTGGGAAAAGGCTGTTGTGAGACAGATGCTGTCATGAACTATTTAGACAGCAAAAACTGGTATAACCATTATATACATAACTTAAAATGTCACAAAAATGTTAATACTTTCTATTCTGTGATTCATGACAGTCCCAAGGATTGACTTTTTAAAGAAAATAAATAGATATAAATATGTTGGCTAGTTTTATGTCAACTTGACCAGCAAGCTAGAGTCATCTGAGAAGATGGAGTCTCAATTGAGAAAATTGAGATCAGCTTGTAGGCATTTTATAGTGTGATGCCTCTTGTTGATTATTAATATTTATTATTGATTTACCTTTTAGTTAAACAGTAGTTATTCCTAAACCAGCTGTATACCCAAATCACCACACAAAGAATGGGATTATTTAATTAACCTAAAGCACAATGCTGGGCTTTATTACCGCATCCTAAACCTCCAAGCCCACATAGCTTCCTCCCATTCAGATTTCCCACATTATACTTGCTTTTTAGTCGTATCTTACATCAGGTTTTCCTCTCCTAGTGTTTCCAGGTCCTCTCCTCTCCATCTCTCCCCTCAATCTTCCTCCCACTCGCTTCTTTCTCCTCCCCTCTGGACCCACTCTATTTTCTGCATTGCTCAGCATTCGCTGGTTGTTTTTTTGGCAATACAGAGAACAAATGGTGGCATGTTTACACAAACTTGAGACAGGTGATGCTTAGAAAAAGCATCACAATGCAATGTCCAGATTAAAACTAGATAGTGGGGTAGAGAAATCAGAATGAACAATGGTAAATTGTATATATTCCACAAGAACATTATACCAACAGATGCCAAAAAAAATGCTGTTTTCAAATCACTAACTTTTTCTAGCCCATTGTCTTCTCTCTTAGAATTCTGTTGGTCTTAGTTTAAGTCATCCAGATAGAGAACAGAGGAGGCTGGATGTTATGGAAGGAACAGCTTTGTACATGTTGCTACTTCATATACTTTGTGGCTTATATCCTCTTAGAACTGGAGAGTTTATCATAGGTCAGACACTGAAAAATTCCAGGCTTTCAAAAGTGACTAAGACATAGTCCTGCCTACATAAAGATCAGAAAGTAGGGGAAAATTAAGTGAAGTGAGCATTTACCAAAATAGTAGAACAAAATAATACAGACATTGAAAAATTTTTCACTCAAGAGGACCACCCAAGCAAGTTTTCAAAGATGAAGGAATATATCTCTGATGAACAAACACATTGCTGACAATACAGCACAAAGCATTTTAGCCAGAAAGTAACAATTCCACAGAATGCCTCATGTTCAATAATGGTCAGTAATACTTTCATGGGATACAGTAAGCCATAGAATGATAATAAAATGTTTCAAATAACAAGTGTGTTATAAAGCCAAAAGAGATGGCATCATTATACTGTCTCGGGCCGTCTCCTATACATAAAAAGCTGCTTCCTTCTTGAAGGAGTTTCAAGCTCAGATTAGCACTCCCACTAGTTTACAGGCACTCAAAAGATTTAGATGACATTGGCTTCCCTGCCAGACTATTCTTCCCACAGGACCTCTGTTGGGTTCAAGAAGTGCCACACTGTTCCTCCCTCATGCTCTTGGAATGACACTATTATATCCTAAAAAGTTAATGTACAGCTGAGGAAAAATACCACTCAATCCTGTCATCTGCTTGTATAGGTCTGTGACTTATAAGGCTCTTGCTTACTTTTGTATTGGACTTTTTTCCCAACAATGCAGAATCAGTAATCATCCAGTACAAGCCATACGATGATCATCTCCAGAGCCAGTGACATGTACTTTATTAGTTCCTGCTGCAGCTTCAGTCATCAACAAGAGGGGAAATTAGTGCCCCAGTGTACCATGTATTGAATACTAAAATGTGGGATTGGATGATTGTTAGGTTAAGTGAATTAAGTGTATCTATGCCTCATAATTTCAACATACAATGAGTTTATTATGACAAAATTCCATCAGAAGGCAAGGAGCTCCTACATTTGGGTGAAGAGTAATGAGAAAAAGGCCACCATGTCCCTAGACCAAATTCAATTTCAAATTCAAGTCTTGGCTCCGTATCAGCTCAATAGTGTGGATGGCCTGTATCAGGTGTGGTGATACAGAGACCTTAGGTTTAGCATCTGTCCTGAAGGTCACTAGTCTGCCTAGATTCTGCCTCCATTCTCTCTCCATCACTGCATCCCAGCCCAAGATGGCTGCCAGCATACTGGAGAGTGTTGCCAGAGACTGAGAAAAACAAGGATTCTGCTTATTAGAGTCTGAGAATCAAATGGGTCTCCCAAAGAGACGTAAGAGCTGGCTACTAGTCCTTCATTGACTCTAGCCACAGAGGCACATGTATGGACCCCTCTGCCCTTAGAACAACAGTCTGTTGCTAACTGCTCTGCAATCACTTCAGACCTTTCGTCAAGACTTCTCAACTATGAAACAGCCTCTAATGATTTTCATCCATGTAAGAAAATGTAATTTGTGTTTTCATTAAGATTAAATAGAAAAAGTTTCCTCCTCCAAAAAGCCTAAACAAAACAAAAGCCACATGTCAGAAAAACTAAACTCTGTTAGAATATTGGGAAAGTACCCCCAGTTCTCAGTCCCAGTTCACCCAGCTTCCACCCTTGCTTTGTCTCAACCAAGTAAGTTTACCAATGAGAAACTCATCAGTCCTCCAGGAAACTGAAGAAGTAATATCTCACATCTGTCAAGTTTGTAACCTGCCCTGTGCATCACTGCCTCCTTAACATGTTACATGGTGCAGCAGTTTCTCTGACACTAACATAAGAACTTTGTTGGTTATAGTAGAGAGTGGAGTCCTAGGGGGTCCCCCCTCAGCTTTTTAAACTTTTACGAAAATATCCCTTGGAAGGGAAACTTGAGTTTGATCCATGGAACTTATCTACAGGTGGAAGAAGAGAACCAACTTAAAAATTATCCTCTGACAATGCACATACACCATGACACACATGCCCCTAACCTTTCTTATTCCCAGATTTACTCTTCAATTTGAACTTGAACCTTAGCTGAAAAAAAACCCTACCATTCTGATACAGAAGACAGTAATGTTAAGTAGGAATTAAGATGATAAGGTTTTTCTTTTCTTTATAGAATGTTACAAACAACAGATATGATTGTAACACAATGTAGTCTCTAAAGGAGAGTTTTAGTATTCTGTCCAAAGAGATTAAGAACAAAAGGAATAGTTTGATTCCATAAAGGAGGGGGGCTATTAAAACGTGGAATTTCATGAAACTAAGCACTAAGAAGAGATTGTTGAGGAAATTTCATGGGAAGTGATATCTAAGCCTGTATTAAAATGACAGATGAAAAATAAAAGTCATGTAGAGATATGGCAAGGACAAGCTTATTTGGGTGTGCAGATATGACACCATAGCACATTTGGAGAGCTTCAAGATCAGTAGAATATAAAGTGTTCAGGGCAGATTTTAAAGGCCTAGAAAGACAGGTTAAAGAGTTAAGACCATCTGAGTGAAATGTGGAGCTAATGTTTGAAATGCATAGTGACAGAATTCTTATAGTTTAGAAACATCAGCCTGCCTGCAGTGTGAAAATTGACCTAGAAGCAGATTCATCCACACATGCAGACTACTTTGAACTAGGGTATGTTAGCAGGAAAGGATCTAGTGAGTGAGTTCAAACTAAGGCATTGAATTCAAAATTCTATGGAATAGGAAGTGGCTATGCCCAATATGAATTATGCATATTTAATCTGTAACCAAGGGAGATGCCTAGAAATTTACTCTACAGAGTCATCAACAAATTATTGGTAATTTAAAGCATAGGAATGGATGGCGTCACTCTAGTTTTAAGACTGAGAAGGTAGGAGGGGTACACAGACACACAATATCTACTGTAGAAGAACTTTAAAGGAGCTTGAATGAAGTGACCATAGAGAAAGAGGTACCGTAGACAACAGAGATGTTGGGAATGTTCCCATCCTGTAAGATGGGAATTAGACCATGTCACATGCATTCAGCAATCAGAAGATTATTTATAGAAAAGTTTTGGTTGGAGTAACTTGTGGTAAATGCTAGATTAGAGAAAAGTTGAGGACAACTTCCTATATCCTCTTCTGATGCCTTCTTCCTGTGACTTTTGCAAATTGCAGATCCCCAGTTTCTGTCTCATTTCTAGCTAATCTCCTGAATCTTTCCTGTTGTTGATTCTCTCTAGAGTAAAATAAGTTCCATCTGTCATTTTCTCTTAAAGGGGGGTCTTGTTGAGTTTTTCCACCCTATACAAAGTCTTTTCTCTACCGTTGGCTTTTCTTCTCCCAGCCCTCATCCCAGTGGCCTCTCTAGCTTTCATGCAAAAGCTTAATCTACAGAGTATCCATGTAGTGATGTCAGAGTCATTCACAAATGTTATGTTGAAGGGTAGACAGCAAAACCACATGGCATTTCTTCCCCCCCCCCCCCCCCGCTCAGGTCTGAGTAATGACACAGAGACTTATATTTATTTACAACACTCTTAGACCTTAGCTTACTGTTGTTCCCAACCAGCTCTTATAACCTATGTTCAATC
>CM053764.1:67082727-67143709 GCA_028658305.1 Pachyuromys duprasi
CTGGAAGTCCTGCTTCTCTCTCTCCTGCCTTTGATATAGGTCATTCAGCTCTGTATTAACCAATGTATTTACAAAACATTGAGACAGGTGATGCTTAACAATACCAAAGTCTTATCTGTACTCAGCTCTCTGCTGGTACAGACATCAGCATTTGAATATACAAAAACAACTTTCACACGTGCACAAAAACATCACTCCAACAGGAAATAAACATACTGTCTGCTCCCCAAAGAGCTTGGACTGAATGGTGGAGATAAAAAGACTTAGGCAGTGAGTGGCTAGTGAACTCTTAAAACTCATCTTATGAAAAAACACTAGGTAACAAAATAAGTAAGAAAAGGACTGTGCTTATAGCTCACTTGTGCAGCAGTTACCCTGGGCTAACCTCCAAATCAATCAATCAATCAGTCAGTCAATGATACATGGGTTAGAATCGGAAAAAGAAAAATAATAATAAACAACTCACAGATAAACGGAATGTATTTGGGTGGGTAACAGATTACAATTTGTGGAGCCCTCCGGAGTACAACCTGGGAGAATAAAACCCTGGAGTTGGCGCTGATGCAAATATTTGCACACTTACCACCATTTTGGAGTCTGGGAACCAGGCTGGCAATATTGCCACACTGGGAGCTCTCTATGCCCTGTGCCAAATTTTTGCTTCATTTTGTGTGTGTGTGGTGTGTGTGTGCGTGTGTGTGTGTGTGTGTGTGTGTGTGTTACTGAAGGAGCTTTACTGATCTGTGTCTAGGGTTTTATAAAAGTCAATTTGAAAAGGGTTGTTTGTTTTATGCTTAGAGAGTGGCTAGAATCAGCAGTGGTCCTGGCCAGGCAGGAAGAAGACAAAGATGACACCCAGAGCTCAGGTATTAAACTCCATAGTGCTCAGGGCAGGATGATCCCAGACAGGCCTCCTTCGGCTTTTACGAGTCCTGTGCACTCAAGGCATTTTATCTCCTTTTGTGAAAGCACTGACTTTGTGACCTTTCATGCTTTGGAAAGGTTATACACCCACTTTCAATCATTTTCAGTCTATAGTGGTTAATGCTTTTAAAAGAAGCAAAGGAAGTGGGCTTCAAAGCCTGGTGTTCATTCCTGGAGGAGAACTATGATGACATTCAGGTTTTCATGCATCCTAATCTAGATTATTGACCCAGTCAAGTAGATAAATGTGTCCACTATGTGAGTGATACAGAGTATAATCACTATAAATTCTTAATAAGATACTGCAGCTGGAAGGATACCTGGTCCTTTAGCTTTTAAGCATCTAGGCTGTGCTCTAAAGGATTCTGCTGAAAACGAGTTGCAGTTTGATTGATCCCATCTAAAAGAAAGCTAGTTTGTTTCATGCAGTGGTCTGTGGCCCCTTATCCCCTGGGCAAGTAGACGGTAGGTCCAGGCCATTCCATGCTCCTGGTCCCTTTCTACATGCTGGTTGCACATCTTTCCACTTTCTCTTTCCTTATGGCTTTATCCCCCACCCTTTCTTTCCATTTTTTCTTCCTTTTTTCTCTCACCTCATTTCTGCTATCCTCTTAACTTTCAGAAATATTACTAGATTTTTCACCAATCATGTAAAAGATATAGAGGGAAATGCATGAATTTCCTCCTGATTTGCCCTCGCAGGACTTGGACTCAGTAGAACTGCTGTAAGTGATGGTCAGACCTGACAACAGTGCAGTAATTATATAAGTGACCTGAACACACACGCGCACACACACTCTCTCTCTTATTCATATTGCTTGTGCTCACACTAGGTTGTACATGTGGAGCTCAGACAACAACTGGTAGGAGTCCAGTTCTGCTTGTTCCATCTATGTGTGTGAGTCAAAGCATGAACTCAAATTGTCAGGCCTGATAGCAAGCCGCCTTTTCCACCCCTGAGTACCCCAGTCTCTATTTTCTCGCTCTAGAACTCTTCCGTCTTCTCCTCCCCTTCTTCCTCTCCTTCCCTTTTCTCTTTCTCACTCCCCCATTCCTCTCTGTCCTAAGCATGTCTTTAGCAGCTTGTTGGTTAAGTGTGGTACTAGGGGGAAAGCAGAAATGGTCTTCCATCATCATGGCCTTGTACTTCTTAGAAATGTAAATAATGAGACATTTCAGTTTCACTTATAAAAATTCTTAAGCCTTCTTTCTTTTTTTTTTTTTTTGTTTGCTTCAGATATTGATCAAAGTATCCTATAATTCCCCCCACCCCCTGCTAAGGGCAGTTGTTTTCTCTCTGTTTCCAAATAACTTCACACTTGGTAAATCTGACTCACTTGTGATATTTATCCTGGAAAATGTCTTGTGTCTCACTGAAGCTGAAGGCCTTCAAGTCCCACTGTGTGTCCTGTGCTCATGGCTCTAACTGGGGGGGGGGCGGGGCGGTGTCAGTGCCAACAACTAATTTTGAAATCTTTCTGAGACCAGATTACCACACCATTCTCATGTAGAAGACAGACACTATACACTCACTCTAAAAAGTACATAGGAAACTATTCATCTTTTTGCTCTCCTTGGTGTATTCTCTCAATTCTCCTTTCTATAGAAATACAGGGCATTTTTCTACTATAAGTTTGTATATGAAAAGATCAGGTTTAATGAGACTCAAGTCTCCTTTCAGCTTTGAATTGGGACTTTCACTTATAGGCCTAATTTAGTGATAGATCAAAGCATGGTTTCATTTGCCTTGCTGCTATTCCTCTGTGCTGTGTTCAAAATAAAAAGGATGAAACTGGGTAATTTTAGAAAAATAACTGAAAATACTAGAGGTTTTAAAAGATAACTGTTAACTTGTAGGAAATATTTATTACCGTGCAAGAATCAACATTATCAGACAATTTAGGAGGCATTGCACATTAGTATTTTTGCAATCTTGAAATCAAGCCTTTCTCTCTTACTGTGACATAGAACTGTCCAGAGCTGGTTATGTAGCAAGTGCTCTGCAGGATGACTAGCAGTTAACACTTTAGCTATGTTGTAATCATGCCTGCATTAGCTACTAATATGTCAATTTATAGCTTCATAACATTAAACAGTGGAGTGTTTTCAACTCATATTCTCGATAGTCAAGAATATTTCAACTTACTACTTTTTTATTGCATATACCAACTGTAACTATTTAATAACACTTTAATACAAAGAGAAACTGAACATGCTTTTCATTGATGTTAATGATTTTTGTTACTCTCTAGATTGTACTTTATAGTACCTGACAAGGGAGATTTTTCAAGCTTGCTGCAGTAATTTGTGGACCTATGAGTATTATGATGTGGATTCATACAAACTTTAATTAACAAACATTGTAAGGGAAAGAACTCTCTTTTTCATGCCTTAAATGAATGTAAAATAAGAGCTTTGTGAAATCACACTCTTACTGCTTATTAGGATGGCAGAGTGCTCTAATGAGTCATCCTAGATAAAGCAGTGCAGATTGCAGGGAGCGCGGGGGAGGCTAACATGTTTGGGGCATCATTTTCACCTTCGTTTGTCAGAGAAAATGGGTTGTAATTAGATGTCATGGAACACTTTCTTTCCTTATAGAAAATGCCTTGATTGGATTTATCATTCTCTCTGTTTTACAATTAGTTTCCACAGCTAATGTTCTTGAGTTTGAAATGGTTTGATTTCAATAATTTGTGCCTTATTTCTTCCTTCCCAACCCCATCATTTAAATACCATCCTCTAGCACAAGCAGTAAACACTAACGCTATCAGGATGGATATGGTAAGGGAAAGTAATTTCTCACTCTCATTGTCAACCTGAGTTTTGCCATTCTATCCAGAGCTGCTACCATTGGGGGGGGGGAGTTCTTGGTGCTTCATTTTATTTATTGTTTGTTTATTTATTTGTTTGTTTGTTTGTTTACTTATTCATTTATTTGGAGTTATTTGAGTTACCCAAACATATCTTCTTGTTAATATTATGCATTTAAGATAACGATAATGTTGTTTTACTATTAACTAGAAAGGTAGAAGCCAATAGACTTAAAACCCCTGACCTTAGTTTAGTCCTAATAAACAGACCCTACCTTCTATTTCTGCCCTCTGTGAAAACATTCTTCCCAGTTTGAACTAGGTTGTATCTTAGAGTGCCTCAGTCTGCCTTGAGATATATTTTCTTTGAAAATAGTGTTTTTTGAAGGCTGATTAGTCAGCTTTTGAGCATTATAAAAATTGGCTAATGTGATCTCATTTGCAAATAAAATAATAGAGGTTTGTTTTTGGCTCATAGTTCTAGAGGTATAGATTCTGACAAGGATACGCTAAACTGCATCAATACCATGATAGAAACAGGTGCTTCTCTGATTCCCTCCCATTCCTTAGATGTCAACATGACTCCTCCCTGGTCTCCTAATCCAATCACTACCCAAAGGCTCAACATCTAAATGCTGTACTTAGAATAAGTTTCTAGCTTTTTAATGACATGAGCATAAGACTTTGGGAATTAAACACCTGCAAAAGAATGGGAACAAACTAAGATTGAAACAAAATATTGAGAAAAAGAGAACAAAAAGATAACAACTGCTGTTAGGTTTTACTTACAGGATCCATGATAAATGTTGTGTTTTTATATTCATTGAGGTTTTATAGTAGTCTAGGAATGCAATGCTTTACACATTAATGAAAAATATAATGGAGAGAATATACACCATGAGTAATTAGAGTCGTTTCAAGTGCTGAAGTCACTGAGTGGTAATAGCGAGCAACTGGCCTTGCTTATTATTAATTCACAGCAGTTAGGTATTATGATACAGGTGAAAGTTGAAACTATTAAATTTAGTCATGAGTATGTCAAGGGGTAATTAAATAATAAGAAAGAAAATAGGCCAGTTAGCAGAATGATCATTTAAAGAATAAACTAAAGATATCATCTCTGTTAACAGATGTATTTTCATTGGTAAGAGAAAAAAGCTAACATTAATGAGTTTAACCCATCAAAGGTCATAAAGACATCAAATATCAGAACCAGGTATGTAAACATACAAGCTCTAGTTCCAGATACCAGTGTATTGAACCATAATTAAGGGTGTTGTGTCCATTTGGTGGGAGAGAATGAAGAGCTTATCATGGGAATGGACATGAATTGTCAATTAGTACTGAGAACATCCAAAATTGGAAACCTTAAATCCCTGGCACGACCATTACCATTGTGTGCAGTTGCAGTGTTTACCTGTAGTGATTGTTAGCCATCCATTTCAGTGACCTCATAAAAGAGCATTGGTGAGATTTTCTACTTTTAAGACTAGATGGATGAAAAATTCAAGTACAGCCAAGCAAAAATTATTGAATTCTGTGAATAAAGAGAAAAGTCTATGAAATTCCTAATAGTATGTGTATGTAAATATATGTACATATACACATGTTTAAGTGAAAATAGAAGAGCTGGGGAGATGGATCAGTAGACAAGTTCCCACTGTGCAAACATGAAGACTTGAGTTCAGATACCCAGCAAACACACACACACACTCACTCACACACGTACACACTCAAATAGCACAACAACAACAAAGCCAGGCATGGAGCCATGTGCCTGTAATTTCATTGCAGAGTTTCAGGGAATAGTGGCAAGGAGGACACTGGAGGCTTAATAGTCTGGTGAACCTCAGATTCAGTGAGAGACTCTACCTTCAAAAATAAGGTAGAGAAAGACTGAGAAACACACCAGGCTTGAGCTCCAGCCTCCATGACTGTGCCTAGCATATTCATACCCACATGCACATACACTGAACACAACACACAGAACCAGAATGCCATTTGACTCTGATTGGAAACTGGATAAAAAGGAATAGCACCTCCAAACTGTAAAGATATGAGTAGAAAGGACTGCAACTGAAATTCTATATCCAATTCTATACCTGTCAAGAATGCCCTGAAAGATACTTGAATAGAATTAGAATATATGGTCTACATGAAGAAAATACTTAAAATATCAAAGGGATAAGAATAGAGAGACCAAGGCAAAACAAAGAAATAAAACAAATAAGCAATGGACCATGGAACACAATCAAATCTAAAAGAACAAGGAGAGAAAACAGTAGCATGTAAGGCAAAGTGAAGTTTCTTAAAACAGAAAATTCGTAATAAATATGTTTTAGTAATATTTTAAAATAAGGCATACTAAAGTATTCCAGCCAAATTTAGAGTTAGTGAGAACAAGAAAGGTAAAATAAAATGATGAAAAAGTCTTGTTCATGTGTTAGAGGGGTTTAAAAAATACATTTTTCTACATCCACATACATAGCTCTTTTTTCTCAGTTTTCTATCTAGAAACAAAGACACTACATTGAGTAAAGAGCCATGCATGTGGAACTGTGTTACAGAACAATCCTGAGACCAGAGGAGATTTTTTTACTTGGGCTATGTCTACTTGAAACTCCTACTCAAAAATATGTCATGTGAAGAGAGTCATAGATTTTAGAATGCTGAGTCACCGAGAAAAGCCTTTCAAAAGTGCAAAAGAAACCTCCCAGCATAGCTAGATTTTAGCCATATGGACTGATAAGACGCATTTCAGGATATATTGTTTAATGTGTTGAGTTTATTTTTTAATTCATTTTTTATTTATTACAATTTATTCACTTTGTATCCCAGATGTAGCCCCCTCCCTGGTCTCCTCCCAATCCCACCCTCCCTTCTTCTTCTCCTCCATGCCCTTCCCCCAGTCCATTCATTATCTTTTGTTCATCATCTTGCTACAAGAGTGTCAGCAGCAAATCAGAATCCCTGAGCCTTTGTGTAAACCAAGACTCATTGCAATCCCATTCTGGAAGTTGTCATTTAATATGTTGAATGTGGGCTCTTTATATTGCTACTTGTATTTACTTTATGATTAAAGGAAAACATTTTGCCTCTCAACTTGATGCCGATAGCGATTATTAAAAACCAACATTTAGCTTGTCTGTTTTTATTCATTTTGAATAAGTTCTAGGCATTAATATATTTCAGTTGTTTGAGTTTTGAATGGTATTGGTGGAAAATAGACTAATATGGGGAAAAGTACTGATTGCTTTTCTAAAAAGTTGAAAAAAAAAACCAGCCTGTATTAAGAGCATTAACATCCTCTCCTATGTTCACTACGAGTTGGAAAGTGCTAGTGTATGTGTGCACGTGCTGCGTGTGTTGTGTGTCTTTTCTTTATAGGGGAAACTTAAGTTTAATAAACATACTGTTTTTTATGATACATGAGAAATGGAGCCTAAGCTCCAAAAACTGCGTGCTGTCACAGCCTGTAGCATACACAGCAGTTAGGAAGGTTTTTTTACAATAGTTTTTACCTTTTATTTATTTCAGTGAAGCCAGCAATTACTAAATATAATTTAAAAGTCTGTTTTAAATTCTGATTATTATTCTACTAATGAAGTTTTTGTTTTTGCTGTCATGTTTTGATGGTACCCATACAAAGAACCTTTGACAACTCTGAACTATGTAGTTGTCAAAAAACAAAATTGTATACAGATGAGACCTTCTTTCTTAAGTATTTTATGCCTACTTAGAGCAACAGAGTCAAGCTTTTTTTTAAGTTACATTTTATTCACTTTGTATACCAGCTGTAGCCCCCTCCCTCATCCTGTTTCAATTCTACCCTCCCTCCCTCTTCTCCTCCAATGCCTCCCCCCAGTCTACTGATAGGGAAGGTCCTTCTCTCCTTCCATCTGACCCTAGCCTATCAGGTCTCATCAGGACTGGCTGAAAGACACATGGTATATACTCACTTATAACTGGATATTAGATATATAATATAGGATAAACATACTAAAATGTGTACACCTGAAGAAGCTAAGAAAGAAGGAAGACCCTGGGTAAGATGCTCAATCCTCATTCAGAAAGGCAAATGGAATAGACATCAGAAGAGGAAGAAAACAAGGGACAGGATAGGAGCCTACAACAGAGGGCCTCTAAAAGACTCTACCCTGCAGGATATCGAAGCAGATGCTGAGACCCATGGCCAAACTTTGGGCAGAATGTAAGGAAACTTATGAAAGAAGGGGGAGATAGAAAGACCTGGAGGGGATAGGAGCTCCACAAGGAGATCAACAGAACCAAAAATATCTTGATGCAGGGGTCTTTTCTGAGACTGATACTCCAACCAAGGACTATGCATTGAGATAAACTAGAACCCCTGCTCAGATGTAGTCCATGGCAGCTCAGTCTCCAAGTGAGTGAAACAGGGAACAGTCTCCTAGTAAGTGGAACAGGGACCGTCTCTGACATGAACTCAGTGGCTGGCTCTTTGATCACCTCCCCTGATGGGGGAGTAGGCCACAGGGAAAGAATGCAGCCAGAGTCAAGCTTTTTATCTTAAGTTGATCTTCATTTTTTTTTCCATCAGAAGAGCTAGAGAAATTAATTTAGCTCATTGTCCCTTTTTCTTTTGATAACCACCTCAAAAGATAGCCTCGGGAAGATATCGTGTGTTCAGACCCAGAGGCACGATGCCTGCCGTCAGTACGGCTCTGTTGATAGTGACTGCAAGCTTCCGCATGTGCCCATTTGTTCCTGAAACCTGTTGGATCTAGCCATGTTGGAGGTTCCCAAGATGTGTATGTCCATCTGGCCTTCCTCAGCAGTCTGCCTTAATTAATATGTATTGGCTTTAAAAAATATATCTTCTGTACATGCATTGTCTCTTTGCACATTGTTAAAATTTTGATACTCTGTTACGTTTACAAAGTTATCAAGAGTTTGTACTCCCCATTTTACTTTTTCCATGGAGTTTCCAAAAAGTTTTTCCTTTAATTTCAGATTCAGAAAACTTGACTGGTGGTCATGCTCTTGTGCTTCTTTTCCTTATGTCCTTATGTGCAGGATGAATATAAGCCAGAGAAGGCTTTGTCTGAAGAGGACTTGAAAAATGCAGTGAGTGTGCACCATGCTCTCGCGTCCAAGGCCACCGACTATGAGAAGAAGCCCAACGTGTTTAAACTCAAGACTGCAGACTGGAGGGTCTTGCTTTTCCAAACCCAGTATGTTTATTGGTTTTGTTCTTATTTGGTCTTAATCTTCTCCTTGTCATCCCCTCCTCCTCCTTCTCCTCTTTCTCCTTCTTTTCTTCCTCCCTCATGTAAAGATGAGAACCAACTGTGATCTCCAGATTCATGGTCTGCCATATATACACACTTACACAGCATACATATACAATAATAATATTTTGTAAAAAATGATACTATAAACATTGACATACGTATCTTTGTGTATCGGTGTTTCATGTGTCTTGTGCAACTCCCTAAGAGTATAGTTACTGGGTTGTATTGTAAATGTATAGTTAATATTTGTGGAAATGATCCAGTTCTTTTCCATGGTGGTCAGGCATGCCTCTTTGTATTTCTTTTTAACTGTGTATTCCTGAGTTCAATGTTAAAATAAAATTTGTGACTAAAAGAGAAGAGTTAGTTTTAATATTACTTTTGGCCTAGACTACCTTCTAAGAAAAAGTGGAGACTTGCAAAGCATACATCCCATTTTCTCTGTGTCTCTCACAGAGAGGACCAGAGCCTTGTACTGTGATGACGGTAATGTCTGTAGACTTTCATTCCCATCGTGAGCCCTGTTGAGAGTGTTAACCTCCAGTGAACCAGTGAAACTTTACACTCAGAATAAATTGTCTTAAACTTCCATTTTAAATTAGTAATAAGCAAAATGTAAAGCATGTTCTACCTAGATGTAACATGATCCTAATGTGCACATCTCTTCCTCTCCTAGGAGTCCTGAGGAAATGCAAGGGTGGATAAGCAAAATTAACTGTGTTGCAGCCGTATTTTCTGCACCACCATTCCCAGCAGCCATTGGCTCTCAGAAGAAGTTTAGCCGCCCACTTCTGCCAGCCACCACAACAAAATTATCCCAGGTAAACCACTGTGATCATGCTCAGTACTTGGGAAACCATGCCTTATGGTGATATTAGTATGTACTAATTTTCAATATTGAAAGGTTCTACATATTGTGGCCTGTCTTGTAGGACAAATCTTGTAAGAGTAAGTTGCATAAATGGCCAATTGCAATGTGCTGTGCTTCAGCCTCAGAACACTTCAAACATCTTTGATGCTTTTTAAAAAATTTTTAATCCTAATTTTCTCTTATGTGACCTAGGGTTGGGGCAATGCCCTGGCTTGTGAATGCACTCTTCACCCTTTATCCATTATTTTTCTCTTCCTCAGTGTTTTACTGGGGAATATAAAAGTATTTCCATGATTCTCTTCTCACTGTATAGTGAGACTCTGGGGTAATTCCAGTTTAATTCTTCATCCTCAGGGAAAAGGTAGTAACTAAATGCATCACAGTAAAGAGCTGAAGCTCTTTGCCACGTTCATTTACATAAACTTCTCTGCTGTTGTCAGATGAATCAAAAGATTCATCTTGTCATTGTCAGATTACTCTGTCTAAAGATTATCATACCCTCTCCTCCTTAAAGCTGTCCTCTGAGGTCCTGCCCAGCATTAAACATGTCTGAAATGGCCCCACTGACCAGGAAAGGATTTGGGAAGTCATTTTGATGTTTTTATGAAATTCTTTTTTTTAATGTAATTTATTTATTTTTATATCAATCACAGGTTAGGTACTTTTTATGAAATTCTTGTTTCTTACTGTAGAAGTGACTTCATCTATGATGGGCCAGACACTGCACTAGGGAGCAAGTTACTTGTAGTTCTGTTTGATGGATGTAAGAGAAGCATGAGTCCAGAATACTGTGTAGCACAAAGGACAGGGGAGCTGGTGGAAGAGGAAACATGAGACCCGATAGGAAGCTTAAAGGAAGCCAAGCTATTGTGAAGTATGATAAGCAATCCGGCGATGAGAGGAAAAGGACTGTGGTGGAGGAGCTATGCCCATGTTTCTATGGCTCGAGAAGCCTTGAGACATGCAGGGATGTACTTGTGAGAAGGTAAACCAGGGCCGTGTCACGAAAGAACTTTGTTCTAATCTGTGCTGCTACAACAGAATACCACAGAGTCGGTAACCGATTTAAAAACAAAACACAGAAACTTACTTCCTTTGCTGTGAGTTCAGGATCCTCCTGCTGTAGGGTAATCCTGTAGAGCACTGAAGGTGAAGAGAACAAGAGGCTGAGCTGGAGAAAGTTTGAAGGTGTCAAATTGATTGTTAGCAGTTCACACCTATGCTCAAAACCATAGTCTTAATCACCCATGAGTGCGAAACTCACCGGACCTAGTCACCTCTTCAGAGCCCCAACTCCATAGCACCGCTGTGGAAATTAGACTTTCATGTACATTTTGGTGAGGGACACTAAACCATTGCATGTCTGCCATTTGTAGGATTTGGGTTGTTTTAGTAGTTCCTCAGTGTCCTTGAGACAATAGTGTAAAGCAGGATAAGAATGTGATCCATTGGTAATATAGACTTTATGATTGTTACTATTTGATGGTAGAGTTTAAAGAAGATAGTAGTAGAAGAACAACGGCCTTTCAAGGAGTTTTAGTAATCCAGAAGGGAATATTTATACTAGCCTTAGAGAGAAGTGGAAACATTCGAGCATATGACTGGGCAAGAAGAGAAGAAGGGCTGTCATCCAGATGTGAACATCTGGGGACTGACTGATTCCTGACCTGGCTTGTGGAACCTTGCCTCACTTTATCCTCATCTTCCTTCTGACTCTAAGTATTGTAGTACCAGGACTCAGAAACAGATAAGGCACTTAAGAACCAGTTTCTATAATTATTTAGGTGGGAATAATCAAATACAGAGTATTAAGAAAAGAAGGGAAGTCAGAAAAAATAAAAACAAAAAATAACTTCTACTTGGTAGCAGAGAAGTCATTGGTAAACTTGATGAGAACATTTTGGCTGGAGTGATGGGAAATAAATCCATGCTCTTCTTCTCTGATGAGGTAATGCAAGGTGATAAAGATGGAGAGGAAGGGAATGAACACAGATATGTTCACAGTTTAAAAAAAAACAATAAGAAAAGAGGCATGGCTTCAGGAAAGATTATATAGTAGGGATTTTTAAAACTTGTATTACATATTTACTATATATGCATTACTTTTATTGTATAATTCATCTTCTTCTTACAAATTATTAGGCATAGAAAGGACCAAGCAACAGAGAAGAGTGCCACTTAATTTTATTAAGTATGTTTTTTATTAAGTATGCCAGATCTTCTCTGGGATCAAAGTTCACCCTCTCCCATTGAGGACCACTGCTTTTCCCAATGACTAAATCCTAGAGCTTCAGATCCACTGACGGACAGTCTGACCATGGATGCCAGAGACTCTCTGGTATTTTGAATTTTTAAAGTATACAGCAGCAAGGTGAGCACTCTCCTGGAAATATAAAGAGTGTTAGGACAATTAAAGGTCCAATTAAGAGTGCTTAGTTCTTTAAGACACATTTGTTCATTATCCTGTCACTTGTGGGCTTTTCTTTAATTTGTTCTTGTCTTTCCTCCAAAACATATTAGCCTGGATTATTAAGTGTAATTGCTGCCAGTGTGGTACAGCTCTTCCTGAACAGCTCTTCTGTGTAGGAGTCACCTTCTCTGTTGTTTTTGTTGCATTGCTGCCAGGGTACATTTTTCCTCTGTTGGGGGTGGAGGGGCTACTTCAGACATTTAAAGCTTTCCCCCCTCCTTCTGGTGTAGCTGTCCACGCCGAATATCATGTCTCCACACACACCTTCTCGTCTATTGAGGATGTCCTTTTGTACCCACTAAAGCAGTCATTTCAAAGCTTGGATACACACAGAATGAGCTGAGACTTGTACCACATGATCAGTTTGCAGACCTATGTGATGACTAAGATTCAGACTGAGCCAGGAAGTGTGCTCAGTGTCTTAGATATGCAGATAGCTGGTTAGGGAGAAAGGCAGGTGGCATGTAGACACATGACTGTGGCACTCTTCCTTAGGCCTTTCACCACTTCCAGACACTTATATAACATAGAGGTACTGTTTCTTGAATCTAGTTCTATTGCCTCTGAATCCCAATCATTTTCTTGTAAAAATCTGAAATGGATAATGATTAGATGCTGAACACTGTACATTAACTGAGGGTGAGCACAAGGCAAACACTGGTGAGAAATAAGAGCCCTATGCTCCCCTTTCACGCTGAACTATCCACCTCTTACTATGTGGTAGGCATTGAACCCAGAGCCTCTAGCATGCTGGGCAAGCACCCTACAACCCAACTCACTCCTCATTTTATCCTTTGTTTTGACTGAAGGTAGGAGTGCTAAGGACCCACTGAGAAGACATTGGGAGTATCTGTGGCATGTCAGCAGAGGAGTCATTCTTGTGGTTGCCTTTCTCACTGGTCAGAACTATACACCTTACCCCGTACACACTTACACAGTCCGCCATGTCATTGTGTACTATATGTATGCATTAAAATATCACATTGAACCTCATAAATATGTACTGTGAATACAACTAGCAAAAGTTAAATAAAGTCGGGTGCACTGAACACATCTGTAATCCGTCTCCTGGGGAGACTACTCAGGAGAACTGCTTCAAGGCCAGCATTAGGCAATATTTCAGTTATTAAATTTACAAAAACAAACTATGAAATGCCTTACAAAATAAAACTACTATTAGGTAAGAGAGAGTGAAATCTTGTAAATTTCAGTTGACAAGAAGTATCTCTCTTTATAGGCACAGTGTGTTTTTATACTATGCATACATTGTGTAGTGGTTAATCAAGCTAATTGATATATGTTCTACTTTTGTGGTGAGAACATTTTACATCTTTTTTAGCAAATTTGAAATATTCATACTATTATTATTATAGTTGTCTTGATTCACCATAGAATTCTTTATTTTTCCTGACTGACATCTTTGACCAACGCCTGTCCAATCCCCATAATCATCAGGTTATATAGATACTATTCCACCATCTAGTATCATGGGGTTTGATGTTTTTGGATTTCACGTATAAGTGAGCTTATATAGTGTTCCCATGTACCCAGAATTTTATTTTTAAGGCTGAACATGTATGTCACATTTTTGACTAGTAATGGTCTCTGTAATTGGACACATATCTTAGACATTTTGAGTAATGCTACAGTAACTATCAGAGTGCATGCATCTCTTTGACATTATTTCTTTCCTTTAAGAATATACACAACCAGGTGCAGTGGTGCTTGTTTGTAACCCTAGCCCTCAGGGAGGCAGAGGCAAGCAGATCTCTGTGAGTTTGAAGACAGCCTGGTCTACAAAGCAAGTCCAAGACAGCCAACACTACACAGAGAAGCCCTGTCTAGAAAAACCAAAAAAAAAAAAAAAAAAAAAAAGAATATACCCAAAATTTGGATGGCTAGATTACCTAATAATTCTTTTTTTAGTTTTCCATAAAGCCTGGAGACACAGGTCAGGATGCCAGCTGTATCATAATCTGAAATATCTCCCTTTGCACTGCATACACTGGCTGTTCTTTATGATTGCTGTCCTTCTAGCCTATCTTCGCTGAGTAGTATGCATACCCAGAGGTCAAGCTTTCTAGTGTCTCCTAAGGACACTGGGGCTTATGACCTCACCAATTTTTAATGATGCTCTATCTTCAGGTACAGGTGTGGGTTAGAGCTTTAGCATATGCATTTTAGGAAGGCATACATTTGTAACATGGTCTTTATACTCCTTGACAGAACATAACAAATGAATGAAAATTTGTAAACCAAGCTCCCTGAGGAGCATTGGCTTTTGCCATTATTATGAGCAGATGATGGGTTTCCCATAATCCTAGCTATATGTATCTCTCTGTGCTCCCATACTTTGCCAAGACTACTTTGGGTATTTTGTTATACCTGGTACTTCAAATGAATATGGCCCTCTTTTTATCCTTCACTCTCTGCTCCTTTTTTGTACACATGTACTTTTCTTTTAATTATTTCTTTTCTACTTGATAACATTAAATTTGCAGGTTATTTTCTTTTGGTTCTAAACATGTCACGATTTTAGAGGACCCTAAGATACTGTATAAGACTCATGCTTCTGGGTAACTTTTACATGAAATATTATATAGTCTTGATTTAGTTTATAGTTATTCATTTTCTGGTGACTTAAATATTCATCTCTATTCTGCTATACAAATTTTATAATATAAAATTATGTTTCTGTTCATACAATATATTTATTGGTTGCTTTAATTCCTTTTCATTTACCATCCATTTACTGTATCCTGTTCATGTAAAATTTCTTAAGACTTTGAACTAATTTTCATGGAAAAGCAAAATGCTAAGCAGTTACACAATTGTAGGATGCCAGAGAATTAAAATATCTTTTGTTTTAAGCATGTTTTAAACAGCTGGATGTGGATTATGGCTCTTTAATCCTAGCACTCAGGAGGGGGAAGAAGGAGAGTAATGAATGAGTTTCAAGGTCAGCTGATTCTATGCAGTGAGATCTAGCCTCAGAAAAAAAGGAAGAAGGAAAAGAAAGAGAAAAGAATGAATATTTTCAATATGTTATGAGATAGCTCTGCAGCCTGTTTTTTTATGTAGTATATTACTGGGTTGATATAAATTGTGTCAGGAATGGACAGTCTTATACACAGAATTGATTATTTCATGTTAGTACCTATGTGTGTACTGATGCTGTTCAAGCAGTAATTATACTGTGTTTAACTGAATGACTGCTTGGGTCAATGAAATTGAAGGAAGCTAGAACTCTAGGGGAAAATTTCATCAGCACACAGGTTTCATAAAAGCATTTCTTTGTAGCACAATTTCTCCCCCAAAGGAAAACATTATGCAAATAGATTGTCATTATGATAGGCAGGGGGAAGCTAACAGCATTGCTGAGTGGGCATGAAAGGAGAACCCAAGTCATGTGACTCTCAGGAAAGGCAGTTAATTGTTCCACATATAACTTTTTTGTCTGTATTTTTCCTAAGAGATCTGGTCCCCATTTGGTGACAATTACAGCTGGTGAAGGGCTCAGAAATGTTATGGCTTTGCCACAAGAGACTGGCTAGTAATATTAGTCTCTGCTGCCTTCCTAGAAAGGATTATACTAACATTGGCCTAAAAAAGTTGGAAGAGCTCACTGTACTAATTGGGTAAATTGAAGTCATTAAGCAGAAAGGCTTTTACAGGCATCCTGTGCTTTTCTTTGACTATTCTCTGCACATGAATGACTTAACAATTTCCTGCAGGAGGAACAGCTGAAATCCCATGAAAGCAAGCTGAAGCAGATCACTACTGAGCTGGCTGAGCATCGCTCATATCCCCCAGACAAGAAGGTCAAAGCCAAGGATATTGATGAATACAAGCTCAAAGATCACTATCTGGAGTTTGAGGTATGGTGAGCCTAGGTGTTGCTAAGGCTGGTTTTATGATCTCTCTGTGAAGTAAACACCTCATAGAAGTCATGGTAGTGAGTTTGCCTTGTCCTAGCTCCAACTGAGGATGTCCTGATGTAATAGGAGCCCTGGCAGCCCCTCATGTTTGTGATTTTATTTAAGCACCAAGTAAATATCAAAGTGATGGTCAGTTTGTTCACTTGAAACAAACAGCCTGAGCTGGACTAGTCTGCACCTGTGATGAGGGTAAAAAAAAGAGCAACAGTAGAGGGCATGTGCCAGAGAAGACAGATGCTTTCTCTGACCCTGTGTTTCCGCCAACAGAGTTTAGGTCCAAATAAAATACAGTGGAGGAAACGAGCTGCAGGGTGAGAGGCAGCATCTGCTCCTTCCTGCACACGCTTGCTGCCAGGTGCCGTCGGACCACATTCCTCCACCACTCACCACCCTGCTTTGCACAGGGAATGGATGAATTACATCTCAGCTCATTCATCTGGCATCGCCAGGATGAGGGTGAGAAAGGCAGCAGATTCAAAACCAAACTGAAAGTATCCATCCCAAGTGTGCCCTTCGTCTAAGGTTTACCACAAATCAAAGCCAGTATGCTCCAGCTCTCCCTCTTGACCGCTGCCTTCCGATCCCTAAAGTATTGTTTTTATAAAACAAAGTAAAAATGTATATGCCAATGTTTTTTAATTTTCACTCACTCTTCTGTCAGAACAGTATGCTGTTACTCATTGCACCTCTCATCCCTTCCATGCCCTTCATTCTTCCTCATTCCCATATTATATATTTCCTCCTTGGGATTGAAACTTAGTCCTGGCCTGTCTCTACAGTGCTCCACCCTTTACCCTGTTTACCACAGCCTCTCTCTGCCTCGGCGCCTTCTCTGCGCCATCCTGCCTTCCTTATCTCTCACGTGAGGCTAGCGCTTGCTTCCCGCCTCTTTCCTTCCTTTAATTCATCCATGTCCTTTTCTGTTTCATTCTGAGGCCAAGATGATTGATAGTGACACCTGTTAAACAGCTCCCAGCTCTTACGTCCGAATGCCCTCCCACTTACCGTCTAAGTAAAGTTCCACACTGAAAGGATTTGCCTGTCTTTCGTATCTAGACCACAACTCTCTCCACATGCAGTAATGACACGTCTGCCCCTTTCTCACCCCAGCCACGTATGCATTCCTTCATTAAGCTGCTTCTGCCCCCAATGTCCTTCCTATAGTTTTCATTTCTGTGAGTCCATTGAATAAGGCCTAAATCTCCTATAAAGAACCTGCTCTATACCCACCATCCAAAGTCACTCTACCACGAAACTTGCCATGAACTGGCTCTATGTTACAGTCACATTAGTATCTCTTCCGTTCATTGTGGATTTTATGGGCCCCAATGCAACATGGCCAGGGCCCTGTACTTAATTGTTGAATTACATAGGATGTCCTAGAAACTGCAACCTTAGTCATTATTATGGCATTGGATTTAAGACAGACAGCAGAGTCATACACTACTCTTTTTCATGGTCAAAGAGTCCTTGTTCCAGTCAGATGACTGTGCAGAAAAAAAAATCTTCTAGTAAAAATTGAAAGGCTGTTGAAAAAAATTGCTGCAGCCTTACCAGAAGACTTAAAAAATTAAACACAGAAAAAGTGAGCAGCTCATTTTTGACCAGGCTTGTTCATTCTTGGGAAATGTGAGTTCTCAAAAAGCGATCATTATTCTTCACACCTCTAGAGTAACTTGAAGCCATAGGCTTGTTTTGTGTTTTACACTTTTTAATTAAATTTCCCAACACCTCACTCCCCTGCTTCCGGCACTCATCACCTTGCTTTGAGTCCTTGACTAAAAGGAGAGCCTGTCCCCAGGAGGGCAGGCCCTTGCAAGACCATGTGAAGGTAGCCACTGTTAGACAGAGACCAATGTGTGGCTCTTCTCTGGGGCTCTTTTCCTGAAAATGGAGCCCATGAAGAAACAGGAGTTCCATAGCCTGAACATTGAAATTAGACTAGCTTTGGGGAAATTAGGTCCTGTTGTCATCCTTGTAGAATTTGAAGATTGTATTTCACATTAAGTTCAGACTCAGGCTCATGTGCCAAGTGTGTTGAATTGTCTGTCAAGATGCGTTAACCTGTGTTAGTGAGGAAAATCCAAGAGGCACGTACTGTGTGAATTCATCAAAAAGGGTTTATATGAGATGAATAAATACTCTTGGGAAAGTGATTCATTGCTTTTCACTAACTCTGATAAAAATGTAAGTAATGGATCATTTAGTATCTACTGTGCTGTGAGTTCAGCCCCAGAATTGATCTCCTGTGGGTGCTTGTAGAGGCTCTTGTATAGCTTTTTTTGCTTTATAGGCAACATTCCTTGAATCACTCACTTCTGTCCTGAATAGAATGTGGGCAACTATTGGCCAATTTGTTTATTTTGCTTATAGCTCTACCCCAGATCCTAGAATATTTACAAGGTTCTTGATGCTCAGCTGAAACATTATCCTAATGTATATAGGTAGCATCAGAGAGACAAATGCACTCAGAAAGCTTAGTGTTAATCCTTTTTAGAGGGATAGATGCATGTGTGGCAGCAAATCCCATTAGCAGGTGAGATGAGAAGGCCTGCAGGTCCACAGAGCTGCATCCTAACCCAGGATGAATCACATGGTAAGCTCTCTTAGCTCCCAAGGATCGAGCTCACCTACTCCATGCAGGTCATCATCTGGAAGCCTCCTTTCGTTTCAGAGCAGCTCTTGTCATTTTCACGAGCCTCAGAGAGAAAACACTATTGCTTTGGACAAATATTAAATTGCTGCCGACAACAGCAGGACTGTTCCTATGTTTATACATTTCAGTTATATCCCAGGTTGCTTCAAACACAAAACAATTCTTCATAGTAAACCAAATTCATAGCTGTCTGTATGGCTAAGAATTCCTGCAAAGCCTCATTCACAGTAAATAATTAGAAAATCTAGTAAATATATAGGGTTAGGACTTAAAGAAATCTATAGAAAACAAAGATTTCTACATGTTAGCCTTGTAGAAAAAGTTTCATTTTTACCTAAAGCAGCAAATGTCACTAAGAATGGGCTGTAATTAACTGAACCTATACTTTGCTATCTGACTAATATTTGGTGGAGAATGGACAGTTTTGTTCTTGACTGAATCAGCACCTGAAGTCATGGCTTTTTTTCTTAGAATTTTCTTGGAAAGCTTGCTTTTGGAAGGAGTATACTCTGAAACAGGGTTATTAAGCATCACAAGTCCACAATAAAGGAAACTAGGCTTTTTTCCAGTTTCATCATGTGCAGTAGCCACACATCTTTACACATTAGCTTATTTCTATCCACTTTAGTTCCCATTCTATTCTAAACTGTTTTCATTGACATGCAAGCTTCCGAACATTAGAACATATATAAAGATTTAGAGGGAAGACAGATGGTTTGTAGATAGCATAAACAGTCATAAAGGTCAAGCCAGTCAAGGCACAGTTGACAGAGCTATGCTGGGAAGCATTTAGGTGCTTAAAGAAGAAGCATCTTCAATTCTCTTGGTGGCCTTTTTTCGGCCGCAATATCTGGCTTTGCTTCTTTAAGAACAATAGCTACTGGAAAATGAAGACATTGTTTATTTCAAGGTGCGTTTCTAGTGGCAATAGGTAACTGATGCGTATATTGATCTAGCTCTGAAGAGAGAGAGGGAGAAGGAGAAAGTGTATCAGTATAAGCCTCTAAATCATTGCTGGACTGGGAGGCATTTATTAAAGAGGGATTACAAAGGTGGCATTGACCTCAGGCACACAAATGTGCTTGTAGAGCCGCCTGCAAAACTGAGTATAACACAATGTTCATGGATTATATATGACAGCACAATGCATTGCTTGCAGTGTAAAATTCACCAAAGCAAAAGAAGCTATTTCCTTTCGGTTGGCTCCATCATATCACAGCTGATAGCTCTACAAACTGTGTTAATGCCTGAAGGTATCTGAATCCTTAAACCCTGTTACTGAGAATGGAGCAGCCAGTTCTTTAGGATTGAAGTATTAGTTCAGTTGTTGAATATGGGCTTCAGAATTCTCCATCCTGATGTAGTTTGAGTGCCATGTGAAATTAGTGTGTTAGAGTTCTAATCTTCACTACAATAATGTTGGGTGGTAGATCCTAAAAAGTGAATTCGACCGTTTGTGGCTCTCTCACATGTCTCCTCTTGCCTTCCTTTTGCACTATAGTACAATATTGCATGACAACTCATAATTCTTCGTTCTTTATAAACTGCCCTGCCTCAGGCATTGTCTATACCATATAGATTGATAGTAACTACAGAGTAACTACAGAGAAGTGAAACCCAATTCTGTTACAAATGGCTGGAAATGTGGCAGTGACTTTGGAATTGCACAATGGGTAGAGGGTGACACTGTTTTGAAATCAATTCTAGAAAGGTCCATACCGTCAGGAACGAAGCATAAAGATGATGTGTTAAGGACTCTGAGAAAAGAAGCCAGGATCAAGGCCATGCTTAGGAAATAGTAGCAAAGCAGAATTGTCTGTAACCTAGGCCATTAGGGAAGGCTAATTTTAAATTGGTAAATTCAGATAATATAACACATTTGTAAGCAAATTATTGAAAAAGTGGCTTGGTTACCTTTAATCACGTACAATAAGATGAAAGAGGGCTGAAATTAAAGACAAAGTTTATCATCAAATGAAAGCAGAGCAAAAAGATTTAGAAAATGTACAGCATGATCCCATAAAGTGTGAAAGGGCCTCTTTAGGTGTACAAACCACAGGTACAGCCAAGTAGTTAGTTACATGGATAGAAGAGATCATTGGAATGATGGGAAAGTAGTCCTAAGGCCGCTTAAGATGTCACCAGATCACAGCTCCAGGAGAAGCCTGATTAGTAAGATTGCAGAGAGGACACCACAGGATCTTAGCATAGATTCCCCCACACCGTGTAGGAACTCTGCTTCACAAACTCTTGGACAGTATTCCTCAGCCACCCCAGCTATGGCTTTAGCAGCCCCAGATATAGCTCCTTAGGAAGTACAAGCCATAAATTTTGGCAGTTTCCATATGGTACTGACTCTGCAGGTATGCGGAATGCAAGAACTTCTATCACTTCCTCCACTGAGATTTCAGAGAAAACTGGAGGAGACCAAGACAGAGATTTGTTTAGAATAGCAACTACTTCAGAGAGTCCCACGAAAGATAATGCCCAGTGGAGATGTGAGATCAAGACCTCTACAGAGTTGCTATTGGAGAAATGGTTGTGGATGCTTCAGAGGGAAGCCCTCAAGACCCCACAACTATAAAGCCACTGGTATGCAAATGCCAGCCTAGGAAAACTGCAGGAATTAGATTCTAGCTTCCAGGTGGGGTTGATGTCTAGACTAAGCCCACAAAAGCTTTGAGGCTAAATCCTACCAGCCCGGGGCTTTCATCCTTAGGCCAGGAAACAGGATATGAAGTTGAAAAAGATTTCTCCACATTAAGATTTAATGATGTTTTCCCTGTTTTTTTGACTTATTTTGGAGCACAACACACCATTTTTTCATGTGTTTCTACATCTTGGAAAGAGAATACTTGGTCATTCTTTTACTTTGATTAAAGTCTATAATGATCACAAACTCACTGATGGAGATATATCTTCATTAAGATAAGTTATGCCTTGAACCCCACACCCCAGAATCTAATTTAGATGAGAATCTAGACTGAAGACCTGTGCTGCTGAGCTGTGGTATTTGCTGGGTTAGATATATTGAATGCATATTTGACTTACTTTAAGTATATGATGGGCTTGTCAGAACATATCGCACATAAGTAGCTTGCAAACTGGGATAAACACACTGTATTTTACATTATGAGAAAAATATAAATTTTGGAAGCTAAAAGTGGAATGTTGGTTGTCACTTGAAAGATGTAGCCCATGGCAGCTTAGTCTCCAAGTGAGTTGCCTAGTAAGGGGAGCAGGGGCTGTCTCTGTCATGAACTCAGTGGCTGGCTCTTTGATCACCTCCCCTTGGTGAGGCGGCCTTACTGGGCCACAGAGAAAGAGGATCCAGGCAATCCTGATGAGACACGATAGGCTAGGGTCAGATAGTAGAGGAGGAGGAAGTCCCCTTTCAGTGAAGTAGAGCAGGAGCATAGGAGTTGAAGAGGGAGGGAGGGTGGGACCAGGAGAAGATGAGGGAGGTGACTATAGCTGGATACAAAGTGAATAAATTGTAATTAATAATAATTTTTAAAGAAAATAAAATAAAGATTAAAATTTTTTAAAAAAGAAGTTACTCTTGGGTATTCTATTATAGTGGCACAAAAAGATTAAAACGCATTGTTTTGTGCTTATGAGGAGGATAATTGCTGGGATATGTGTACTCACATTTTTATTTATGATAAAAGAGTATCAGATTCCCTCATGACTGGAACCAGGCAGTTAGAAGCTCCTTTGACTTAGTGGGCTGGAGTTCTGTTGAGCCTCCACTCCTGAATTCTGACCCAGAGTAGCATATGCTCATGGCTTAACACACGGAGGACCCACATAGGCCACATGTCTACAGAAGTCAATTTTAGAAACAACAAATGTCTACTGTAGCAAGACATAACAATATTTTAAGAGAGAATGTTTTAAATATAAAAAATCTGGGGCATTCTTAAAGCTACATCCTTTCTGAATTATTATTTTTCTTGTCAATTAAAATGAATTTATTTCTTCTGAGACTGGTATGTTTAAGAATAAGAATCCATTGCCTGTGGTCATTGAGCAAACCAAAAAGAGTTAGTGTCTGAAGGCCACACAGTATCAATTAGAATTTGCTAAGCTTCCATCAAACTGTCAGCAATTTGTTTCATAGTTCTTAGTGTGTTTGTGGTATATTAACTTTTGATAAAAATCTGATTGCTTCCTCATATAGTACTTTTTTTTTTTATTTTCCAACACTGTATAAGTAATTTTCACATCGGGAGCTCTACCTTTCCATTCCTAGCCAGGAACTAAATGCCACCTCCTTTGTAGACAGCATCACAGACATGATGTAATATGTTTGTATCTAAGGAACCAAAACTTCCTGGAAATAAAAAAATATATTTTTAGTGGAATGCTGCCTTAAATTATGTTCAAAGATAGAGACTAAATATCAGCAATGTCTAGATGCTCATTTCAGGTAATAATTGAAACAGGATTGTCATTTGGAATCTCATATTGTATTACACAATTTAAAAGGACTATAGAGTCCTGAAGTTTAATCATTAAATCATTACAGTTGCAGGCACAGGGAAGCAAAGCCTAGCAACTGGTTGTTTAAACTTCATGTTAGAAGGCAGACTAAGCATTCAGTCATTTACTTGAAGTGACTCAAACCCTAACTCCTTTCTTAATCAGCTGTGCATATGTGCCTGACTGTCTTCTCTGATGCTAGTCACATTCCATTTACTTAAAAATACCATCCTAAGGAAAAGGGTACATGTTCTCAGAGATGTTTGTTTGTTTTAAAAGGTATAATTAGCACAGACTGGGAGTCATCTGCCTATAGTTCCAAAGTATCTGGAGAGTGATGTAAGCAAAAGAGTCAAGACCAGCTTAAGGCAGTATAGCAAGACCCCTTCTCAAAAAGCAAAAGTTCTGTACTAAGCTAATCAAAACTGTATAGTTTTGATAGCTGAGAGACAGCTCAGCTGTACAGTGCTTACCTGGCATGCATAAGGTCTTGGGTTTAATCCTCAGCACATGAATACAAACAGACAAAAAGCACTTAAATTGATGTATATATTTAAAACAAGTTTCGGGGGAGTGATGCAATGAAACAGAAAATATCCCAGAAATAAATTTCTGAATATAAGTATGAGGGCTATTCTTGGTTGTCAAGGTGACTATGTCTGGAATTAACTAAAACCTGAGCAGCTGGGTACACCTGTAAGGGATATTTTTTCTTAATTAAATCATTTGAAGTGGGAAGATCTACCTTTTTTCATTTTTAATTTATTATTTATTATAATTTATTCACATTGTATCCTGGCTATATCCCCCTCTCTCATCTCCTCCCATTCCCACCTTCCCTTCCTCTTCTCTCCTATGGCCCTCCCCTCCACTAATAGCGGAGGTCCTCCTCTCCTACTATCTGACCCTAGCCTATCAGATCTAATCAGGACTGGCTGCATTGTCTTCCTCTGTGGCCTGGTAAAGCTTCTCCCTCCACCCCATCAGGGGGAGGTGATCAAAGAGCCAGGCACTGAGTTCATGGCAAAGATAGCTCCTGTTCCCCTTACTAGGGAACACTTTGATCATCCTGAGCGAGGTATCCCAGAAGCAGAAAGACACACAGGGTATATATTCACTTATAAGTGGATATTAGCCATGTAATATAGAATAAATATACTAAAATCTATAGTCCTAAAGAAGCTAAACAATAAGGAGGACCCTAAGGAAGATGCTTAATCCTCATTCATAAGGGCAAACAATATGGACATTGGAAGTGGGAGAAGACAGGGAACAGAGCAGGGACCTACCACAGAGGGCCTCTGAAAGAATCTGCCTAGCAGGGTATCAAAGCAGATGCTGAGACTCATAGCCAAACCTTGGGCAGAGTACAGGGAATCTTAAGGAAGAAGGAGGAGATAGAAAGACCTATAGGGGACAGAAGTTCTACAAAGAGACCAACAGAGCCAAAGAACCTGAGCCTGGGGGTCCCTGCAGAGACCGATGAAGGACCATGCATGGAGAGGACCTAGACCTTCTGCTAAGATGTAGCCCATAGGCAACTCAGTCTCAATGGGAAGATCCACTTTTAATCCAGATCTTTTGAGGTAGAGAGATACACCTTGAATCTGGACCACACCTGCTGCTGGCAGCCTATGTAAAGAACATGTAAAAAAGACGCTTTAGCTATCTGCTGGTTCCTCACATTCTCCATTCCTTCATTGGTAGCAGAGACTACTTAGGGTTTCTGGCATGTACTAAAGACAAGCTGACTCATCCAGCCTCACGGACTAAATGACTTGCTGGATTCTTGGATCGCCCATTGGTATACAACCATTGTTGAACAATTGAACCATAGCATGTAAGCAGTCTCATAAACTCTCCTTGAATACATATATACGTATATATTCATTCTCTGTTCACCTTTAACATCAGCATTAGGATGCTGAGGCAGGCAGATCTCTATGAATTCAGTCCTACCCTGCTTTATATACTGAGTTCTAGGCCAGTCAGAGCTACTGTGTGAAATCCTGTCTCAAAACAAGTAAAAACACAAAGAGTAGAACCTGACCGCAAAAACTCAGAGAGCAAAGAATAGCTAAAATGCTCTCCAAACAATATTTTGACAATAATATTTTTTCAATGTGTTACTAAAACCACAGACAACAAAAGCAAAAAGCAACAAATGGAACTGTGTCAAACTAAAAGTTTCTGCCTAACAAAGGAAAGAAGCTACAGAACTTAACAATAAACAAAGAAGCCTGTCTATAGAGCATGCTTTCAGTAGGGGCTAACAGGCAAACAAATCAACATACAACTAAAGAAAAGAAATCAGCCTTATAGGAAGGACCTAAGTAGTTACACCTAAGGAAGTTATACCTTATAGGAAGGACCTAAGTAGTTATTGCCTCAGAGCATCCATACAGTTGTCCCACCACTACCAGCCATCAGTGAAATTCAGTTTAAGGTGGCTGTTCTGAACACATCAAAAAAAAATAGTAAGTTTTGTTGAACAAAGAAAGAAGATGGAACCCTGATCCACTGGATATAAATTGATGCCACTGTAACAGGGAATTATAAATAGAATCATTATTTGACCTGAGTATATGTCTAAGTAGAGGGGGAGTTACTTTCTCTCTGAGTCACACCTGCATATGTGTTTGATTGGAACTATCTTTAGTAGTCAAGATACAGAAACAACTTGTGTCTACCAACTGACAGGTGAAAAAGCAGTTGTGATATATCCATGATTGAGTAAAAATAATCTTATTTTTGTTAAGGGGTAAAGACTCAAAGACCATTCATTACAACCACAGTCTGAATTGAGAGTCTGTTAAGGCAGTGACTGCCTAGAGAGTAACACTTCCCACAGAGCAACCTCAAATGTATTTACAGGGAGCTTTTAAAGGCAAAGAACACAAAAACTATATCCTGATCAGCAGTTGCAGGGAAAAGTAGAACAAAACAAGTTTAAAAGAAGACAAAAGCATGCTGTTAGCTGGGGCATTTTGAACCCAAGTTTCTAGAACAGGGTTGAGTACTTTCCCATGGGACTTTTCATGATTGGGTCAGAAAAAAAGGAGGTCAGTTTTGGGTTAAACCAAAGATAGCTCCAGCTTAGATAAGATGGGGGAATCTTTGCCCTGTTACATTTTATTCAACCTTAAAAAAGGAAGACAATTATACCATTTGTTACATAGTTGGACTTGAAAGAGATAACTTTGAATGAAATATGTCACACCTCATTACCAGGATTTTCTTGCTCTGACCCTTTAATATAGTTCCTCATTTTATGGTTACCCCCAACCATAAAATTATTTCTGTTACTACTTCATAACTATAATTTTCTATTATGAATCATAATATAAATATTTGTTTTCTGATGGTCTTAGACAGCCAACAGAAATGGTTGTTTAACCCCCCTCAAAGGAGGCACAAACCACAGGTTGAGAACCACTGCTCTAGCATACTAAAACCAATACAATGATTAAGTAGAAATAGGGATTTATTAGACTGGCTTACATGGTCTGAGTAATCCAACAATGGCTTTAAGATGGAGAGAGTGAGAACCCAGTGTAGTGTTGCAAACCTTAAGGATTTCTTAAGAACAACTATTATTCAGTCCACATTTGAAGGGTGAAGACTGGGTTTTGATGGGAGCAGAAGTGACAGCAACAACAGGTTGGATAACATTACCAGCAAGAGGCAAAGCTAACCAGTCATAGTACAATAGCATTTCCCTTGAACCTTCATGTGTCTGGTATACCTTCCCTGTTCATGTCAATCCTTCCAGAAAGTGCCTTTTTTACACTTGTTTGATTCTGGATCCAGTCAGGTTGACAATGAAGATCAACCAACGTACATGCAGAACACACAAATGCTGTGTGATATATTTAACATGTCTTAGTTTCTGTTGCTAATAATATCACACAGACTGAGTAAGTTAATAAAAGAGATTCATTTTGACTCATAGCTGTGGTGTATCGTTGAGGGCTATATCTGGACCACTTTGCTGGAAGATTCTCAGGCATAGGTCATTGTGAGGTAATATGCATTATGTGTGCAAAAGATTTCATAACTTTGATAACATGTGATAGTGAGACAGCCCATTTATCCACATTGATCCATTCATGAGGGCAGACTCTTCATCCCCTCTTAAAAGTCCTATTTGGCCCTACCTCTTAATATATAATAATTGGAATGAAATTTCAACACAAGATTTTTAGAAAACAACCTATATTCAAAGTATAGAATGTTTCAAGTTCAAATGGAGTAATAAAATAAGGGCAATGGAGAAGATGGTTTAGGCCAGAGTACTATCAAAGCTTGCTCAAGTGGTACCTTGAGGAATGTCTGGAAAGGCTGATGTGCTTCATCATGACTAACACTGATGATATTTGTGAGGTGTAGTTGTGACTGACAAGCTGTAGTGAAAGACTCTGGGAACCGCAACTAGGAAGATGACATAGTTGGCCAAGTTCTCTCAAAGCAAGTGTGCAGACATGAGTTTAGATTCCCAGCACCTACACAAAAGCCAGGCGCAGCAGTAAGGATCCACAACTCCCACAACTGGGAAGTACTAACAAGCAGCTCACTGGGGCTCATTGGCCAGTGTAGTTAAATCAGTGAGCTCTAGGTATAGCTGGAGACCCTGTCTCCAAAATAAGATTGAGAGTACTGAGGAAGAAATTCAACTCCAACTCCAGCTTATGTACATGTACAGCCACATGCGTATGTGCCTACTGCATGAACATGCATACACACACACATATGTACACACACACACAAACTCTGAGAACAAGAATATTCTTTTGAGGATAATCTCAGTTAATTCCCATGGAAGATGCAAAATCAAAATACAAACCAAAAGATAATGAACATGAATGTATGAAATACTGGGTTTTTAAAAAAGCCAAAGTTTTTGTCTTACGGAGGTAAAGGAAATATTTACAGAGGTGGCAGTATTTCTCTGGCTCAGATCTTTATATTGTGGACAAGTAGAAGCTTAATTTTATATACCTGTAGTTCAAGAGACAACTTGTTTCACTTTGCAAAATAGCAAACCCTTGAATTCCAGTAATCTAGTCAATCCAATCAGCAAGAATTTCTTGCCTTTGGTTAATTTTATACTAACTTAAGGTAAAAATTGTCACCAAGGAGAGCTGGTGTTACCACTGAGAATGGACATAGCCATACTCATTTGGCTGCCATTTGTGGGTTGGAATTAGACAGTCATAGTTTGAGCTTCCTCTCAGGAAAAAAAAACAAAAACAAAAACCTTTAGTATTTTTAAGTAAGTTTTTCAGGATTTAGAATTAAGAATTTTGAGCTGAATTTTTAAAAATGAACAAGAAATACTATTGCAGACTGAGTAAGTGATGAGTGGAAGCAGCAATGTAGAGGCTGGTTGTTGGCGGCGGTCTCTCTCCTTCCCAAGCCTCTCCTCCTCCATGTAAAGAGGGCACTCCTAGACTACAGCGGGAAGACCAGTAGGTAGGGGGCAGTTATCTATGCCCAGTATACTCACTTGTCTCTCCAAAGACTCTGTAGGGAAGAAGGAATCTATAGAGGTGTTAAAACAAGCTCAACAAAGACACAAAATAATAAGAGAATTTATTTATCCTAACAGGAGTCTAGCTCTAAAATATTAAAGAGAACTCTGACAAGTCTACTGATTTCTAATACATCTTGAAGGCATAACTACAAGTAGCAAATAAGATAACATTGGTAATGAAGGATTCAGACTCATGTTGGTTGCATGGAGGAAATCTTTTAAGGAATTGGTTAACTTGAATGAAGAGCAAAGACTTTCTAAGAGTTACGGGGTGGATGGGTTTACTTGAGGTCTACAGGTTGCAGTATTCTGCCTTCATGAAAATCCTAACATGGCAGACCTGATTGTATATACCAGTTCTAATCCCAGTTGTTTGGAGTCTTGAGACAAGACTAGCCTACATTAAAAACAAGCCTGCACTATAATGCATTCAAGGCAACTTAGTGGGACCTTGTCTTAAAATAAACAGTAAAAAGACAGCTGGAAGTGTAGCTCGCTGGTAAAATACTTGCCAAGCATGCATGAGGTCCTTGGTATAGTTATTTCCAGGGAGGACATAGAAAGTGAATTTCAGATTTGGGCCTGGATAGGTTTTAATATATTCTAGGTGTAAGGTACTTATTTGTGCACATCAAGATTCTTTGAGATAGATAGAACTAAAGCATGATCTAGATGTCCTACAGGTGTAAAATTTTGGAGGTACTTCAATTTGCTTTGATTTTCTAACTTCTTCCATAGATTAGATCCCATAGGAATATGATGGGGCAAGGCAGGGACCATAGAATGATGACAGGTGACACTCTCAAAATCATCCCTTTTATCTGTAGCCTAGTACAAGCTTTTAATTTCTGCTTATATAATTTTATAGAAGGTTTTCATTTTAAATTATTTTAGAAACTACACCCACTAAGCTTATTTAGAGGACATTAAAGCAGAAATCAATACTGAATCAAAAAAACAGACATCTGTGGGTTTTTCCAGACTACAAGCTATACACACTGATAATGTAGGGTATTTGCTGTATTCAGAAAGTGGCTTCCTAGTGTACGCAGATGCTTAGTGTGGGAGAAGAGGGTGAAAACCCTCAGGCCCAGCACAGACTTTGTTAGGAATCGGTTCTGCCTGTTGATACTTTCTGAAGTTAAGAAAGAGAGGTGGGTGAGCTACATGGTCATAAAGAAACTAAATCGCACACCAGTTCTGGCATGACCTCCAGGAAATCAGCCTGGAGATGACCAGCTGTGCTTCCATAAGCAGCCACTTTGCAAGCTCTTCCCTCTGTTTCTTTTGATTTGGCATTTATTTCTTTATTTTCCAGTGTACATATTGAAAGCAAATTGTGCTTTGCAATGTATGTTACTGCTTTATTCTATCCAAAGATGGCCTTTACCCTACCACTGTGAGATAGTGAGGTGTTGGATGGAAATGTCCAGTATCTGGTTTCTGAAGCATTGGGGTATGGATGCAGATGTGCAGTGAGTGAGCGTTACAGAGTAGCATGGCTTTCATTAAGGGTGTGACTATTGTGTTTTTGTATCAGAGAACAGAGGGAGGAGACACTGTGGTCTTGAGTGAGAGATTCAGAGCAGGGCTCTGGAGAAGGGAAACCATCAGATTGCAGGGATGTGGGTGTGACAAAACACTAGTAGAAACAGTTTCAAAGACTATCAGTTGCTGAGGCTTTTTTTTTTCAGAGAGCAATTAACATTTAATCCAAGTAGCATCTTACAATGTCCTTAGGCAAAGTGTTCTTTAGTCATCACTCATAGACTTTGCTACTAGTGAAGAGAAAAACCTTTTTTCCTACAAATCGTGGAAAGATTATTTTAAACAGGGAATTAAAGATAGGTTTAATGAAAATAGTGAAAACTAAAGTTACAAATTGAAGAAATTATCTTAGCGTTTAAAAAGCCATTAGTATTTGAGTTGTCCTTTGCACTTGATGTCGATAGAAGCTTCATGAAAACAGCTAATTCTAAGAAAGGAATTATCAGAGAAAATTTACTGGCCCATCTCCAAAGATGGCCTTTACCCTACCACTGTGAGATAGTGAATTTGGACACCTAAGTACTTTCATCACTTGTACTTGGTATGAATCCCTTCTGGGGTTGTTATCAGGTGATGATTTAGGAAATGCAGTCTAGACTTGCTAGAAATCTGTTTCACACTATTGCGACAGCCTTGAGGGAAAAAAGGAGCATGCAGCTCAGAAATACAGAACTGAAAATGTGTTTGTAGAGTTTGTAGGCTAAGACAAATTTTTTAATAACATAACCAAAGGTTAAAAAAATGTCCTTGACATACCCCTTCTTTTCATTAACTTTTTATGTCCTTTATAATGAAAGACACATACCTGATGGAACTGAATAATAATTACAGAGCAATGGTCTAGGCTGGATTAAGGCCCACACTTACTAGTTTAATGACATTTTCATCCATAGCTATCTCTTGAATACTATTTTCTTGCTTCCACTGTGTTTTTCATGGACTCGTTTTTTGACATCCCATCTCATTTTTAATGTCCTTGATCAGAAACTATGTTAGTTCCCTTTGTAGTGAGGACTTTGTGGAGTTAAATAAAATTAATTTAAAAGGACTCTTTTTTGATATTTTGCCTTATCTTTTCTACATACTTCTTTTTGGATCCTCCAATTATAAAATTTGTCAGTGAGGTATAATCCTTCAATATTATTATTGTCTGCCAGTGCTAATTCATTCTAATTAATAAGACAAGAGACCACTGTTCTCTGTCCCAGGAGACTAACCAATCTTAGTTTAGTATCCAGGTCTATATCAAGCCATAAATGTGATCTTGACACGTTACATAAAAACAAGATGTGAGACTGACCACACAGGAAGCTATAAATAACCCTCAGAAAATCTTTATCTCCTTAACTTGCACTTGTGTTAGTATACCTCACCAATCAGAATAAGATCAAGTCACTATCCAAATGAGAAAGCACCTGAGTCTAGGCATAGTAGTCCAATTTCTCATTTTATCTTTAAGCTTATAATGGTTATAAAGTTCGTTCTTCTCTTACTGCTCCCTAAGACACACTGATAAAATATATCAGTGTTTTTTGCTCCTCTGAAATATTCCTCTATCTCTGAAGAAAGAAACTCAGTCTCAGTCAGGCAGCTTATATTTGGTGCCCTGGTTAAGATTTGTCAACAGTCAAGGTCAAGTATGTATCGGGAGAGAAGGAATAAGCCTTGGAATAATAAGCCAGACCTTAGTGATTCATGGAAGACATAGAAATACCTAAAATAATCATGTATTCTCAGAGGTTCTTTAAAAACTTACCAGGCATCTACTGTCAATATCTATATCCCTGTTGTTTTCATTTTTATAAAAAAATTGTCATAGTCTGTGTATGTAAAATATGTCTAGAATATATTTTCTGCTAGACTTAGGTGAATTTATTTTCTTACATATACCTTTTTCCATTTCTACATTCAATGGTGTTCAGTGTTTACTCTTAGTAAACAAAAGCAGTTGTTTTGCCTTCATCTGAAAGTGTCTAGGTGACAAAGGAGAAATAAACAAGGTTTTCTAAAAAGTAAAATCAGGCTGCTGGATGGGGGAGAAGTGATAGGGAGAAAGGATGAGAAGTGGTGTGATGACTTTAGATTTGGCAGGCCTTGGTGTGACTGTGACATCGTGAAGTCTGAAAACGATGCCTGACAGTAGGGCGTGGTCTCCGTGGATTTTTGAGGGCCAAAGAAGACAGAAAGCGCAAGAGGCCCTGGGAGATGTCTGGCATATACAAGGGCAGCCAGGAAGCAGTTTCTCTGGTACACTGTATGTGGCTCTGAGTTCTTTAGGAGAAAACCAGTGATGTTGGGGTCACAAAGCGTAGCAATCAGCAATGCTTAGAGGCGCCTAGCCCATGTGGAGAGTTTGGGGTCAAGAAGCATTTCAGGGATCAGAGAGGCATTAGAGTACTTTGAGCAGTGACAGCGTGCTCTGTCTCACATCACTGTCTTTCAGGAAAAGTGTACATGGGCGCTAAAGAAGGGAACAAGGAGGCAGCAAGGCAGCTTCTTTAGTAGTCGAGGCCTGAGATGGCTGCGCTGGCTTCAGATTTAGCAGACGCCGCAAGAAAGCACAGGATTCTGAATTTGTTGTGAATGTGCAGAAACGGATTTGCTCACAGATTGAATGTAGGATATGGGGGAAATAGAGTCAAGGAGGGAAATCTTTATTGTCAACATTTCTTTGTGTTGTAAAAGGTTCTCTCTTTTGCTTTCTATACTGGAATTTTAATCTGACCCTAGAATCTAATCATTGTTCTGTCATTATTATTCAGCCCCCTCAGGTATGTGCCTTTCATCACATACGCCACCTTAGAATCTTTTAAGAACTATAAGATATTCTATAGTAGACATACAGGAAAAGACTGAGAGTTGTATTCAGCCACAGAGAACAAGTGACGTAAAAAAAACAATGGACTTAATAGTCACTGACTACGTATTCATTATGTAACCACACTGAGGTGAGGCCGGTAGTCATATCTACCAACGAATCCCTGACTTTTAGAAAATTCCCAGCATTATACCATACCATGTAATTTTTTCATACATAAAATTAAGATGAGTTTCATTGCTACTCAATAGGGATGTTTTTAATGCTTGAGGCCAAGATGAGTACTATTTTCTTATTCGGGAGTGCTTTTGGCTACAAATATTTATTTAAAAAATGACCAAATGGTTAAATGTTTAAATAGCATAAATGTTCTTACATCTCACTTTAAAACAAATATAAGTGGGTGGTTGCTGTCTGCTATATGCTACCATTGTGACTGTGTAGTCTTTCTTAATTTCTAATCTGTTTTTATGAACTTTTATTTTCATGCTTATTTTGTGGTTTCAAAAAGGCTACCTTAGTTGCAAACATTGGGTTCATCACCTGTGATCAGAATAGCATAATGGCTTTCACAAAAATGCCGTAGCAGACTTATACATACATATCAGGGGCCAAGCCCAGGGCATGTGGCAGGAATGGAAAGTAAAGGCATGGCAGAACTTACCATGTTTGTTTTTAACTTTGTTTCCTCTCCTCAGGCTAATCACATAAATATTTTTAATTAAAAAAAATAAAATTCAGCTCCATTTGTGAAAAGGAACAGGCTGTTCAAGAAGCAGCAATTTCTTTTCATCAGGTTCTTTAGTCAAGGTTGACCATCCAAATATTAGCTTGGGTTTTTTTGTATGTTTGGTTGGTTGTTGTTGTTGCTTGTTTGTTTTTGTTTTTTAGTCTGGTACATCAGACTTAAAAAAAAAACCTATAGGGGAGAGGTGGTGGAGATGACTTAGTTGATAGAATATTAACATGAGGACCTAAGTTTTTAATTCCTAGCATCTATTAAAAAAAAAAAGACAAACATGGAAGAATGGACCTACCATCTAAGTGCTCAGGAGGTGGGGACAGAAGGATCCCTGGGACTTGAGGGCTAGTCAGTCTAGGAAAATTGGTGAGTTTCAGGTTCACTGAAAGACCCTGTTTTTAAAAAGCTGCGCACATAAAGAAGGGAGGGAGAGAGGGAAGGGAAAAGAAGATGGAAGGGATGGGGGGAAGAGAGAAGAAACTATAAGGAAAACAACAATTCAAGATATTGGTTGGTCTGGGCAAAGATTGTTGGGGGGGATGACTCCAGAAGCATAATATTAACAAGATTTTTTGTGGTTGATAAGTATCTATACAACAAAGGAAATAATTAACAATGTAAAGAAGCAACTTGCTGAATGAAAGTACTTACAAATGATTCGATAGTAATATCCAGAATGTATATAGAGCTCAAACAGCTACAAAAAGAAAACTTTTAAAAATTAATTAGAAATGATGAACAATAGGAATGGGTGTAGAGATGGGGCAACAGAACAAAGCAATGGGGAGAGGATGGCAAATGAACTGAGTGGACTTTTCTCAAAAGAATGGGCAAATGACCAAGTATGAGAAATGTTTCATAGTATCTTAAAAATAATAGCAAACGTGCAATATCTTGTCCTAGTTAAAATAGCTCTTATCAAAAAGACAAAAAAAATCAGAAAATTTGGTAGTGATGCAGAGGAAGGTGGGAGACTCATGCTGTTGTTGGTGATGCTGACTACTACAGTCATTGTGGCATGTGAATGCAGGTTGCTCAAAGCCTGTGAACAGAATTACCATTTGATCACGTAATCCCACTCACCCCTGGGTAAATAATTGAAATCAGTATGTGAGAGAGACATTTGCATTTATTTAATTTTCCTAATAGATGAAATAAGGAATCTCAACCCAAGTGCTTATCAATGGATAGACAAATCAATAAAGAAAACATATTGTTAATTATATTTATTTTCTAACCATGTATGTGTGCATGTCTTCCCTGGCCATAAAATATGAATGGATATCTAGCATTTATAGCAACATAAGTGGAGGTGGACACTATCATTGTTATATGAATCAGGCATAGAGAAAAAATCTACATGTTCTCTCTTAGTAGATATTAAAAACTGAATCCTACTGAAATAGAAAACAGAATCATGGTTACTAAAGCCTGGAAAGGAGCTTGAGGAAGAGACTAAAAGATAGCTTTAGGGAAGAGAGATAGCTTCCAATGGTCTTTCAATACCTTGGTAGCATAACTCAGTTGACAATATTTCACTGAGTATTTGACAAGAGTAGAAAGGATCTTGACTGTTCTCAGTACAATGTCTGGGGTGATACCTATACCAACTACTGTGATCTAGTCATACATATTACATGTATGTATTGTAATGTCACACTGTACCCTCAGAGTATGTGCAGTCAACATGAGTAACTTAAGAGTAAAATCCTTCTGAGGAAGAGTATGGTTTCTCTGCCTCTTCTTCCATGTGGCACAGATGGCTAGCCATTGGAGCTGAGATCCCCATGATCTGTTGCTCTCTGCATTGTGTCCATGTATAGTTTTCTGCAATGCTCTCCAGAAAGCGATATAATTTGATTTCAATTAAAAAATAAACTAGAAAAAAAAGAATGAGTATAATTGCACTTCCCACCAGATTGTTGTTTATGTACCAGCTTTAGCTTAAAACTTATATTCCTTAGTTTATCCTAGGAAAGTCAATGAGAATCATGTCTTCTAAGAAAGGAAGAAAGAAAATCATTTCTCAAAGATGAGGTCAATAGTTAGAAGTACAACCTTTTTACTCCTCAAAGAGAACGCAGTGGGAAATGAAAAAAGGAGCTTCATGCAGAGTTGTCGTTCTTTAATCGGAAAGGAGTACAGGCATTTGTGAGTTTGTATGCCTGCATTTCCTTGTCTTGCTTTCCCTTGAAGCAGAGGAGTCCTTTTCTCTGTTCCTCCTTCATCTTTCCGTCTATTCTATCATTTCTTCTGAGTAGATAATTCATATACAGCCATACCTCTCTGCTATGCCTCTTATATTTTGATGAGCAAACTCATGTGATGTACTTGTGATAACTGCATTGTAGAATATGCATGAATGAAATGATTTCCTTCATGTCTCTTTCAGGTAAATTCCCTCAGTGGTATCTGCTTCTTTCCAACTACTATCACCTTCTCTCCTTGCATCTCTTTTATGTCTTATCAAAACACTGTCTTTCATATTCCCTTGCTGCATGAATGCTTCAATTCATGAAATAGTGTGGCCTACCCTGGCTTCCTGAGTCTATTTTTAAACTGCCTATATGTCACTTACACGAATCATGTATCATTGAAAAGAATCTTTTCAGAACTTTAATTTTGCCACCAGGGCAGTTTGGAGACAGAGTGATAACTTCTTACAATAAATGCGGTTTTAGATCAGTGTGTCTTTGGATTTCATCTAGGCCAGTCTTCTGATTCGGGGGCACAGGTAGCAATATGCAATGCTGATGATTTAGTGATTAGTGATGCTCTAACTATACTTGCATGTGGCCCTCTGAGGTAATGTGTAGCATGTTCTCTGTATTTGTTTCCTTCTTTCTGAAAATTGGAATATTTATCAATTAGTAATACTTTCAGTGGCAAATAGGGACTGTTGATACAGCCTTCTTGCATGTGGAGAGTTATGGTTCCTCTTTAGGAATCTGAGTAGGAATTCCTACGTTTGGGTCCAGATCATAGGGTCGAAAATCAGGTACTTTTTTGCTTCCTTCCTTCCTTCCTTTCGTATTTTCTTTCTGTCTGTCTTCTCATTTTTCCTCAGGCCTAGTATATTTTCCTTTTGTCTCTATACCTCCTACCCCACATCATATGGTAACAGCTTTAGGAATCATGTCAAATGGGGGAAAAGGAGTAAGGCTATGGGGCTAGAGAGATGACTCAGTGCTTAAGAGTATCATGCTCTTGAGAAAGACCCAGTTCAATTCCAAACACAGGGGATGGATGCTTATGTCTACCTCTGGCTCTGCCGACACTGAACTCAGGGATATAGCCGTGTACATATATATAACTAAAATATATCTTTTGACAAAGAATAAGGTTATAAAAATGGTGGCCTCTCCTCCAACGCCCGGATCTCCCATCAGAAAGCAAAGTCCCCCAGGAGCTCCCAGCAAGAATGTCTACTACTTCTGCCTTCTGTCTTCTCATCTCTGCAGTCTCAGATGGCCCATCCCAGCTGCTAAAGGGCTAAGGAAGCTGCCATCCACATTGTATCTGCCTTCAGGGTGGCAGGGACAAAGAAGAGGAAATTGAGAATAGGTTTTGGTTGACCAAAAAATAGTGTCTTTGGGAGTTCCTCCTACAATATACATTTGTCTATGTGGTGATTTCTAGAAAGGAAATGTTTGCAAAGCAGATTCCGCTGTCACCTCGCTGGGATTCAGGTCAAAGTTTTCTTCCATGCCTTCTGACTTCAGGCTTCCCTGCCTTTGTTTCCTTAGAAGTAAGAAGGAATAGTAATGTTACAAGTTCTGTCTGATTTGTGTGAATAAACTCCATTTGAGCATAAGGGCATCAGTGATTGTCATCACCAAAGGCCAGTGCCACACTCAGATGCAGAAGGATTGATTAGCTAGCAGGCTTCTTGCTTTAACAAAATAATACAAAGTGAATAAACAGTAATTAATAAAAACAATTTTTAAAACAACAAGAAATAACTTGGAAATGCAGCACGTGAAGCTGATGTATACAGACTCTTAACCTAACTAGAAACATTTCTGAAAGTACATATTCCTAGCAGCAGTGGCCTCTTCTGTTTGGACAGCCTTATAAGTGATGTGCTCTTACTTAGAAATGAAACACTAGAGAGCTTATCCTGAGTCGTCTTGTGTGGAAAAAGCATGCTGAAAAGCATATTTTGACTAGAATGTATCAAATCAGGAATTGATAATTTTCAATATGTCTATGTAACAGCTCCAGATAAGCGACGTGGACAGAAACAGCACTGTTAGGGCTAGGATAAAACAAATAACACTGCGGTGTTTTCAGTGATTAGAAAAAAAAAATAGCACAAGAAAGATGGTGGGGAATGGGGAAGACAAGGGCTATCTGAAACATAGAAGGCATTCCATAAACAATCAGTCACGAAATAAATATTATGGCAAGAGATAAGCATCAGAAAGAAGTTCCATGTTCTGCAAGCCCTGTCTTGTTTCCTGGTAACTACTCTTCATAGTCTTGAGAATGATCCTAAAAGAAAAATGATAGAAATTCAGAACAGCTTCCAGAATGTCTCACAGGGGATAAGCAGGTGAATTCAGCATGGAAGGACTATGTCTAGAGTTACAGAGAGTGGATGGCAGTGTTCAAGCCATGCACATATGAAGCCTAGGTCACATGCAAGAGTCTCGCATGAACTCTTACCCAGACCCTTCTGGGTATGTGCATCTCTGATGCATGTCCCCTCTCCAGTATATAGGCATTCCTTTAGAATCTAGAGTAAATCCTAATGAAAATTGTAGCTTAATTTCTTGTCTGAATAAATGAGTCAGGTGTCATCCTGAAGTTTTGAGAACCAAAGTAATTTGTCAGCTTGGGATGAAGTCAAGTATTCATAAACCTCTCATGTTATGTATAGTAGCTTACTAGGTTTGCTACACACACCGTTGTAAACTGTACTGACCACACTTCTCTGATTTTTGCCTTCAGAAAACCCGTTATGAAATTTATGTCAGCATTTTGAAAGAAGGAGGCAAGGAGCTCCTGAGCACTGAGGGAAACGAGGCAACGGGACTGAAGAAGTCACACTCGAGTCCCTCCCTGAACCCAGACACATCTCCCGTCACTGCCAAGGTCAAGCGCAACGTGTCAGAGAGAAAGGACCACCGACCTGAAACTCCAGGCATTAAGCAAAAAGTCACTTAGAATCCGACTGTGGCCAGGAAGTACTGGTCATGGAGCAAAATAGGGTTTTTCAAGATCTTTCTGGTAATCGGTGAATATATTTAAAAAATAGTCTGTGACTAAAATGGTGCATTAGTAACTTTTTACATTGTATATTTTTGTTAGTTTCTGTACAGGTGTCTTTGCTCTTGAGTTCCTTGCTTTAATGATTTGGGCAACTTTATAACTAATGCACCTTTTGTGAGGAGCAGAGGATGACGGATCCTTTCTCCTTCAGCTTTCTCTTATTTGCACTTCTGCACAGTTATTTTATGTGTTTCTGATCAACTGTTGTACTTTTTTTTAGGTTTAAGTTTTTAATCCATTGTGAAACACATAACTGGACAAGCATTGTGCTGTAGTAAAACCTAGACTTTACATGTGAAATTCTGCCCAGTCACGGAGGTGAAGTTGAAGGCTCGTAAATACTCAAGTTAGAATGGCAGTGTTGGGAGGCAAAGTGTCCCGGAGTGGTGCACTTCTGCATTCATCCTGGCACCTATTGTTGGTGCAGGACACAGAAAAAAAGGGAACACGAAGATGGCAGGACTGGAGACCTTAGGGAAGCACAGGAGTTTGGTCTCAGGTGTGGGCTCCATTCCAGCCACACTAGGGAGGACGGATGTGGAATCGTCATGCCTGAAGGGAGGCTGAGGATGGATTGATACCAGGCTACTTTTGTTTTCGAAAGGCTGGTGACAGTAATCAGCTCTTCAGGAGCTGCAGCAGTAGGGTGTATGGTCTTCTAGAGGAATGTTATCTTACTCCCATTGGGTTAGACTAGGAATCAGAATCATCTCTGTCATTGATAGCCTTCCTTCCAGGAATAGATTCATTTTTATATAGATGTGCAAACATAGAACATGTCCTGGTTGAAATAAAACAATGTTGAAAATGGATCCCTCCCCAACCCCACTTTTTCTTTCCTATATCAAGACAAATAAAGGAGCAAACACAACTGCAGTTCTTCAGCAAGGGTCAGAGACCCTTCAGACTGAATCTGAAGTCAGTCTGATCATAGTGACTGAAGATGGAGGAATGTGATGAGTTGTATGCAGTTTCTTAGCTTATTCTCATTTCCATCTCTGTAGCCACCTTACATCTTACTTTGAGATTGCTCCTGAAATTATTTGCATATGTTTTACTTTATTTTTCCATGTATCCAAAATGTTTTCACCTTTCAGTCAAAACAGTCCCTTTAAAATTTAAGGTATTAAGTAGATATTGTCTGTAGAGGAAGAGAAAGGACTGAAAGGTGAGCTTCCTCATGTGACTCAAACTCTTCGGTTTCCAACCTTGAGACTACATTCTCTAAAACTACTATCTTCCCAAGAGAATATCTTCAAAACTAACAGGATGACATTTGACTATTCCTTATCCTCCTTAAACATGTTCTTTGTTTCTGCTTGGTTAGTTGGAGGTACTATGACCAGAGAATCAGCTGCTCTTGCATGAATAGTATGATTCCAGTAAGTTGGAGAAAGCCTGTTCAAAAAGTCTGGTAGTTCATTGAGACATATCATTAGGATATGCTAGCATTTAGTTACAGGATTATGTATTAGCCTGTACCTTTCACCTCTTTACATGCCCATCTTGCTTGTGTCCAGAAACTGTAACTCCTCTCCAAGACTGTAGCTGCTTGCTTCGTGGTATTTTGCCACGTGGTATTTTTGTGGTATTAAAAAAGTTCCTTAAACTTCTATCTCATTTAGGTAAAGGCAATGATTTAATTTATATTTCAGAACCATGACGTGAATATCGTAGTTAACATTGTGGTTCCGTATACCTGATCTATTTCATAGCTTCATACTGAACCCAATATTTCCAGAGCAACTTGCCTTTCTTCTAGAAGGTGAATTATCACTGTCTGCTTTTTGCCTATGTATATGTAATCCCTGAATGGAAAGGTACCAAGACCTTTGAGTCTTGAGCATCATCTTTGAGCATCAGTAGCTGAAGAACACTTAACATGTTGAAGTGTGTTTGTCTACAGTGTCTGTCGATATGTATAGAATGTTTGTGTGTACTTACCTAGAATATCTAATATACATTGAATGGTACCTTGCTGCAGAGTTTCTGACATGGACAATAGTCTGGGAATACCCTTAGCATGCTGTTCCTATTATTGGACTCACTAGTGTTGGCTCCAAGACTTCTGGACATACTTATAGATAATCAGATGACAAAGGCACTTTTGAAGTGTGGACTATGTCTGCATCATTATCCCAGCCTGCCCTAGTGTGATGCTGTCTACCTTTGGGGGACAGGCTAAAAATGTGTCTTCCCTGAGGCCTCTGGAAGGATGCTGCACTCTTCCATCTAATGGGACTCTGAGAGTCTGGTCCATAGCCAACTCCCACACCCCCTACAGTACTGAGTCAGAAGAAATGGAAGGTGGTCTTTGTGCAGCTACTCTAAGGCTATTTTCCAGTGCATGGTACAGGGAGCTCTCCTCCTCCTCATCATCATCCTTTTCCCTCCTCCCTCCTCTTCCTCTTCCTTTCCATGGTACTTCATCCTATCACACCTATACCTACTTTTACCCTACCTCAGTGCCCTGGAGCCTTAGAGTTCCTCTCTATATGATAAAGTATTATCTACTTCACATTAATACCCTACATTATGATTTTTACTATTGAAAATATCAGCAAGTCATCAAAAGACTTTGATGATAGTCTTGTTGCAAAACTGACCATAGAAGTACCCCTTGTATAAAATCTGTGTGTATTTTGGGGTTCACCCTTACCTCACATGCTGGCTGCTAAAAACATTTACCAGGAAATTAACTTTAAACACTAAAATCTAGTTACTTCCACTCAGAACTCTTATTTTATTTGCATATCACTGACATTTCTGAGATGTACTTTCAAAATATATTTATCATTTATCTAACTCTTAGCAATGTCTAATTAAGCCAACTATGACTTGTATACGTTTAAATTATTACCAGTGAAAGCAGCATGTGGGGGAGTCCTCTGGTAGAAATAGTCTGCAGGTTATATGTAGTGTTTAAAAATTGCTCTTAGGTAACTAAGATGGAGTCATTTTCCCATGCAATGATCTTGTGACGTGTATAAGGCAGTCTGTGCTCCTCCATTCATTTCCCTCATCTTGAACATGAGGACTGTGTTCCAGGCAAATGTAATGTGATGGAATTGGTTCTGAAAGAGGAGCACCAGGCCGGTTTTTCAAGGTTCAGCTAGGTTTGTGTTATAATCTCACTGGAAAATTGAGTGCAGAAAGTTACACTGGTTTTCCCTTGCCTTCTTCCCCTTTATCATATAAAGAGCAAGGCTGAAGGGTCGTGCTCTGAAATAAGGGAGACTATCCTGAGATGTGCATCATCTGACTTTTTGATTAGAAATCAATTTTCCATTGTCTGCCTATATGATTAATCGATTGCCATTTATTTCTAATAGTCATCAGTTAAGCCTCACTTGACATTAAGTTTCTTAGTTTTGAACATCTACATTTTTGTGGTTTCGTTTTTATGGATGCAAGATTTTATCAGGTCAGCAACCACCTTCCTGGTTTTAGCAGAGTATGATACCTTTGTAGTTCAGATGACAGCTTGTTTTCACTTGTAAAGTTCACACTAGAGCTGAAGCATAATCATAGCATCAGTTAAACATAGTCTCCAGTTCAAGAATAATAATTCAACTTGGGGTCTAAGGCATATCTGCTAGTCTGAGAGCATCTGTGTTACTCAGACAGAAGCAGACAAGAAACTTTGCAGGCAGAAGACATACATTGCTCCAGGATCTCTTACCCTTGTTCACCCAGGATAAGCTGCTGGTGAACCCTGATATTAGCAGGGCTCCCTACCCACTTTTGACATATGCTTTCATCATGCCATCCAGAGGACTCTATCAATCCAGGTAAATTAATTCTCATATATCACAGAGGTACTTTGTCGCTGCATCTCCTTTCAGGCTCCTTGTCCATCCTTCCAACTTAAGGAACTGACATCCAGGGTCATTCTCCTTGTGTATCCACAGTGGCTATCTTACAGCAGTTGGCTCATTGCATGTGGAGAGAATGCCAGCAAATACTTGAATCTGCATGGCAGTTTGCTGACTTGTATGCAAGAGCAAGGAATGCAGCAAGTTACTCGGACATACAGTATGTTTCCTTAGGTCTTGAGGGTGCATCCTTTGTAATTTATATGTATATTTGTTGTATTAAAGTATTTGGGGAAATACTTGTATAGATAGTGTGTCACATGTCAAAGGAAATGCTTTTGTCACTTGCCAATGTTGTATTTGTGGGTATTTATAGTTGTATGTATGTATGTGCATCAATGTGTAGATTGTGTATTGGTATATGGTATATGTATGTTGAAATTACTTTTGTCTTTAACAACCAGTATAATATGAAAAGAAAGTTTAAAAACCTCATAGGAATGATTATATAGTACAGTTGTTCAGAGTTCCTATAGTGGTATTGTTTTATTAAACTTAAATTCAAATGATATTTTGATTACATTTTTTAATAAGACTTTACAATAGAAATTCCATCTTTAAGCTTTGAATTACCAGGGCAAAAATGACTTTGGACTAAACTTGTGAATCTATTGAAGTGTATACAGTGTGCAATACAATGAGAAGTCATTATAATTTGGGAACTACCGAAGAAGTTGGCCAGGGAAAGCCAGCCTGTGCAGTCTTAGCAACTTTAGTATTAAGAGCACTTAAACATAAAGTTGAGCTGATAACTTAGGGCTTATTACAAAGTGTGATGCTTTCAAGCTCACGTTCTTTATTGTTGTAATTAGTCCAGAAAAATACATAGCTTTCAGAAGAACTAAGTAAGTACCCAGTGTATCTTTTATGTGCCGGTATATACTTTAGAGTAGATCACTCTCCTGGTGCCACACCCTTACCCTCTTTGTTATAAAGGAATATTACAGATACTGACGTCTATCAGGGCATCCCAAGATCGGGTACTGTATTCCAGGTTTGCAATTGCACAAATTAACAGCTAGTGCCGCTGGTAAAAAAAAAGACTTTGGGAACAGGTTAAACTTTATTTAATATTTTTATACTTCAGTCTCTCTCCTGATTCTCCCCAAAGAGCCGCTGGCCTTAGCTGTTTGACGTTATTGCTTATATTATAGAGTGTAAATATTAATTAAAGTTTTATTAACCAGCATGTTTGGTATATTTAAAGCAGCGACTGGGTGTGTTGTTGGGTGCAGTGTCTGTTTCAATACACTGCCTCATGTCTTCGTGTCTAAGTCGGAAAATTGGGATTGTGAGGTCTGAGACCCAGGCTCAGCTCCAGGCTGCGGTCCCACATTGGCAGTTACACTTGAGTTTTGTTTCTTTATTAACTCTTTAGTCTCAGACTATTTTTACAAATATATTTCCCAATTTGTTCTTTATGTGTGGTAGGCTGGTTGTATAGCTAATCAGCAGGGCTTCTGCAAGAATATTTCCTTCTAAGAATTACCTATGATTTGCAGAAAACAGCCATTTGATTCAGAAATTGAGCAGTAGATATAAGGTATATTTTAGGTCATGGTTACTTGAAAAGTTTGGATTTTAATATAAAGCCATGGAAATTGTAAAGCCAAGTAACCATTGACATGGATGATAATATTCATTCTAGAGAGTACATATGCACATTGAATTTTTATGTTGTTAAGATACTTTTTTAAGCTTTAGAAATAAGTAATTAGACCAAATTGAAGTGGAGGGGTGAGCTGGCTGTATTCCACTTGGGGTGGTCATGTGTGTGTTAAATCTTCTCCTAAGAGATCCAAAACAATTTAACTGTCACCCTACATGTTTAAGGAGAAAATTGATATGCATAGGGCCTCGTCTGTGTACAGATACTTACACACACACACACACACACACACAGAGAGAGAGAGAGAGAGAGAGAGAGAAGGGGGGAGAGAGAGTTGTAAACTATACGAATGTATGACCTTAACACACTGAGGGCCAGAATATCCTAAAGAGGTGATGAATGGAAGCGGTAGAAACTGTATCACAGGTGTATTCCAAGAACCAGGGAAGAATGATGGAGTGCTGGTTTCTGACTCTCAGAGGCATCACCTTTTTTACAGAGAAATGGGGGTGGGGACACATGCCATGTCCTTCCTGGTGGACACCAACTTGAAGTCATTCTACTCAGTGACTCCAGCAACCCCCATGGCACACTGCAGACCATTCCTTTCAGGGGGAGTGTAAATGGAGAATCCATATTGCCTTCTGGACCCCAGGTATAGACTGCCTGCCCTGGCTGCCCAGCTGTAGGTGAAAGAGCTTGCACTAGCGTATGCTAAATGGGTGAGCACTTATCTGTAGGCCAGGATCTTTGGGGTGAATATAGACAGGAACCCAATATAATGCACTTTTGCAGGGGAGTTCAGCTCTCACTAGCAGTAGGATGAAAAAGCACCTAAACTTCAATTCCTGAAAGAACTGGTGAATGGAGAGAACTTTGGAGTTTCACTTAGTGTTTTCCCCACAAGTCTACATAAGTCTTTGGACACACCTACAAGTCCCAACCACAAGGATCAACGAAGGACCACACAGCAGGTCTGAGGCTCACTGCTCTAAGCCCTTAGCCCAGGGCAGTGGAGAGCAGGGCAAACTTCCCTCTCTGTAGCTTCTCCTTGGCCTTCCACTTGGGCTTCTGCTCAGCAGCAGGTAGATGCTGGGTTCAAGGTTCGTTAGGAATCCAGTGGTCCCAGTGGCTTGACCCTGCTTAGGCAAGATATCAGCCCTGAGAGTGACTCACTCATGGAGGAAGACACATCAGGGTGACAGGATCCTCAGTTTGAAGCTAAGACCACATTGTGTCTTTTCTAGAAACAAATGGACCCATTGCGTTCTGTTCAGTCAGATGATATCTTTCCCTTTGCTCCCAGCTTTCCAGAAATGGACAATATTTCATTTCTGTGGGAAGGGTCAAGAGACATAAAATTGCTCACAACAGTGCTCTGTTCACGTGAGAGTTGTTGAGCAAAGGCCAGCATGCCTCCCTGCATTCTCTTCTACCTTAAATCTTTGGAATTCACATCTGGAACGGAAATTTACACAAGAACCCATGTTGTCAGCTTTGATTACTATGAAATGCACATAAGGGTGGCAGTTTGTATCCTTTAAGATAAAAAAGTTCTTGCAGCCTCTTAGCTGATTTATATTTACTGTGGCTCCAACTGATTGGCAATGCAGAACATTCCTTTACCTTCAAAGTTTTCTCCACCAGTCCTTTTGCGTCACCACAGTCCCCGAGTGTCATATGTCCCTGCAAATTGCGAAAGTAATTAGTGGCAAAAGAGTCCCCCCCCCCTTTCTGTGGCCAAACCGTCCGTTTTAGCAGATGTGGGAAAGCTAGTGGTATCACACTATATACAGAAAACCTGTTCCTTATCACCCACCAGACTCAAGAAATGCCATCTCCAAATTGTGGCGTTCAAGGTGGTAGTCTTTTGAATGGAACAGTATTCTATGTGGATATTGTTAAAGTGTTTAAAGAATATTTTGAAAATTAAGTTTACATTTTACAATTGCTTTATTTTTATTGAAATAATTGTATATAAATATTACCCTATTTCACTGTTATTAAAGTAATCCTAGACCTTGTAGACAAGTGGGTCAACTGATACGTATAGAAGCTGTGATATATATATATATATATAATACATTTCTCTATTGTATAAATGGTCATGAATATAACTGTCCCTGTGTTTTTATAAGTTGAGGGTATTTTGTTGTTTTATGACAACAAAATTTATTGCATTTGAAATGGTTTTTATGTAACAGAAATCATGCAAACAGTGAAGGATTATATTATGGTATATGTAAATGTACAAACTTTAGAAAGAAATAAATACAACAAAGTTCAGTCATCTTGGAAGAATGTTTTGTTTTTGTGTGTGTGGGGGGGTGTTGCTTATCTATTCAAGTTGAATAATACTTTTAATAGTAAATAGCACTATGCCCTGTGCCCTTCCATAAAAAAGGCATGGTTTGCTGGGTAAGAATACATGCTCTGTAAGCATTACGAGTTTTGAGAGGTGCTTGCTGCCAGCCTACACCTAGGTTCAGTGAGAGACTATCAAATGAAAGAGGTAGAGAAATCAAGCAGAATATTTAACATCCTCCTCTGACGTCTTTGTGCAGACAAAGGCACATGTATCAGCACATATACACACACACAGCCAGGTAATGTTAGCATATATCTGTAATGCCAGCACCGAGCAGGCAGAGATAGGCAGATCTGCAGAGTTCACTGACTGGCCAACATAGCCAAATCGGTGAGCTTTTGGGTTTGGTGGAAGAACCTTTAAAAAAAAAAAGTGGAAAGCAACTGAGAAAGAAACATATGTAGACCTTTGACCTCCACATGCATCTCTGCATGCCTGTGCATACACACACACACACACACGCGCACAACAAATAGTAGGAGACATACAAGATGGAATAACTCCAAGATGAAAAAACTTGACCTCTGAAGTTGAATGAGGTGGTATCCACTCAGATAGTTGGTACTAATTAAATTAGCTTCCATGAATGTCTGAAGATTGTCAACACAAAGACGTCAGTGGATATGTTAGAGACCCAGCACCCTGTTGTCTGAATGGGGAGCTTAGAGCAAAGGAGAAAGAAATAGCTTCTTGACAAATTCAAGAAACATTTGCCCTCCTGCTGATGTCTTTGCAAATCAAGTGTCCCGTGTAGTTAATCTATCCTAAAATGCAGGTGCTCATCTCGATAGCATTGCTGTACTGTGACTAGCATGCACCTTTTCTCTCTAAGAAAGCCGAGGGTTAAAATTGAGGTCTTGTTAGGCCCAAGGGGACCCCAACTTCCAGGGAGCAATGAAGAGCGCTCAGGAGGCCAGATAGATGCAATTTGCAAGAGGTTTATTCGAGCGTAATGTGGCTGCCCCCTCCCCAAACCAGAGAGGAACAGCCAGGAGGGACAGAAGACTGCGGTTTTGAAAGGAAGGAGACGGGAATCTCGGAGATTGCAAGCTTGGCAACACTGGACTGGGTAGAGTAGTTGACTTTTAAGATGATTGGTCTATTTTGGGCGCTAAATCTATCTGGTTCCACCCCGATGTGGGTGGGGAAGCTGCGATGTCTGGACTGGTTACCAGGCAACGTTATCTCTACTGGGGATCTGGACACTCCTCCACAGTGGGGACCAGACCTTTCCAATTCCTTTGCAACTGTGTCGGGTCTTGTTTCGATTCAGCTGCTCCTCCTCCTGCTTTCTGGAAAAGTACTGAGAGAGCTTAGTTTAACATATGGTATAGAATTTATAAAGAAACCTGTAAAGCTAGCCTGTTCCTTTCAGTCTATTGTCTTAAATAGGGTTTCCATTGCTGTGAAGAGACACCATGACCATGGCAACTCTATATTATACTGGAAAACAGTCAATTGAGACTGGCTTACAGTTTCAGAGGTTTAGTCCATAATCATCATGATGGAAAAGATGGCAGCATCAGGGAGACATGGTGCTGGAGGACCTGAGAGCTCTACATCTTGATCCAAAGGCAGCGAAAGGGGACTGTGTTGTATACAGGGCAGAGCTTGAGCATAGGAGACCTCAAAGCCTGCCCGCAGAGTACGTGCTTCCTCCAACAAAGCTACACCTACTCCAACAAGGCCACACCTCCTAATAGTGCCACACTCCCTAAGCCTTCAAACACATGCGTCTACGGGAGCCAAACCTATTCAAACCAACACATCTATTGGTTAAGAAAATGAGATCCCACCTTAAATTCTGAGTATTGGAAACAATGTCACAGTAGGATGTTTGCATCCTGTTAAAACAAACAAAAGCACCTTGGAGAGGCCAAAGCACTAGAAATATTATGCAGCACTAGAAATAAAACTCCAGGGATTAAAGAGGGGCTGAGCTTCTGCATCCTCCAGCTTCTGTTTCAAGTCCTTATTTAAGGTGATAAGCTCAGACAAGAGTCGCATTGCCTGGCTGCCTGTCCTCCTGTGGCAGTTGTATGTGTTATATTCTCTGTGTTGCACAGCTAATGACATGAGAACCATAGGGACTACAAAGATCATTTTAAGAACATTCCTAAGAGGAGACTAAAACTCAGGTCTAATTAAGATACTATAAGGAGCAGGTAGAATTTCTGTTGCATTCCTAAATTAATTCTTTGAAGTGGTGTTGGAAGAGACACCCAGAGGGAGAGGTGAATCACTCTCAAATCATATGGGAAAGTTTTGTCAACCAAGAACAAAACCTGGTTTAAAAAAATGAAGAAAACAATATTTATTTGAGACAGAAATCCAGAAAAACACAAAAGTCAAGCAACCTTGAAATTCTGCTGCAAGATGGTGGCTGTGTTTGGAGTTTTAAACCACAGGGGTTTGGAAGTTTGGGCCAATGCTGACAAAAGTTAAGCCATTTTGTTAACTAAAGGATTGGGGGTGGTTTCCTTCTCCAGGAAGTGTGGGGAAGGAGGGCAGAGGTTAACTATACTAAATGCCAGCTTACATATGTGTGTGAGCATGTCTATAGCCCAGTTCAAAGGTGTACCCAAAAAACTTTCCACAGTCTGGCTAACATAGCTTCCCAAATATTAGCTTCTTGCTCTAATGGTACTCCATTTTTATTTTCTTCCATGACAGTGATAAGCAGGGAGCAATATTAAAGAAAATGTCTAAAAGTATATGTCTAGGGGATGACTCAGCCAGTAAAGCACTTGCTTCACAGACAGGAAAAGCTGATCTGAGAATGTGGTTTGATATGTAGGGCTTTGAATGAGGAACACCCCCTATTAGGTAGGCATTTGGGAACTTGGTCCTTAGTCTGTGGTACTGTTTTAGGAGGCTCGGGAGGTGTAACTTTATTGGAGGAAACATCAATGGGGACAGGCTTTGAGAGTGTGTAACCTCACCCTGCTTCTAATTTGTTCCCTCTGCTTTGTGCAGCTCTTTGGGTTGAAATGTGCACTCTGAGCTTGCTGCTCCTGCCACTATGCCTGAGCTTCCTGTCATGGCTCCCTACTATGATGAACTCTTCTTCCTACGGAACCCTAAGCCAAAATAAACTTATAGGTGGCTTTTAGTTATGGTGACTTATCACAGCAATCAGAAAGTAACTAATACATCATGGAAATATGTGTGTATCTGTGATCCCAGCATTATGAGACAGAACACAGGAGGATCTCTGCAGCTCGCTTGGCAGCTTACATAAAACTGATTAGTGTGTTCCAGGACAATAAAAGACAACACACCAGGGCAGTTGACAGTGTTCTTGAAGGTAGTTACCCATGTTCCATATGCACCCACACATATATGTGTGCTCATAGGAAAGTAAGATGTACACACACATAGATACAGGCTCACACATAGATACAGAAAAAGGGTTAGTTTTCTATACTGTAGACCAGTAAACTTGAATTTCTACACATATCTTTAGGCAGAAAGCAAGAATGGGCTCTGAAGAAGAAATTTGACTCCAGTTTCTGTTCTGTAAGGCCAGTAGACTAGACATATGCAGTAAATAGAACATCAGGGCTTTGAGGGAGTTAACATGGTCTTTAATGAAATACACTGCGGTGACGTGAGTACAATCCACACTCACACTGTTAGTGGGTGTGGAGCCACTTAAACCGAACTAATTAAAGGATCGGCAGGCAACAGCTCGGAGATGCATCTCCAAGTGTCTTGCAACAAAGCTTGCCTTTGGCCCCATCTGTTCAACATTTTAATTAATAACTTGGCAGAAGCTACAGAGACAGGTTTATGAAAAATGGATACGTCATGAAGCTGAAACAGAATGGTTATACTAAAGGACAGAATCAGGCTTCAAAAAGAGCCCATCAGGCAAAGAAATGGGGCAGATTAACAATGTCACATGGAATTCCTGAGTGTGACAGTTAACGGGGGCAAACTAGGACTTTGAGTGTTTTAGAGTAGTAACTACACAGGACAGAAAGTCGTTTCCAGCTTCAGAAAATTTAAAGCCTAATGATGCTGCCACCAAAAACTTGTGGGTCTCATTTATAAGTCGGGTTTCCACAGCAGAGGCATGAGTCTGCTGCTCTTGGCACCAGCAAGGAGTCAATTGCCTACAAACTGGCATATTCACATGGCAGAGTGTGCAAAAGTGGTAGCTAGCTGTCAAGGGCTGTGAGCCATGACATGAGGAACAAGAGAAGGGTGTGAATGGGGATGGTCAGTCCATGACAGGATAAGAGGCTTATGTAAGTGTTGAAATGAGGTAGGAACCATCAGGCCACTCCAGCCAGAGAAGCTGGGAGGCTAATTGCAGGTCTTCAAATCTCTCTCCACTCCTTCAAGTCCAATGCCTAAACCTCTGCAGCAGACCACCTACAGGAACCCCCGTTCATCTCTGCTGCCTTCTGCAGTAAGTCACATAAAATTCCCCTACAAATTTCCTTCCCCCCACTTTTTGCTGTGTCCTAGCCTCCAAATCCATGGCCATTTCCTGGGAATTCTAAGGCCAATTAGGCCAGCAACGCGTTAGACTAACTATAGAACTGCAGATCTTCAGCTCCCCCTTCATTCCACCAAGTTCAATCCCCAAGTGTCATCTCCAGCTCTGTGGCAGACCATCTGCTTCAGCTTCTATTCACTCCCAGCCCCCATTCGCAGGGGACTAAGCTCATACTGCCGGAACACTCTGATTTCCTTCCCGCCTTGTACCTCCTTAACCTCCCTCTCCTATCCCATCTTCATTCCTAAGTGTCAGCTCCCAAAACCCAGAAATATGTGTTACCTGAAACCCCCAGTGTACACATCTATCAGGATCCAAGGAGAATTGCCTACCAGGCACCACACAGCTACCACACTCGCCTAAGAACCACAGAGGACAACAAAACCAAGGAACAAAAATATCCACTCAATGAAAACTAGACCAATTTTTATCACCTAGAATTAGTCTTCCCAAACCCAGATTCCTAGACTTCAGCATAAAAAAACACAATAATATCAAGAACACCATGTTTCTACTAGAGCCCAGTTATCCTACTACAGCAGGCCCTGAAAGTTGTGATATAGCTGAAGCATAAGAAAAAGATCTTAAAATAGCCTCTATGAATATGATAGAGGTCTTTTCAGAGGAAATGAATAAATCCTTTAAAGAAATCAATGAAAACATAGTGAAAGAAAATAAAACTGTTCCAGACCTGAAAGTGGAAAAGGAGTCAATACTGAGGGAAATCTGGATATGAAAGATTCAGTAACTGTAACAGGAACCTCAGCAGCAACAGAATACACGAGACAAAAAGAGAATTCCATGCATTGAAAACAGGATAGAAAAAAATGGATATCTCAATCAAATAAAAATGTTAAATTTAAAACTGGCACAAAACATCCAGGAAATCTGGGACACTATAAAAAGACCAAATCTAAGAGACAGGAGAATAAGCCCAGGTCAGAGGCACAGAATCACAGAAGAAAATCCTCCTAACCTAAAGAAGGGGGTGCCTACAAAGGTACATGAAGAGAACAGACACCAAACAGACTGGGCCAGAAAATAAAGTTCTCCTCAGCACAATATAAAACAGTAAATGTACGTAACAAAGAAAGCTACAAGGGGAAAAGACCAAGTAACACATAAAGGCAGACCTATTAGAATAAAACCTGCCTTTTCAGTAGAGAAGCTAAAAGAAGGGCCTGGACAGATGTTCTGTGGATGCTAAGACACCACAAATGAAAGCCTAGATGGAGAACAGATGGAGAATTTTCATGATAAAAACCAAATTTATCAATATCTTCAAACTCAGTTTTCCAGAAATCACTAGAAGGGAAACTTCAACCTAAAGGTTAACCATGCTTCAAACCAATAATGACTAGGTAATTCCAGATCAGCATATCAAAATAGGGAGAAACACACACAGAGGCACCTGTGCCCACAACTGCACATACCCACCACGAACACAAAATAACAGGAATCAACAAACACTTTTTATTGATATATCTCAAAATCAGAAGTTTTATTTCCACAATAAAAAGATACAGGTTAACAGTATGGATACAAAAAAAGGATCCATCCTTCTGTTCCATCCAAAAACCATGCCTTAACTTCAAAGATAGGCATCACTTCAGGATAGAAAGGATGGAAAAATTAGTTTTTAAAATATGGACCTAAACAGCAAGATGATGTGGTCATTTTAATATCTACCAAACAGATTCAAAACAAAACTAATCAGAAGAGATAAGGAAGGACACTATATACTCATCAAAGGAAAAATCTACCAAAAGGATATTGAAATTCTCAGCATCTACACAACTAAACACAAAGGCAGGCATATTGACCATCACATTCCAATGGTGGGAGGCCAGTATTCTCCCACGCTCACCAATAGCCACACAAAAACTAGAAGAACTGAGGGAGCTAACAGGGGTCACAAACCAAATGGACCTAAAAGATATTTATAGTACATTTCACCCAAACACAAAAGAATATACTTTCTTCTTAGCACCTCATGGAACTTTCTTCCAAATTGACCACAGACTTGGTTGGACACAATGCAAGTCTCAACAGGTACAAGAAATTTCATATAACTCCCTACATGATATCTGAGTACCATGGATTAAAGCTGGATATCAACAACAACAGAAACAATAGAAGGCCAGAAACTCACGGAAACTGAGCAATTCTCTACTAACGAAAAATGGGTCAAGACAGATATTAGGAAAGAAATAAGACTTTCTAAAATTGAATGAAAATGAATACATAAAATACCCACACTTATGGAACAAAATGAAAGTCTGATTCTAAGAGGCAAGCTTATAGTACTAGGTGCATGCATAAAAATATTGCAGAGATCTCATATGAGTAACTTCACAGCACATCTGTTGCACCCAAAAGTAGTAGAGAGCAAGAAATAATCAAACTCAGAGTTGAAAGACATAAAATAGAAACAAACGTGTAAAAACAGTACACAAAATTAAGAGTTGGTTCTCTAAGAAAATCAATTATTTTTTCAAATGTCATTTTTTATTAATAGAATTTACATCTCTGTCATTGGCCCCTCCCTCTTCTCCTCCCAGTCCCATATCCCTCCTGCATCCCCTTTCTCCTAGTCCTCATAACAGAAGAGCCCCCCACCAGGCACCTCAGCTCATCTATTCACATGAGGCCAGAGTTCGTCTTCCTCTCCTGTCGCCTGGTAGGGAAGTCCCATCAGGGCGAAGTAATCAAAAACCTCTTTGGAAATCAGTCTGGCACTTTCAGAAAACTGGGAACAGCCATACCTCAAGACCCAGCTATACGACTTTTAGGCATACACATGAAAGATGTTCCCCCATACAACAAGGACATTTGCTCAACCATGTTCATAGCAGCTTTATTCATAATAGCCAGAAACTGGAAACAACCTAGATGGCCCTAACTGAATAATGGATAAAGAAATTGTGGTACATTTACACAATGAAATACTACTCAGCCATTAAAAACAAGGAAATCATGAAAGTTGCAAGCAACTGGAAAAGATCATCCTGAGTAAAGTAACACAGACCCAGAAAGACACACATGGTATATACTCACTTATAAGCTGATGTTAGTCATAAAGTACAGGATAGACATACTACAATGCCCAGACCCCAAGAAGATAAGTCTGAAGGGCATGTTAGGCTTCATGTTGACCCACTAGTTAGGGAGGTGGGGGCTATCTCTGACATGGACTATGTTGCCTGTTTTTTGAAAAAAAATTAATTATTGATAAACTCTTATCCAAATTAACTAAAGGGCAGAGAAAGAATATCCAAATTAACAAAATTAGAATTAAAGGGCCGTAACAATAGACACCTAGGAAATCCAGACAATTATCAGGACAGACTTTAAAAACCTGTACTCCACCAAATTGGAAAAATCTAAGAGAACTGATAATTTTCTCAATACATACTACTTAACAATGTTAAATCAAGCTCAGATAAGCAACTTAAACAGACCTATGACTCCCAATAAAATAGATGTAGTAATTAAAATGTTCCCAACCCAAAAAAAAAAAATCCCAGGACTAGATGGTTTTAGCACAGAATTCTACCAGATGTTCAAAGAAGAATTCATGTCAATACTCCACAAATTATTTCACAAAGTAGAAACAGAAGGCACACTCTCTACTAATGCTGAGTTTATTTTATTAGTCCACAGTTATCCTGATACCCAAACCACACTAAGACCCAACAAAGGAAGAGAATTACAAACCAATTTCCTCTAAAAACATAAATACAAAAATTATCAATAGAATACTTGCAGACAGAATCCAAGAATACATCAAAAAGATGATTCACCTTGATCAGATAAGCTTCATCCCAGAGATTCAGGGATGGTCCAACACATGTAAATCAATAAATGTAATCCATCATAAAAACAAACTGAGTGACAAAAACCACATGATCATCTCATTAGATACAGCATGGGCCTTTGAAAAAACAATCCAACACCCCTTCACAATAATAGTGCTAGAGAAATTAGGGATACAGGGACATACCTAAAGACAATAAAGGTAACATACATCAAGCCTATAGCCAACAAAAACTTAAATGGAAAGAAATTTAAAGCAATTCCACTAACATCAGAAACAAGGCAAGGACATATCTCTCCATATCTATTTAATATAGTACTCCAAGATTTAGCTATAAGAATAAGACAACTGAAGATTAATGGATACAAATTGGAAAAGTCAAAGTATCCTTAGTTGCAGAGGATATGCTAGTATACATCAGTGATTTCAAAAATTCCAACCAGAAACTTCTATAGCTGATAAACAGTTTCAGCAATGTGACTGAATACAAGATTAACTCAGAAAAAATTCAGTAGCCTTCATACATACATATGACAAATGGAGTGGGAAAGAAATCAGGGAAACAAAACATTTCACAATAGCCTCAAATAATATAAAATATCTTGAGGTAACTATAACCAAGCAAGTAAAAGTCTTGTGTGACAAAAATTACAAGTCACTGAAGAAACTGAAGACAATATTAGAAGATGGAAAGATCTCCCATGCTCAGAGTTCTGTTGAATTAACATAATAAAAATTGCCATCCTACCAGAAACAATTTTTGGATTCAATGCATTCCTCAATAAAATTCCAACACAGGTCTTCACAGACTCTAAAAGGAAAAATTTCAGTTTTATATGGGAATACAAACAACTCAGAGTAACTAAAGTAATACTTAATAATAAAAGAACTCCTGAGGTATCACCATCCCTCATCTCAAATTTTTCTACAGAGCTGTATTAATAAAAACAATGGTACTGGCACAGAAATAAACGCATTGGTCAATGGAGTTAAATTGAAGGCCCAGACATAAATCTGGACGTCTATGGACACTTAATTTTTTAATTTATTTACTTTCATTAATTATAGTTTATTCACTTTGTATCCCCCCTTTACTTCCCTCTCACCTACCCTCCCAATCCCATCCTTCCTCTTCCCCACCCTTGTCCCTCTCCCAGTCCACTGATAAAGGAGGTCCTCTTCCCCTTCCCTCTGATCCTAGTCTATCAGGTCTCATCAGGAGTGGCTGCATTGTCATCTTTTGTGGCCTGGTAAGGCTGCTTCCCCCTCAGGGAGAGGTGATCAAAGAGCAGGCCAATCAGTTCATGTCAGAGATGGAAAAAGGACAGCATCTTGCTCATCAAACTAGATGGCTGCATGTAAGAGAATCCAATTCTGTCCTTTGTACCCTGTACAAAACTCAACTTCAAATCGATCAAGCCATAACATAAAATCAGATATGCTGAATCTGACACAAGAGATAGTGGGGAATAACCTTGAATATATTGGCACAGGAAAAGACCTTTCAAACCGAGCACCATTAACAAAGGCACTAAGATCAACAGTTAACAAATGGGACTTCATAAAACTGAAAAAATTCTGTAAGGCAAAGGACACTGTCACTAGAACAAAGCATCAACGTACAGAATAGGAAATTTTTTTTGTACCAACTACACATCCAATAGAAGTTTAATATCCAAAATGTATAAAGAACTAAAAAAAAACCATAGATATCAAGAAAACAAATAACCCAAATTAAGATTGGGGTACATATCCAAATCTTAAATGGCTGAGAAACACACGAAATATTTAACATCCTTAGCCATCAGAGAAATACAAATCAAAACTACTTTGAGATTTCATTATATCCCAGTCAGAATGGCTAATATCAATAAAGCAAGTATCAGCAAGGGGAAAACTCCACCGTTGGTGGTAGGAGTGTAAACTTGTACAGCCACTATGGAAGTCAATGCTGCAGTTCCTTGGGAAGATGAGAATTGATCCACCTCAAGATCCAGCTATACCACTTTGAGTATATCCCCTATAGACACCTCAACCTATGATATAGATACTTGCTCAACCATGGTCATTACTGCTCATTCATAATAGCCAGAAATTGGAAACAACCTATATATTCCTCAGCATCAGAATAGATGAAGACTATGTGGTATATTTATATAGTGAAGAATACTTGGAAAGTAAAAATAAAGAAAGAAATCATGAAACTTGCAGGTAAATGGATAGAACTACTTAAAAATCATCCTGAGTGAGGTATGTTGTGGGGTATCCACCAAAAACTACTCAGACATGGGCTTAAGCCAACAGAAAATCGACAGCCAATGACTGTACCAGGTGCTAGAGATCCCAGTGTAGCCCAGAGCCTTTCTCAGAGAGAGCTTTTAAGCACAAATACCATATTCTTAGTTAACAAGAAAAGTTACTCAGAAGCAGAACTACACTGGTTAAAAAACAAGGTTAGTACATTTAGAGACTTTCCCCAAACTATGGACTTAGATAAATTATGTTTTGTTTTTTGCTTTAGCAGATGGTGCTGAATTTTATGCCGGAATGATTCTTCCATCATGGAGTCAGTTGTGCTAAGGTCTAGAGCCCTGTTACAAGGTACCTCTGACCCAGAAAGACTAATATGGTATGTCACTTATATGTGGATATTAGCTGTTAATCCAATGATAGATAATAAGGTACAATCTGTAAAACAACAGAATAGAGTATAGAATACGGCAGGGAGAGGCACAGATAGATTCTCTAGGAAAGGGAAATAGAATAGATAATTATGGGTGCATGGGGATGAGGCAACAGAACAGGAGAACCAAGTAGAGAAGAGGAGGGATGATGAGGGCAAGGGAGGGAATACAGGGAGAGACAACTAAAATTAAGGGCCTTTGGCTGGGTAGTATGAAAACTTAACACAGTAGAAGCTTCCTAAAATACACATACATGAAGGCAATCTAAGTGAAATGACCAAAATAATGGAGACAGAGTACCAACTGACCGTTGTCACCAAATGAAGCTTCCAGTCACAGATTGGGTTGTATCAAATTGAGTTGTTGGCCATAGCGGTTCTATGAAAATCCCCAAACAACCAAATCTGTTGCCAACAGCTCCTTAAACAGAGGGCAAGACCTAATTGCTAAAGACCATACTTATACAACCCATCAAACACAGAGAAGCTGAGCCATTGCTACCACAGAGCCTCTACCACTACATGCTAGCATGTTTGATACAGGAAGAAACTCTGCAGGCTCCCAAAGGAGAAATGTAAACCCTAACTCAACCTCAAGCCTCTTGATCTACAATGGCATCTTATCTGAAAGATATGCTGATGCAACTGTGGCACAAAGCTTGTGGAGTAACCAACGCATATCTGATTTTACTGAAGGCCCACTCCATGAGATGGAACCCATCCATGACACTGCTTGGGTAACCAAGAACTTGGGGATACAAAGCCTGTAAACCTGAATACAATGGTTCTAAAAAAGAACATAGCAATAAAATGATTCCTAACAACATCAGCCATTATCAGAGAAGTTTCCTTGTGCAGGAGATTCCTTGTGCAGGAGATGAGAACAAATACAGAGACCCACAGCCAGACATTATGCAGAAAGTGTGATACCTAGGAATACCTAACCATAAATGAGATGTTTCCATCAAATTCCTCCCTTTAGGGCTCTGGGAGCCCCTGTGGAAGAAGAAAAAGAAAGATGAAAGCTTGTTAAGAGCCAGATGGGATGGAGAATACCAAGAAAGGAAACAAAGTCCTCTAAATCCACATGGTAGATGCTCATATGAACTCATAGTGACTGAGGCAGCATGCATAGGGCCTGCACAGGTCTGCACCAGGTCCTCTGTATATACATTATGGCTCCTGGTTTAGTGGTTTTCTTTTAAATTTATTTTATTTTTTATGGGATTTCTGAGTGTGCAAATGATGCCCCTCTGATTCTTGTGCCTTCTCTTTCCTTCTGTTTGTTTGTTTTAACCAAGTCCAACATGTTAGTTTTTGTTTGACTTACAATATTTTATCTTATTATTATCCCTTCAAAGCCTGTTTGTTTTCTAATGAAAGGCAGAAAGGGAATAGATCTGGACGGGAGACAAGATGCAGGAACTTGGAGAGGTTTAGGGAGGAGAAACCCTAATCAGGAAATATTATGTGAGACAAAAATACCTATTTTCAATAAAATGAACAAAAAAGAAATTATACTGGTTTAGTGAAATGGAAATAGTAGGTTCTTTTCTAAGGTCCATGGTCTGATCATTCATCATTCCTTTATGATTCATTATGAAAAAGCATTGTTGAAATGCATCTTGTTGGTGAAGGAAATAGAAAGAGTCATGTACGTAGTGAAGGACTGGGCAGTGGCACAGAAAGAAGGGGAAATTTTCCAACATGCTAGGCTGTGTATAAGACACAGGGGGATGGAGAAATTCCCAGTGGCTTTAGGCATCCCCAGAGGGAGTGAGAAGTGAGGAAGCATCAGATGAGTCATAGGACCACTGAACAAAGATGATGGACTAGAGAGCTCCCTGAGCATGCACGATTCCTGGCAACGCCATGCTCATGGCATAGCATAGATTCTGTTTACATGGCCTCTACTCTTCAGACATTCTGCACCTTGGTACCTTCTCTTTTGTTTGTTTCACTGATTGGGTGTTTTTTAGTGTTGCTTTTTCTTTAGTTAATTGGTTGGAGATTTGTTTTGTTGTTGTTTTCTTTTGGATTTTTTTGTTGGTTGGTTGGTGACATTTTGTTTTGTGGTTTGTTTTTTTTGTTTTCTGTTTTGCTGATAGAGGGTCTCAAAAGATAGCCTTGAATGGCCTGGAACTTGCTTTGTAGACCAAGCTGGCTCAAACTCACAGAGAGATCCATCTAATCTACCTCTGCCTCCTGAGCCTTGGGATTAAAGGCTCTTGCAAGCAGGACCTTCTGCTTTGAACTGCAGACGGGAGAGCTCTGAGCACTGCCTTTTCTTGATCTAAAGGGTGTAAAGTAGTAAGTTCATTTGTAGAAATAGGACTGTAAGGGCTGAGGAGGTGGCTTAATGGGTAAAATGCTCACCACGCATATGTGAGGATCTGAGTTCACAGCCCCAGGACCCACATAATATAGATGTATCTGCAATCTTGTGCTCCTAAAGCAAGAAAAGAAGCAGGGGTAAGCTCCAAAAGGCCTGAGGCAGGCTAGCCCAGGGATCACAGTGACAAAGAGACTCCATAGAACAAGGTGGAAGGGAGAAATCGCTACCGTCTGTTTGAATGAAAATGGCTCCCATAGACTCATATGTTTAAAGGTTTGGTCCTCTCTTGGTAAACCTTTTGAGAAAGGATTAACATAGTGAAAATGACCATATTGCCAAAAGCAATCTACAGATTCAATGCAATTCCCATCAAAATACCTACACAATTCTTCACAGACCTTGAAAGAAAAATACTCAACTTCATATGGAGAAACAAAAAACCCAGA
>CM053764.1:67144209-67176382 GCA_028658305.1 Pachyuromys duprasi
TGGCAGAATCACTTGCTCTGAAGGGGACCCAAAGTGTGGAGAATTTTAGCTCCCTCCTGTATGATTCCATAGTGCAACTGGGCTTTAAAAACACATTCACTGGACCTGGCACAATGTCCTCTGATTACACTTCCTGGAAGACTGTGGGAAAAGCAGGCTCTCAGGCCCCTTTCCTGAACCTGGGAGTCCGCGGTCTGTGCTGCAGTAAGATCACAGGTTCACATGCACCAATGCTGTCCTGTCAGTGTAGTTTCCTGTGCTATCCCCGAAGCAGAAGCAGCCCCAGTCCCTAAGGATTCATTAGAAATGCAATGCAGATTCCAATTCTGAATCAGGAATCCTGGAGGTGGGACCCAGCCACCTACGCTTCTCACCTTGGGGTTAGAGTTGATGCGCTGTGTGATCAGCACAAGGCTGCAGAGACACCCTGTGCATGAAGAGCCACTGTATTTCCTGCCACTGAACGGTATTTACTGCACACTGTCACTTCAAAGGTCTCAGTGTTGAAGGATGAACTGCAAGCCAGACAGTGCTCCTGAGATGGATAAAGATATCCTGACATAAATGAAGGAGAGGCCGCCAGGGCCCACACCAGCAATTCCTCTCCATACCCCTCAGCCCCAGCCAGAAACTCCACCTCCTCAAAGCCCTCCCTGCAAATCCATGGCTACCCATGCTCTGCGGATCCGCCCACCATCCTCTGCTAGGCAGCCTTCCCTAACTTAGTCTAGTTGCTACTCTGCTAAGTACACCGTGCCAAATTTTCCAAGGTTTCCCTACAACCAGGAACAAAAGGTATTTTTTGTTTTTGTTTTTGTTCTTTACATTAATTACATTTTATTTGCTTTGTATCGCAGCTGTAATCCCCTCCCTCATTCTCTCCCAATCCCACTCTCCTCCCTTCATCTCCTCCCATCCCCCTTTCCAAGTCCACTGATAGGCGAGGTGCTCCTTCCCTTCTATCTGACCCTAGCTTATCAGGTCTCATCAGAACTGGCTGCAATGTCCTCTTCTGTGGCCTGGCAAGGCTGCTCCTCCCTTGGGGGGGGGGGGTGTCAAAGACATAACTGAGTTCATGTCAGAGACAGTCCCTGTTCCCCTTACTAGGGTACCCACTTCAATACTGAGCTGCAATGGGCTACATCTGAGCAGGGGTTCTAGGTTGTATATGTGAATGGACCTTGGATGGCGTTATCAGTCTCAGAAAAGACCCCTGTTCCCAATAATTTGGTTCTGTTGCTCTCCTTGTGGAGCTCCTGTCCTCTCCAGATCTTACTAACTCCCCCTTCTTTGGTATGATTCCCTGCACCTGTCCAAAGTTTGGTTATGAGTCTCAGCATCTGCTTTGTTACAATGCTGGATAGAGTGTTTCAGAGGCCCTCTGTGGTAGACACTTGTCCTGTTTCTTCTTTTCCCCTTCTTCCAATGTCCATCCCGTTTGTCTTTCTGAGTGAAGATGGATCATTTTACCCAGAGTCCTCCTTCTTGTTTATAATTGTAGCCAATGTATAACCATGATGGGTTGGCTTTCCCTTTCGTTTAAGGAATGATGGTATTGACAATCTGCTCAGGTGCCTACTGGTCATTCTACCTCTTTGGGAAAAATTCTATTCACATTCTGTTTTGATATTTTAAAAAATTCTTTATGTCTTCTAGATACGAAAACTATACCAGGTATGTGATTTGCAATTAAAAAAAAGATAAATGAAAATTATCAGGGCTGGAGAGATGGCTCCAGTCAGAGATGGTTAAATGCTTCATCCTCTTCACAGCTGTCAGTAACTTCAGGGAATCTGATGCCCTCTGGTTCCAGGGTTCTATACTTCAGGGGATCTGATGCCCTCTCCTGGCTCCAGGATTCTGTACTTGGGTGGTGCACATGCACGTGCCAGGCATGCAACACACTAAAACTTTAAACAATAAAATAATTCAATAAAGGTAAAATTTCTCCCATCTTTGAAAAAATAGGTTATCTGTTTACTTTCTGGATGTTTATTTAGTTAGGGTTTTATTTTGTTTTTAGCTCTTTCTTCTAAAGCTGTCATCTATCTATCATCTATCTATCTATCTATCTATCTATCTATCTATCTATCTATCTATCTATCTATCTATCTATCTATCATCTATCTATCAAGAGTCCCTTTCCCACTCTGTTTCTTTTCTTTTCTCTCTTTTTCTTTTTTGTTTCTTGGTTTTGTTGTTGCTGTTGAGACAGAGTTTCTCTTTGTAGCCTTGGCTGTCCTGGAAGTCACTCTGTAGACCGGGCTGGCCTCAATCTCAGAGATCCACCTGTCTCTGCCTCCCAAGCGCTTGTATTAAAGGCTTGTGCCACCATCACCTGCCTGTCCCTCCTGTATATTCCATTTGGTTTTCCAGATTTATTGTCTTTGTGCTCAATTCCTCAGTTGGTAATAACAAAACTTTGTTGGGGTTTTGTAATTCCCCTGCTTCAGAGTTCTTAAATTTTTGTTTTATTGCAATAGCTTTATATTATTTCTCTATCTTTTCACTCATACTTGTCTCTCTAAATTCCATTATTTTCATTTATGTGTATGAGTGTGTACCTGTAAATGCGTATGTGCACTATATGCAAGGAGTGCCCAGAGAGACAAGACAAGAGCAGTGGTTCCCCCCAAACTGGAGTTACAGACGGTTGTGAGCCACCCAAAGGGAATGCTGGGAGCTGAGTCTGGGTTGTCTGCTAATGAACCAACAGCTGAGCCATCTTTGCAGAACTCCTCATAATTGCCTTAGTCTTTAAAGATATTAAAGAAACTAGTGTCCACCAACATGTCTTTGTCATTTTTTTCTAGTTGTCCCTTTGTTGGACGAGTGCTCAAGAGAAGATTTTATGCCATATATCTTATGTTACACATCACATGCTATATAATGGAGTACCTGCACTTTAATTTTTTAATTTTAATTTTTTTCTTCACAATTTATTCATTATATATCCCGACTGAAGCCCCACTCCCCAGTTCCACCCTCCCTCTCTCTTCCCCCCTCTTCCTCCCCTACCCTTTACCCCCTTCCCCTAGGCTACTGAAAGGGGGAGTTCTTCACTATGGCCATCTGCCTGTAGCTTGTTAAGTCTCATCAGGACTGCCTGGATCCTCTTCCTCTGTGGCCTGGCAAGGCCACACTATCGGGCATGAGTGATCAGAGAGCAGTCAACTGAGTTCATGATAGAGGCAGCCCCTGCTCCCCTCACTCAGAGATCCACATGGAGACTGAGCTGCCAGTTGGCCACCTCTGAGCAGGGGGTCTAGGTCCTCTCCATGCATGGTCCTCTGTTGGTGCATCAGTCTCTGCAGGACTCCCTGGGCTCAGATCTTTGAGCTTTGTTTGTCTCCTTGTGGGGCTCCTGCCCCCTTCATGTCCCACTATTCCACCCCTCTCTTTTTCCATAAGACTCCCTGCACTCTGCCCAAAGTTTGGCCCTGAGTCTCAGCATCTTCTTCGATCCCCTGTTGGGTGGATCCTTTCAGAGGATCCTCCATAGTAGGCTCCCATTCTGTTTCCTCTCTTACACCACTTCTGGTGTTTATTCTGTTTGCCATTCTGAATGAGATTTAAGCATCCTCCATAGGGTCCTCCATAGTGTTTAGCTTCTTTAGGTTGGTAGATGGTTATCTTATATTATACAGATAATATCCACTTATAAGTGAGTATATACCATGCCTATCTTTCTGTTTCTGGGTTACCTCACTCAGGATGATCTCTTCTAGTCCCATCCAATTGCCTGCAAATTTCATGATTTCCTCATTTTTCATAGCTGAGTAATATTACATTGTGTAGATGTACCACAGTTCCTGCATCCATTCTTCCATTGAGGGGCATCTAGGTGGTTTCCAGATTCTGGCTATTACAAATAAAACTGCTATGAACATAGTTGAACAAGTGTCCTTATTGAATGGTGGGACATCTTTTGGGTATATAGTGGCAGAGCTGGATCTTGAGGTAGTGCTATTTCCAATTTTCTAAGAAAGGGCCAGATTGATTTCCAAAGTTGTACAAGTTTACATTCACACCAGCAATGGAGAAGGGTTCCCCTTTCTCCATATCCTCTCCAGCATGTGCTGTCACTTGAGGTTTTGATTTTAGCCATTCTGATGGAATCTCAGTTTTGATTTGCATTTCCCTGATGACTAAGGATGTTGAGCATTTCTTTAAGTGTTTCTCTGCCATTCAATATTCCTCTGTTGAGAATTCTCTGCTTAGCTCTGTACCCCATTTTTAAATTGGATTATTAGGTTCGTTGGTGTTTAATATCTTGAGTTCTTTATAAATTCTGGATATTAGTCCTCTATTGGATGTCGGGTTGGTGAAGATCTTTCCCAAGTCTGCAGGCTATCATTTTGTTCTGTTGACAGTGTCCTTTGCTTTACAGAAGCTTTTTGGTGTCAGGAGCTCACAGTTTTTAAATTGTAGATCTTAGAGCCTGAGCTGTTAGAGTTCTGTTCAGGAAATTGTTTCCTGTGCCAATGAGTTTAAGGCTCTTCCCCACTTTTCCTTCCAACAGATTTAGTGTGTCTGGTTTTATGTTGAGATCTCTGATCCATTTGAACTTTAATTTCGTTCAGGGTAATAGATATGGGTCTATTTGCATTTTTCTACATGTGCACTTCCAGTTAGACCAGAACCATTTGTTGAAGATTCTTTTTTCCATTGTATGGTTTTGGCATCTTTTTCAAAAATCAGGTATCCATTGGTGTGAGGGTTTATTTCTGGGTCTTCTATTCGGTTCCATTGATCCATGGTTCTGTTTCTATGCCAATACCATGCAGTTTTTATGACTGTTACTCTATAGTACAACTTGAGATCAGGGATGGAGAAAGCTCCAGAAGATCTTTTATTGTAGAGGATTGTTTTAGCTATTCTTGGGTTTTTGTTATCATATGAAGTTGAGAATTTTTCTTTAGAGGTCTGTAAAAAATTGTGTTGGTAATTTTATTGCAATTGCATTGAATCTGTAGATTGCTTTTATAGAATCCAATTTTTACTATGTAAATCCAACCAAGCCATGAGCATGGGAGATCGTTCCATCTTCTGATATCATCTTCTATTTCTTTCTTCAGAGACTTGAACTTTTTTTCATATAAGTCTTTCACTTGCTTGGTTAGAGTTATACCAAGATACTTTATGTCTTTTGTGGCTGTGGTGAAGGGTGTTGTTTTCCTAATTTCTTTCTCAGCCCTTTTGTCTTTTGTATACAGGAGGGCTACTGACTTTTTGAATTAATTTTGTATCCAGCCACTCTGCTGATGGTGTTTATCAGCTGTAGGAGTTCCCTGGTATAATTTTTTGGGTCAGTCAGGTATACTATCATATCATCTGCAAATAGCGATACTTTGACTTCTTCCTTTCCAGTTTGAGTCCCCTTGAGCTCCTCTAATTTTCTTATTGCTCTAGCAAGGATTTCAAGAACTATGTTGAAGAAATATGGAGAGAATGGGCAGCCTTGCCTTGTCCCTGATTTCAGCGGGATTGCTTTAAGTTTCTCTCTATTTAGCTTGATGTTGGCTATAGGCTTGCTGTATATTGCCTTTACTATGTTTAGGTAAGTTTGTTGCATCCCTGATCTCCTCAGGACTTTAAACATAAATGAATGTTGGATTTTATCAAATGCTTTTTCAGCATCTAAGGAGATGATAATGTGGTTTTTTTCCCCTTTCATGGTTTATATGGTGCATCACATTCATGGATTTCTGTATATTGAACCACCCCTGCATACCTGGGATGAAGGATACTTGGTCATATTGGATGATATCTTTGATGTGTTCTTGGATTTGATTTGCGAGTATTTTGTTGCGTATTTTTTGCATAAATGTTCATAAGGGAGATTGGCCTGAAATTCTCTTTCTTTGTTGGGTCTTTGTGAGGTTTAGGTATGAAGGTGACTGTGGCTTCATAGAATAAGTTTGTACCTGCACTTTTAAACCATTTCTATACCTTTGAAATTTGAATACTACTTTGAATATAAAAAGTCTTTACTTGCATTTTCTTGAATCTTTTGTTTGGATTTGTATGTTTCTATTGAGGAGTCACATGCTGAATTCATTTCCTCTCTGATATCATAGCCAGCTTTAAATTTGAGAGTTAAAGAATTTTTTTCCCGTCAACGTAGAAGTCTGGGTAATTTGGTTTACTGAGATTTGTCTCATGGTTGGCTAATTTTAGTCAATATTTCCAGTTGGCCATTTCAAACATATCATTAGTCCTTTGGTTTCCATGTTTATTTAAAGGGCTGTAGTAATGGCTCAAATGTTAAGAGTGCATACTACTCTTGCTCAGGTCCAGAGCTCAATTTAGTAGTCATAGCTACCTGTAACTCTAGCTCTAGGGGTTTTAACACCTTTGGTTTCTGTATATCCCTGTGTACATATGCCCACACAGACATATATACACACAATTAAAAATAATAGAAAGTGGATCTTCTCAAATGTTCAGTTGGGTTATAGTTTGAAATATCAGTACAGTCTTTTCTCTTCCCTTCTTTTGGAATTTTGGGTTGTATGCTAGGTTATCTTGGTTGCCTCTGTAGCAACCTTAGTCTCTATGGTCACTTCATCCTTTACTCCATGTATACTGTTCTGACTCTATGTTTTCTTCTTATCAATATCCCTTATATTTTAAATAATTGTATTCTTTTGTGCCCTTTATAAGCTAATCTTTTCCAATGTCTTCTGTGATCTATGGCCACTCTTATCTCACTCTCTTCTGGAACCTCTTGAGATGTCCTTTGTGGTTTCATGTGTTTGTTTGTAGATAGTTCTGATGCAGGATGAGAGGCAAGTGTCCCACGTTTGAAAAAGGGGAGTTCTAAATTTCTAATTAAATTCTTATGTTGTGTTTCCTTCTCACTGTAGTTTATTATGTGCTTTAGTTACTTTTCTCACCACAAGGATCATATGTCTGACAAAGAACACCAGGTATATTTTTGATTCATGGTTTGATTCATGGCCTGTCCATCATGGTGCAGGAGGCAGGGCATCATGAACAGCTCCTGCATGCATCTGGGAGAAGAGGCATCTGGTTGCATTGTTTCTACATTCTGGAAGCAGGAAGCTCAGGCTAGCCACCTAAAGGCCCATACCCAGACAACCCTCTTTCTCTGTCTAGACTCCACACCCCTAAAGGTTCTAGAACTTTCCAAAACAGCATCACCAGCTGGGTGCCAACTGTTCAAACTCAATAGCCCATGGGGGACATTTCACATCCAAACTGTGTAGGCCAACTTTCGTGTCCTGTTTATTGAAGTGCATTGTTGCCTTTCTAGAGCAGTAATAAGAAGGTGATGTTTTAGATTCAAGAAAGAGTCTACTTGATATTCCTGTTTCCTTAATTCAAGCTCCTTCTCTTGGTGTGAAAAGGCACATTTTCTCTAATGAATACACAGTGGTGGAGACTGGCATTTACAAAATGTGTGAGTTTCTTTTGTGTTTCTAGGACTCTTATGTCTCACTATCTCTTCCTTTCCTCCCTTTCACAGCCCAGTTTTCTGCGGAGAAGTATCCACCTCTCTCCTGAAAGTGATGTTTTCACAAGACTGACATCTTGTGTTCTGAACAGTGTAAGATCCGTCCCTGCCATCCTTCCTTCCGACTCTCTGTGTCACTGGGCCTCAGACAGTTTTCAGAGTTTCTTCATTCAGGGCAGATCTCCTTAAACCTGGGCAATCCTAGCATAACAAGATCCTCAACTGAGTGAAAACTGACTTTAGTCATATGAAGTAGCACTTAAGGATTAAGACCTAGGTGGCTTTGGGGTACCATTATTCAGCCTACTTAATTGTTCAGGAGATACATTCTGTGCACACTCAAGTGGAAAGATTGTAAAAGAGAATCAGGATTCTCCCCATGAGATTGTGTCTCCTGATATAAAAAGCTATACCCATAGTCTCAACAACACTTCCTGAATATAAGCTGAACAAAGACAACACCAATGGATGTGTCAAAGTGAACAGGAAAAGTCTATGAGGTCTCAACCCTACACAGAGAGCTATAGGCAACTAAAGCAAGTTGGGAGTGAAGAGGTGACCTTTCCCAGGAAGAGCACACCAACTGATTGTCCGGTACCTAAGAGTTATCCCTGAAAACATACAAGTAACTTTATACAAACCAAACAATGGGATAACAGTGGGAAAAGAGGCCATAAATTTGAAAGATAGCGTGAGGAGTATATGGGAAGGTTTAGGGGAAGGAAGAGAAGAGGGGAAATGTTGTAATTGTATTATAATTTTAAGAGAAAATAAAGTAATGTGCTCTGTGGGATGGAGAGATGGCTCAGAGGTTAAAAGCACTTACTGTTCTTACAGAGGCCCTGGGTTCAGTGGCCAGTGCCCCCATGGCAACTCAAAACTCTTTGCCAGTTCCGGAAATCTGACTCCTGGCCTCTACCAGCACATGGCATGTGCACGGTGCACATTTATGCATTCAAGAAGAACAATCAGGACTAAAAATAAATCTTTAAAAAAATGAATATCCCATACAACACATTTTCATAACTAACACTCTTCTTTTTCATCTGTGCTTTTTCTATGATTCTTTGTTTTAACATTGATTCTAGAACTCTCTTTTGGTTTATACAGTCAATTCTTTTCCTAATTAGATGCTGATAAAGTTTTGGTACGGTTTTCTTCTGTAGGAAAAAAAAATGACCCCACTCTGAGGATCATTTCATTGAGCTTGTTAGCGGCCTCTGCGGCGATGGATGGACTGCATCCCCGGGTCTGAGCCCCTGAGGATGAAGGTTTTTATTCCTCGTTGTCTCTTGGGGTGAGAATGTGCAGAGCTTCTGTCTCCATGTTATTTTCAGGATCAAATAGTAAGATGGACACCCAGTGCGCACCATGTGCCTGGTGATCTTCAGTTACCGCTATCTTTCTGCTTGCCGTTATGGGTCTCTCCTACATGCTATCACGGGTTCCTCAAGCACCTGTAGTCTCCCACCTGGGTGGGGGGGGGGGAAGAATTTCAGTTTTAATTTGCAAATTCTTTCTTAACGACACATGACAGCTCTGCTTTACTCCCCTATTTGTTTGAAAGGCATTTGTATTTTTTAGTTTCTAAAAATCTTTTTTTTTTCATATTCTGATATTTTCCCACTGGGACTAAAGCTTTCCTCAACAGCAATTAGCCACAGAGCCAGATGGAGGTGCACTGGATACACATGCTTGGTGGGCACTGAGCTGAGGGCTGTGCCACTGGCTCCCACTCTGCCCAGGCTGCCTGCATATGGTAGCTGTGCCCTTTGATGTGTCACAAGAGTCACTTTTCAAACAAAGATGCTTCTTTCCCTTCTGATCTTTCTCTCTTCTTTTTTCCTCTCCTCCTATTCTCCCTCCCCCCTCTCCCCACATTGTGACCATCTGCCTTCTCTACCCTGGGGATCACACAGAGTGTGTCGTCTGTACCGCTAGCTTCTATTTAGTATCTCCCACTTGCAAGATGTAATTAGCATCTACCTGGTCATTCTATTTCGACTTCGTTTTCTATCTGCCTTTAGTATCATTGTCTCTCTCAGATGCAGCTCTTATAAGATATAACACGTTTGGTGGGACCAATGTTGGTTTTATACTATTGCCTATGTAAGGGACAATTACTAGAGGATTATAGTCCAGCTTCCTGCTTTTGAACAAGAATTATTCTTGACATTCGTACTCCCTGGGGAGTATGTGTGTGGCTCAGGGAACAAATACATGGAAGTGGTTCTCTTCATCCACCTTTATATGGATTCTGGGGATCAGACTCAAGCCATTAGGCTTGCTTAGCAAATGCTTTTATCCATTAAGCCATCTTGTCCTGGATCATATGCTCACTTTTTGATGAAGGAACCATTGGAAAGGAGGCCACTACAGGGAAATGTGGTCATTTGATATCTGAAACTGAGATTGCCACAGGTTTTTCAGGGTCAGGAGCCACAGATCCTGAACCATGTTGAACCTTCCCAAATAAATTTTATGCTACATTTAAGATACCATAGGACCTTGTAGAAAACAGCCCTGAAATCTGAGTTCAAACCAAAGACAAGTGTGGAAAGAACTGTGTGTGTGTGTGTGTGTGTGTGTGTGTGGTGTATATGTGTGGTGGTGGTGTCTCTGTGTGTGTGTGTGTATGGTGTGTATGTGGTATGTGAGTGTGCTGTGTATGTGTCTATGCTGTGTGTGGGTTTAACTGAGCTTGGTTCTAGAAGTTCAGAATGGGTGTGTGGTCAGTATGAACATGTTTGTAAACAGTACAAATAGTGTCTAGAATTTCTGCCTGAGGCAGCCTATGCAGATGTGAATGTACAAAGCTCACCTCTGTGGCTTAGAATTCTGTCGCAGTTTTCTGTTGCCCTCACCTATAAGGACTCTGGCCCCTTTTCCTAGTCTTATCAAGCCTCTAAAAATTTATTTCAAAGCGTCATTTTGTAGGTTGGTTTATAAAAAGTTCTCTTTTTTTCCTCCCTTCAAATAATGTAGCATTTTTGAAACAGAATTTCTCCACCAGTTTTAGAACCTCTGCACTAAGGTTTGAAGTTATAAACTGGGGTGTTTGCAGACATTTTTAGAAATTTAGAAATCCCAATGTAAGTATGGTAGCTTTTAAGTAACCCCTCTGCAGGCCAACCTGTGGCAGTTTTCTCTGTTCTTTCAGGGATACTTTAGCCTGGAGTAATTTGTTTGATTCGTGCTTTCCATCTTAACATCCCCAACTCAGATATTTAGGTAACACTTGGTTTCCTTGACTGTGCTAGAATCCTCTTCGAAGCCTGGGATTTCTCTAGAACCACACATGGCTGCATGTCCAGGCTTATCCTCTGAGATATGTCACCAGCAGCTCACAAGAGCCACTCTCTTAATTTGCCCTACAAGGCAATATATAAGAAACATGGTGCAGAGGACAGGAGGTAGAGACTGAGGAGGCAGCTGTCAACCATTGCAGATGCGATGGAGCTGAGAAGGCTGGGTCTTCATTCACAAATGTATGTTGTTTGCTCTCCAGTTAATTAATAGCATGAAAGGCAAAGTCTGGGCCCTCACAACCCTAAAGGGCTAGCCCCAACTATCAGTCCTTGAAAGAACCGAAGTCAAGAGCAGTAATAGTGTAAAACAGACCAAGGAAATTTAGTAAATGTGGCTATATGGGTTAGAGGAACCGATGTGTCCAGTGAGGCCCCTCTCAGTCCATCTTTGGGATCTTAACATGTAGCCTAGGTTTCAACTGACTGCAAGGTTTTGTGTAATCATGCAGTCCTAGTCAAGGTGTGGTCCTCCCATCATCATGGTCTTTGCTCCAGTCTCTTGTGCAAGGTGGTTGGATGACCTGTACTGCCTTCCATGGTGCAGTATGGTCCCCAAGTGTGTCACCTTCTAAGATGAGAGAATAAGCTGCATAGAGCCTCTCTTCTGCTCTCTATTTTTTAAAAAATATCTATCTCTCTCTGTGCGTGTGTGTACTCATGTTCATGTGTGAACTCATGTTCATGTGCATATGTGTTTGGAGGCCAGAATAGGGCATTGGGTGTACACCTTTATTAATCTATGCTTATGCCTTTGAGGAATGGTCTCCCCATGAACCTCATGTTTTTCTCAGCTAGACTGGAATACAGCAAGCCTATTGCACCCATTCACCATGGAGTTGGGAGCAAAACCAGGCATTAAGTGCCCAGCTTGTTAGGTGAGTACTGGGGCCCATTCTCTGCTTCTCATGATTGTGCTGGAAGTGCGCTTAACCATTCAGCCATCTCTCGAGCCCCAGTGAATCTTTTTTGCTGAGACAATTAGAAATGCCTCACTCTACCTTTCTACAACCTTGTCATTTGATGATTAGTACACTTCTAGTTAGGCGTCCCCAGACAAGTTTTCTGCTGTTCTTCCTCATTTTACAGAGAAAGACATAAAGACTCAAAGAAACAACTGGGGTTCGGTTACCTCGGTGACTCCATGCTATGGAACTCTTGGGAGCTCTTCGCTGAAGTAATTATTATTCCAGTGATGTCACCATTGAGCAAAAAACCATTCTATCCCTTTGAAGGAGATGGAGTGGTGTTTATTTACCTTGGCTGGGTGGACAAAAGTCAAGAGCCAGTGTGTATACCCTTTTTCTATCCCTCAACCCCACTCTTTTTCTAAAGATTTTTTTGGAGCACAGCACACATTCAAATGTTTCACTTCTGTGCCGCTGTGGGAACAGCATCACACACCCCATCCCCTAACCCATTTCCTCGGTGTGCTGGCTAGTTTTATGTCAACTATGGCACAAACTATAGTCATCTGAGAAAAGGGGAACCTCAATTGAGAAATGCCTCGGTAAGATTGGGCTGTGGGTCAGCCTGTAGGGTATTTTTTTAGTTAGTAATTGATGGGGGAGGGCCCAGGCCATTGGGGGTGGAGCCATCACTGAGCTGGGGGTCCTGGGTTCTATAAGAAAGCAGGCTGAGCGAACCATGAGGAACAAGCCAGTAAGCAACATTGGTCCATGGCCTCTGCATCAGCTCTTGCCTCCAGGTTCCTGCCCTGGCTTCCTTGGATGATGGATGGTGATGTGGAATCATAAACAAAATAACCCTTTTCTCCCCAAGGTGCTTTGGTCCTGGTGTTTCATCACATTGGCTAAGACACTAGGTCTCTACTTCATGTCTAGAAGCAGGTTTTGTTCTTCGTATGACATCCCTCTCAGTTGTTTTCCCTCACTCTCTTCTTGGCCTTCCATAGTAGTGTTTATCAACAGAGCTGGTCTCTTCATAACCAGTACATTCCACAGGGGCTTCTTCCTGAATCACAACACTAACAATTCAAACCTAACAATTTAGTCCCCAACAACTCTCTGTCTTTGTATTTTTCTCCCTCACTCTTTCTACCCTGAGTAAAGCCCTCAGTGTTTCCAGGGTGTTTGCTTCTCTACAGACAAAATGATGCCAAACTCTTTGCAGACTGTGTCATAAGTAAGTCCCAACCACACCATATGTTTATACAGGTCACTGGCTAGAATCCTCTTGGTGTTTTCCCACGAACTAGGCTAGTCTTTGCTTTTAATCATATGAATTAATGCTGTTGGCTCTTTTAGACCATTTTGTGATATGATCATTTGTGTGTACATTTATTCTGTTGGCTTTATTTTCCAAATATAAAAAAATACGTTTATTCCTTTTTGCCTTCACTCCTGGCAGGGTCCTAGCCTATCCGTACCCCATTCCTTCTTCCGTGTTGATGGTAGGAATTCTTGGATCAGAACAACCCTCATGTGCAGGTACTAGAGAATACCACTTTATTCCAAATGGAGATGACTGAACAAATTGTCAAAAAAATATTACATGGCTTTGCCAAAAATTTAATCACTCTTAACCTGCTCCAAATGACCTGCTAACAAATGATGGGAATGCTTTGCGCAGGGTTCTTCTCTATCAACGACATACTTCTGAACATGAACGTGTTCATAACCCAGGAAGAGCCAGGAGGAAAAAGCCAGGTCTGGGCCATTCGCAAGGTCAACATTAGACACTTTGAATGCCCTTTTTTATTCCAGTAAGCTTGGCTTAATCATTTGCAGAAAGGTGTAAACTCCTACAGAAAATGAGACAGGCACTGGTAAAAACTCATATGAGGTTTTATTGTATAGTTGCGGCTTCTTGATTCCCTCCAACATTTCTTCCTGGTTTAGTTTTTTGGGACTACGACAGAGTTGGCTACTTTTACTAGAGAAATGATTTTGTTCCAAGAATTGCATCAAGGTGGTGAGAAAGTGGGAGCCAAACTCAAAGATGCAAGCCTGCCTTTCCCTTTCTGTGATGGTTATCCTTGGTTGTCATCATGACTAAACCTGAAATGGATGTAGCGGCAAGCTGCTGGACATACCTGTGAGGGATTTTCTACACCAGGCTAACTGAAATAAGATCTTATCCTAGTTGTAGACATGCTTTCTGGTTCCAGCCTCCTTAAGGGGGCTTGAGGAAAAGCATTGCCTTTGGCCTCATTCACTCTGGGTCTCCCCAGCCAGTTGCTATCCTGCTGCGATGGTGGCCATTGCTGCCAGCAGAATCTGGCTTCTTCCAGTTTCCAATACAGAGTGAAAGCCAACGGCTCACCAAGAAGTCATTAGACCTTCAGTTCCAGGTTGGAGGAGCCTCTAAGACACACTCAACCTCTCAAATCCTGTTCCTAGTCTTCCCAGCATGAAGGTGGCCATACTGTAATACTGTAATACTGTATCATGTAAATCAATCCAATAAGTCTCATTTTACAAGCACATTCTATTGGTTTTGTTCCTGTAGATAACGCTAACTAATAAACCCTTCACCTCTGTCAGTTTAAGACAGCTTTTTGCATTATGACCATGGAGAAATTACATAGGGAGAAGTGAGAGCTCTCCAGTTCTCTCAGTCATGGAGTTTGTCAGAGTGCTCTCTGGTATTTCTGCCATCTCTGTTGATGAAGGATGCTGTGAAATGCTGGTGTTCCTTGCCTCATATAAATCCTGTGGGTATATGCCTTGTATGATCTTATTTGCTTTTCTACACCAGTCAGTGAGGACTGGGGAAATGAAAGACAGAAGTCTCAAAGCAGTGATGTCCAGTTAAGGTGTGACCTAGATTCTGGTCACATGCAGAGAAGCGTCTGAAAATTGAGAACACAAGGTCACATAACTGGCTGCACTGATTGTATTACCTAGAAATATTCTCTTAAAACCTTAGGACTCTGCCACCTCTGTTATGAACTCGTGGATTCCAATATGGACTGGGCAGCCAGGAGGTCAAGGAAGCAGCTTTCTGAGGTAGCAGTCTCCCCTGTTAAGTCCACAGGGACCTGCAGGCTGTCATGAAAACCAAGTGTCTTAAAGTACCAGTACACCTCTGCTGAGCCCTTGTGGCCTCAGACTCCACAGCTCTCAATCTTTGCTGTCTTGGTGTTGAAGCGGGGTTTGCTGGCAAGGAAATGATGCAATCAAAAGATTCAAACAAAGAAGTTCAGGTTCAGGCTGAGATCCCACTGATGTAAATAGGTTGAAGCATAAGAAACTACCAATAACATTGCAAGCCTAATAAAAAATGGAAATTTCAGGGTTGGGGAGATGTTCAGTCAGAAAAGTGCTTTTGAGAACCTGAATGTTGACTGAAATCCCACACTTAAATAAAGAAACATCCAAACATGGTGGTGTTGGAGAGGTAGATACAGGCAAATCCTTGGAGCTCATTGGCCAGCAGAAACAGCCAAATAAGCGAGCTCTAGCCAATTGAAAAACCCTGTCTCAAAAACACAAGATAGACAGCACCTGAGGATGACAACTGAGGTTGACCTCTCCCACCCTTATGTACACATGTGTACATGTGACACATTTACACATATAACCCCAAACATGTACATATACATACAAAGACATGCAAAACAAAATTACTCAAATATATTGATTGTTTTATTTCTACAGCTTCCTGATGCTCTTGGATTGATGACCGAAAACATTGATTCAGCCTAGCATCCCTTGCTCACCTATCCAGCTTCATAGTTTTTAGAGATCTGTGAACATTTATTTGTAGTTGGCTATTTTCCAAGAAATCTCTCCATCTTGGAAATCTTGCTTACACTATGCCTTTCCTTGATGCTCCCCTCTCCCATATAATCCTGCAAGTATCAGATGAAATGTCAGTTCCAGAAGAAGCCATTAGGTCAGGTCCCTCTCCTCCTCTTTTTGCTTCAAACACCTTTATCTTTGCTGGGGAGCTTGATCCTGACTTTATATCTGTGTTAGTGTCCATATGGAATGCTTGGTAGCCCTACAATGTGTCCCAAGAAAAGGGACATGCCAGCTCTTTCTGTGACCATTAGATCAAGATTCTGTTCTCACAGAATGATTTGATGAGTGATAAAAGGCATTTTGCATGCTCAGTTCAATGGGAACTTAACAACAGTCCTTGAACCACAAGGCCCTGGAAAGAAAATGATGATGGCTATGCCTTTCTCCTCATTCTCTGCAGAGTCCTCTCTCCTACCTTGGTCCCTATCTGTCCTACCATGGCTTCTTATTCAACTGCAAGCTCTAAGAACAAGAACTAGTTCGAGCCCATCATACCAAGTATTAGGGAATATGATGTGAATGGGCAGGGTAAACACAGTAGCAATCCACAAGGAACTTGTGACTGAATGAAATAAATGAATGAATGAATTACAGAAGAGTGATGGTTCCCTGTTACACACCCTTTTACACTAAAGGGTGCCTGTTAGCTCCAAGGACACCTTCAGCTTCTCCTTGCTTACAGTCTGCCATCTCTTGTATGTTTCTTTTCTGGTTCTCAAGGCTAGACAAGTGACAGTTGTGTTTCCTTCCCATAGACAATCATCCAGGTACCTCTTGAGATCTCTAGGCTAGCGCCACTCCAGTGATATTTCCTTTCTGCAGGACATATTTAGTCCACAGTTGGTTCTCTCTACTCTTTTGTCCACAACAGTCATCTGAACGTAAGGAGACGTGATGCAGTAGCCACTTGAACCCTAGTGAATTACCTGGCAACTCTACCTCTCAGCTAAGAATTCTTATCTTCTGGATCCTTTAGTGACCCACATACATGACTTTCTCTCTCTGTTTTTGGTACCTATCATAATAATACAGCATAATAACTATAAAACAAGTGATTTACAACAATGTTTATTTACTAACTATAGCTACATGTGAACTGAGTGCTTCCTGTTAGAGTAGGCATACCTGATTCCAGTGCTGTTGGCTCATGTACCTGTTGCTAGCTAGATCATTCAAGATTATCTCAGCTGGGTTATATTAGCAGGATTCCACATTGTCACTTGTACTCTAGGATGCTGGCCTAACCTTGTTCATATAAAGATCAAGAGAAGGAAGGAAGAGCTGGGGTATAGCTCCATGATAGAGTACTTGTAAAACATGTGCAAAACCCTGGACTCAGCCTCTATATACAGATGTACAAAATATATGTGTATATAAGAAAAGCATGAAAAATTTCAAGTTCTCTTAAGGTCTTGGCTTGGAGCTGACTGGCACCTATGTCTCATTATACAACCCAAATCACAAATCAAATTCAGAAAGTGGGTCGTAGACTTCCTCCCCCCATGGAGGAGCTGCAAAATTATATAGCTTCTATGAAATTTACAGGTTAAAGAATTCAGGCCCTCCTTTGCCTTCAGACTGCTATGTGTCCTACATACAAAAAAGTTATCTTTCAAGCCCAGCCAATCATAATGACCAACTTAATAACTAGAATTAGCCTCAGTTTAATCTCAGGAAATTCTTTGGTCTTTTGTAGACATTTGAATATAAAAATAAAAGTATGAGAAGAGGTTAATGTATACCATCCCCCAAACTCTCTGTGTATATGAGACCAATATCTAAGTAGCAATATAATTTAGCATCTCTTTAAGATCTGTAGTTCCTGAATAGGTGTCAAAGAGAAAGAAATTGGGAAAAATTGAACTAGGAAAATTTAAGTTTTTCCTTGTAAGTGGTATAATAGTAACAAAGCTTATGGGCTTGCTACCAGAATTGTACTGGTTATAGTTATATCCCAAAGCTGTCATTCTAGAGTATTGGGTGGGGACAGGAACACAGGACCCTCTTTGCACTAATTTTTCAAATTCCTGTGAGTCTATAATTATTTCAAAACACTATGTTAAAAATAACTGGCATATACAAATTGCTGGTTTGAACAATTACGATGGAGCGTGTGAAGCTACTGCACATCTATAGACTGCTGACTGACAATGTCACTGTGGTTCCATCCATCAGCTCAGCCCAGCATTGTTCTTGAACTCCTGGAAGAAAACCACTCAGAAAGAAGAAAAATGGATGACAGTCACTTTCTCTTTTGTTACTTTACTTAATTCTCACAAGAAACCTTTAAAGTTGATGTGAGAAAGCCAGAATCAGCAGCCAGAGTTGAAATCTCCCTTGCTAGTACATTGAATTAGGTTAAGTGTGCCAGGAAACTTGCATGCTGTTCTCAGGGTCAGACCCAGCTCTGTCCTTGATTGTCTCTCTATTGCTCTGCAGGATTAACTGGGTTGTATTGTCCCTGGCAGAGTTGGGGCAGCAAGAAGGGCCTGGGATCCTTCCTCCCCATCCTATATGGATGGCCCTCTCTACCAGGAATGTCAGCTAGTCTCTATTTTTATTCTTTGACATGAGGCAGAACTTGAAAATATTCCATTTAGAAGAACCCTCTGTAGAGAGATATCCTATAGGGGAAAACAAGAGTTTCTGTTTTCAACTATGTCTGAGAAATAAATGCATTATAGTTAAGTAGATAAGTCTGAGAAATACACTCAAATTTTTGAAATGTTGCAGAGTACCATCTTAAATTTGAATCCAGTTTTCATCAGAAGACTTGACCCTATTTACTTAGTTATTTTTCTTGTTTCTGTAACAAAATGCCTGACAAATTGTTTCTTGAGAGAGAAAGGGTTTGTTTTGGCTTCGTTTGGAAGACAGTCTGTCATGAGTACAGTGGTGGTACAATATGGATGAATGAAGTCAGCAAATGAGGTGAATTAAGTCTCTTGCAATAGCCAAGTACATTCAGAGCCCCAAAGAATTTATACTATGAAAATTAGGAAGGTCACACCAGTAAATTTCTTTGAGTTCAAGTTATGTACAATCAACAGAACGAGATGCACATGAGAAAAACATGTTTTTCCATTGAGGTATATAAAGGATAGTTTAAACATTTAACTGAATAACAACATTAAACAATAAGGAGTAATCTGAAGTGAACTCACTCACTCCTATCCACTACACCAGAAAGGAACAACAACATTCCAAAAGCAATTCTGTTCATTTGAAGAACTGTCACAAGACCCTTTTTCTTGGAGTATTCTCACAAGCACCTAAAATTCTCCTTGTGCAACTCCAATTTTGGACCATGTTTCAACAGCAGTCTATCACAATGAAGAAGGCATGGACAGGAGCAAAGGATGCTGAGTCCACAGTCAGGAAGCAGAAAGAGATGAATACTGGTGCTCAGCTTACTTCCTACTTTTATTCATTTGGGGATCCTAATCCATGGTATGTTGCCATAATTGGGGTGGATCTTTCCTACATAGTTAGAACTCTCTAGAAACACCCTCTCAGAAATGCCCAATGGTGTATCTCAAAGGTTGTCCCAAACCCAGTCAAGTTGACAATGAAAGTTAACAGTCACACTTAAATTAAACAGTTACTACATTACAATTCTTTTGGCATTATTCTTCGAAGGGACATCTGTTTTTAAAGAGTCTAACGTAAACTTATTTTGTAACTATATAGAATTTAAGAAGGGTATATTTCAAGAGAGACATCACAGGAAAGACCCCTAAAATCACCTCTTTTAGGAGGCAGCCAGATCTACCCAGGTGCCTCCTTTCTGTGGGTGAGGTTGTTATGCCCAGTTCACGAGACCCCCAAAGACCACCAAAAATTGACACTGCTGCAAATACATGAGGATCTTTTATTACAAGTTCTAGCCCAGGTCACAACAACTTCCTCTGGGAACAGGAGAGGTCTAGGAGACAAGGTTTTTAAAGGGAAAAAACACAAGCAGGGAGTTACATGTTTTGGCCTTACATGATTGGTTACATGATTGGTTGAAATGATTGGTTTACTTTAGGAGCCAAGACCATAAATGGTTCTGGCCTGGCCATCTGGGCCAGCTTCCTAGCAACTATATCTCTAGTGGGCAGGAAAAGAATTCGGAAAGGCTAGTTCCTCTCTTGCAGGTGCCTGCACATGTCTGCACCTTGCTGGCCTTCACCCAGTCCTGTGCTCCAAACCTCAAACTAATACTGCTCAAAATCAAAACAAAACAACAACAAAAACAAAAACAAAACAAAACAAAAAAACCCTTTCAATTCTTTGGTCTCTCAAGTATCTAACCTTACAGTTTGACCTGCTACCAGTGAGAAAGGGCAGACTGCCCTAGGTATTTTGAGCCCCTTCTCTTTCATAGCTCCTTATACTTCTGTTTCTCAAAAGAACCAAACAGAAATCTCTTCTTCTGCCCAACCATGGATAAAAGACGTTTTTTACCCCAGTGTTTCTCTGTCAATGAATAACACCTCTTTCTTCTCAGTGGCTAAGACAGAAAGTCATTTGGATCAGACTTGTTGATATATAATTACCTATTGTAGAATTCATCCTTTGAGCGTACACTACTATAAATTATAAAGTCTGAATTCAGTGGACCACATCCTTACTCCAAATACAAAACAGATCTGCCACTTCAAAGATTTCCCTATACCATTTGTAGTCTCAGGCTCCTGTTCCTAGGAACAATGGATCTGTTTTCTGTCTCTACAGTGTTCTACAATGTCATATAAATAGAATTATATACATTGTACTCTTTGAGGTGAGATTCCCCCATTTAACATAATGTAGTGGGATCTCACCCATGTTCTGTATTTGTTGTTTATGGTTTTTGTGGTTGTTGGTAGTGTGTGTGTGTGTTTATGTAATGGTGACTGAGTCCAGGACTTTTTTTTTTCTTTTTATTGGTGAGTAATCTGCCACTTAAGTCAGAAATTTTGATTCATGTAAAACTTTTTGCATCTGTGTACATCTTTTCACATAAATGGTTGTACATGTATGTGAGGTATATGAAATGTGTATATGTGTGTAGAGGCCTGAAGTCTACCTCATGAATTTCCCTCAATCACACTCCACTTTATTTATTCAGGCAGGGTCTAACTGAAGCTGAACCTATGCTCACCAATTAGGCTATTCTTGAGAGATCAAAGAATTAAAAATTAGTTTTTTTTGTGGGGGGGGGTGTATTGGTTTAAAGTTTAAAGCACAAGCCTGAACAAAGGCCAGCCAGGTGGAGACATGTCCAGTCACCTGGGGAAAGGAACTAGCTTTACCGATTTCTTTTACTGCCCACTAGAGATACAGTTGCTAGGAAACTGGCCCAGATGGCCAGGCCAGAACTGTTTACGGTCTTGGAGCCTAAAGTAAACCAATCATTTCAAGTCAATTTCCTTTACCCAATCATGTAATGCCAAGGCATGTAACTCCCTGCTCAAGTTTTTTCCCTTTAAAACCCTTGTTCCCCTAGACTACCCCACAGCATTCCTCTCCTGCTTCCACAGGAAGTTGTTGCTATCTGCTTGAGCTTGTATTAAATAAACCCTCATGTGTTTTGGAGCAGAGTCAATTCCTGGTGGTCTCTGGGGGATGGGTGTCTATGAACTGGGCATAACACTCTAGCTGGCCAGTTTGCCCCTGGGATGCTTGTCTCAGATGCCATGGAATTGGGATTACTGTTGGCTACCAAGCCTGCTCAGCTTTCACTTGGCTTCTGGGATCCAAACTCTGGTTCTCATCCCTGTAGGACAAGTGCTTTATCCACTAAGCCATCTCCCCAGTCCCAAGTCATATGCAAACTTATCTTTTATTGTGGGACTTTCTTGGATCCTGACTGAATAATTAATTAATTAAGACATGGAGACATCCATATAGTTTTAACACTGTTGGCCTTTTGCTGGGGCAGTCTCTCAGCTATCTCTTAACTTCTTCACCATTGCATCCTTCTTTGTGGTTCCCACTGCCTGCTTTTACAGCTTAGTCCTGTCTCCATTCTGCCTTCCTTCCATGTCCATCTGCCTGCAGCTCCCTACAGCCCAGAAGTTCTGCCGGTACTTCCTGCTGCAGCTCCAGTGCCAGCTCTTTATTATGCAGAAGGCACATTGCTTGCTTAGCTAGTAGGCTGGAGAAGGTCACTTTCCACACCGCAGCTTGCCTTATTTGGAAAGTCAGGTGAGGAGGTGACATTTACACATCCTGTTAGTCAGGCACTGCCAGCTTCAAGTAACAATGAGGAACGTACTTTTTCATCATTAGAAATACAGTATTTATGGGCCACTTCAACACTCTTTCCTACCACAACCTAAGTCTTGTTGGTTCTCTCCTCTCACACACATTTACTTTCTCTACCATACTCATTAAGGTCTAGAAGATGCTGAAAGAACCACCCCAGATTCCAGAAGCATGCAAGCAATACAGGCCGTTTATTCCGCAGAGGTCCAGCATGCTGGAGTCACCACCTTTACAACATGGCTGTGGCCCTGAGGGAGTTGAAGGCGACCCCCCCCCCCCAAAGCCAGAAAGAGGAATTCCTACTGTGTCTATGTAACCTCAAGTGGGATTGGCTAGTGCCTATGGAGGCTACGTGACTCCAGTCAGGACTAAGGTACTTTCCAAAGCAGCAGTTAAGAAGCCTTGTCTTCCCCAGGCCACATGTCTTGATTGTGTCTGATTGGTTGCCCTTTTTCTGTGGTTTTTCCTGTAATTCCTAGGCCTGTTTTGTCTAGCAAAAACATCAAGCCTGTCATGGAATTGGTCAGGCTTATTTAGCTAGGCTCTCCCATACTGACGGCAGAACTTCTCACCTAGACTCTTTCAATGGATTCCTAACTGGTCCCCATCTCCACTTGTTCCCCTTAGTACCTACTCTTTGAGAATCCGTCGAATCTACGTACACATTGCTCTCCCCTACCTCCTGCCTGCCCAGGATCTTCAACCACACCACCCTGCTGTTGGTCATGGAAACTGAGTCCCCTCCATTCCTGCAAGTCCAGTGTTCATCTCTTACCCACTGCCCCTACTTATCCTACAGTTTCCCTATTGAGATTCATCTCTCTCACCTGGTTGGCACAGTGACCTGGCTGCTATTCTGTCTTGAACATACCTGTTAGCCACAACCTCTTGGGGAAAGAAAGACTACCAAACACCATCACCAGCAATATTCTCATCAATGGGACTATTTCCATACCTCGTGATTACAGGTCGCTTACACTGATAATTGTGGTGTGTCCATACACTCTACTGAAGTGTATTTAAAGCCAGAGCTGACTGAATTTTGCTCACTCAGACTCCCACCTTCTGGATCTTCACAATGACTATGGACCTCTGGGTTCACACATCCTTTCTTTCAGATGGTAATAAGGACCAGAATGACCTAGGCCGAGGTGGACTGCATGGATTGTTGGGCTTCAGACCGGGATAATCGGTTGAGGTACTTTTTAACCAAAGCAGAACTGACCTCCAGGTTCTCCCAGCATCCCTCAGTCCTTACCTGTTACAGAGCATGACTAGCATATTCCACCCTCTTCTCTAAACTTTTCCAACCCAGGGGCTGGAATTCTTTATATAATTCATATATTTTGGTTCTCTCTCCCTCTTTTTCTGCACTCTCACCTCTGCCCTCTCTCTTTCTGTGTATACTTCCTCCTCCAAACGTCCAGCCTGCTTTTCTGTTTGGGGCTATTTCCCTGGCCCCATTCCTTGGAACCAGTGAACCCTACAAGGGCTGCCTTCAATAAACCTGCATTTATAAACTCTAATCTGGCTTGAATTGGTTTCATCAGGTAGAAGAATACTTATTATGGACAAGAGGCCCTTACTCTTCTAGGATTCTTCTATGTGGTGCAGAACATTTCTGGAAAGCAGTTCAAGACAGTTTAGAACAGTCTAGAAGTCTGTTCCTATTTCATAGTCCTGGGAGCAAGTTGTTGCCAACAATGGGAAAAGGGAAAGAAGCAATAAAATTTGCTCATAAGGAAGAGGTACCTGCAGGACTTCCTACTGAAGGTTCAAAGTGTGTGAGGCCTGGGGTGATCATATCCACACTGAGCACCGGGAAAGCTGAGGCATGAGAATTGCATGTTTTAGACCAGCTTGGGCTACATGGGAGATCCTATCTCAAAAACAAACAAACAAGCATTTTTTTAAAATGTCTGCACCAGCAAGATGTCTGAATGGGTAAAGATGATTACTGCCAACCTGGCTACCTGAGCTCTATTGTGGGGGAGCCACATGGTTGAAGAAGAGAACCAATTCCTAGAGAATGTCCTCTAACCTCCTACACACACACACACACCATGTACTAAAAAGTATCAAAACCCTCCAGCTTATAGAACTTTTGAACTTGATTGCCTAGCATTATCTTCTCTATGAGTCACAGAGAAGCAGCAGTGTGGTAGCTATTAGTCAATGAGGCCCTTGATGCTCATCTGTGGCTCAGTTTGATGTTTATGATTCCTAATGCTGGTGGAGATCGGTGCCTTTTTCTTGCAGTTGTTGGCAGTGGATGGTTTATTATTGCATCCCATGGTGATAATTAACTTTATTATTGTTACAGAGAGCAGAGAGTCTGATTGAGTGTGGGCAGAGTGCGCATCACTGTCTTACACCTCCTCAGCTTAAGCTTCTGTGTCTCCAGTGTGCTTCAGGAATGGTACCTGTCTGATCTGTTAGCATCTGTCACGTGCATGTCACATTACACATTAGCACTGCTTTCTCTGTCACTTGGTGGCTCCAGGAAGCTCTTGTAATCCCCAGTCCCTCCATCTCAAAGCTAAGAAGTCTTCAGCAGTTTTCTCAATTTTCTGTTCCTTTAGCTTTTTTGTTTTTCCTTTTAGGATGTAAAAGGCTTCTTAAAGACAGGATGAAGGGACATAGATACTGGGGCAGTAATTTATTGCATCAACCCATGGGTCAAAAGTCAAGCTAGATTGGGGGTTTTAGAGAGATCCATTTTCAGGACCAACTGAAGTTTATGTGCCTGTGGGCAAGAGGATGGGAAAGTCAGCTGGAAAGGAATGTGTGGCCTGGGGGAATCTGATACCCAAGGTTTCCGAATCAACTCCAACTGGAATGCAGCCCAGGGCAGGGACTCCCCTGTGGAGCTAAGACCACAAAAGTCCAAAGTGGACAAAAGAGAGATCAGTTCCTTTGTGACCAAAAAAAGATAAAATGCTTTAGTGTATTTCAGGCCATTCCCCTGGGCCACATGTTCTATTCATTTTCTGTCCTTTCAGTTTGAGTTGGAATTTGATTTCATTTTGCACCTGATAGGCTGTACCAAGGAGATACTTTCTTGCCCCTGCCTTTGAAAACAGAGTTTCACTATGTGATTTAGGTTGGCTTGGAACTCATTGTTTAGCCCAGGATGACCTCATGCCCTTGTCGAAACTACTGTGTATGCACCGCCATGGTTGACTCACAAAAAATGTCGTGTGTGTGTGTGTGTTGCCTGTGTGTATGTGTAGAAATAAATGTATGTTTTTTCTATGCATGTGATAGTTCCTAAATAATGTCCCAAAGACCTATTACATTTATTAATAAGCCCTATAGCTGGGATAATTCTCACCTATTTTAACCTGGTCTGGACTATTTCCCAGCCACATGCCTCCTTACCTGCCATCTAGTCTCACCCCTGGCTGTTCCTGCTCTATGTTTGTCCTCATGATGATTCCCCCATAATGACTTCTTCATGTCTTCTCCATCTCTTCATGGCAAATGTTCTCTTCCTCCTCCATTTCCTCTCCTTGCTCTCTTCATCCAGGACTCCCAAACTGGGATTGGAAGTCGTACCTTAACTTTCCTCTTCTGCCCAGCTATTGACTGTGCAGGTCTTTATTAACTACTCAGAGATGATGGAGAACAGTGTTTATATAACATTGAGACAGGAGAACCTTCATAGAAATGACAATACCCACAATCAGACTGCAGTCAGATCTCTAGGTACAGAAATCAGCATCTGAGTACATAGATGCACAAAACCATCCCCCAACAGGTTTATTTCTGGGTGTGAGTGTCTGCGATGCATGCTTGCCACAGCACATGGAGATCAGAGGACAGCCTTCAGTGTGGTTCCTTGTCATTTGTCTTTTTTGAGACATGTTTCTTTGTTTGTCCCTGTTACATATGGCAGATTAGCTTATGCATAAATTTCCAAGGATTCTCCTATCTCTGTAGCCATATGACCAGGGCACTGGGATTAGAGATACAAGCTATCCACACTGCCAATCTCAGTTTTATGTAGTGTTTAGGGATCCAAACACAGGTCTCTTGTTTGCATAGAAAGTACCTTATTTATTGAGTTATCTCCTCAGCAATACAAAAATTAAATATTTAGCTTTATTAAACTTCTCACATTTTCATGTGGAAGAGTTTTGAATAATGTATTCTGTTATGTAATGAAACACCACGAACAGTATAGAAGTCTCCCTGTCTCTGTCAGACAGGCTGTTGACTTTAACACTTGTGGTTTTTGTCTTTCCCAGAATGCTGTAATGGACAGCCTGTTGAGACTACCTGCTTTGACTTTGATGCCCTTGGGCATCAGGACTTCATGTGTCTCACATGATGACTATTACTCCAGGGTGTAATTTATCTATTCACCAGTTAACAAGTGAATATTTTTTTGTTTGAATCAACTGTGGAAACAAGTACTATAAATATTTGCATGCAGATTTTTGTATGAGCATAGGTTTTTGTTTTACTTGGATAAATATAAATATTCATAATAAAGTTGTTGGGTCATATGCTAAAAAGAAAAGAGGATTGTAGTTTTAAACTACCATAGGGAAGGAAGATACAATTCTCTTTCATATTTAATATTTGAGTAACATTCATTTCTGTGAATAACATTTCTCCACAATATTTGAAGCTGTTATCTTAAAACAAAAGTGTTAATATGTCTACCTGTTTGTTTGTTTTCCAAGGACTTTTCTTTCTGATTCTTGGATCAAAGTTGCCCCTCTCTGTGTAGATGAGGGAAATCACACCTCAAAAGCATGGTCCAAGGTGTAGTGGGGGTGGATAATTCATCCTGCTTTTCCTCCTTTCCCATGGGATGCTTCGATTTACCCTGTAGGGAACTTGCTAATTTCTGGTTCATAGAATTATGAACCAGACCTGGCAATATCTGAATTTTTAGTGTTGCCTTCCTGTTAATTTTTCCATGTCTTCTTCACACATGCTAATGTCATCCGATCAGCAGGTCTCATTCTAAAGTGCACGTCTTTGTCTTGGTTCTTGAATAAAACTTTAAGAACACAGCAAGTTCTTCTTGGAGCCCTTGAAAGGTTTTCAGTTTCTTGCTATGTTCCCTAAGCTGTTTTTATAGGGTGAATTAGGGCTATTCCACACCAGAGTCCCAAAGCACAAAACAAAGGCCTGAAAGTAGTTTTAATTGCAATGCACCTATAAAATCATGATGCCATCACCTTTATATGTGACATTTAGTTACTCTAGCAACTCTATGATGTCAGCACTATCATTTTCTTTAGTTGTACATGATGGGTAGTGAAGCTCAGAGTGACTTAATAATCCACTCAAGTAGGCCTCATTTGTAAAATTAGCTTTATATTAAAATTAGCTTTAATTTAAATAAATTAATTTATTTAATTAATACAATCAAAACCACACACACACACACACACACACACACACTGAAGACTTTAGACATACCTACAAACCCATGTTTCCATGACTGCAACGTAGGTACCAGATACCATCATCTCCCAGCATGCTCTGTGTTTGTTGTGCGCATACACTTGCACAGGTGTGCAGGCATACGTGTGCATGGGTCTTAATAATGATTAAGATTAGATCTGCCCTCTTAACATATGTGAAAGCACACACAATACCATCTGGTTAACTGTTGGCCCCATGCTGTACAGCAGATCATTAGACTATACAAACATGAATAATAGAAACGTTATACCCCACTGCCAAAAAACTCCTCAGGTCTTCTTCCCCAGTTCCCAAGAGCTGCTGTTGTTTCTTCCACAGTGAATCCAAATGCTCTAGCTGCCCCATGTAGGTGGACTGTGCGGTGTTTGTCCTCTGTGACTGCCTCCTCTCACTGCCAGTCTCCTGAGGAGAGCTGTAGTGTTGCACAGAGCAGGAATTCCTTCTTTGTGATGCTACCAGCTTCAGTGCATGCCTGATAGCCCCGCACACAGAAGGGTGAGGCAGAAAGACTGGCGTTTAAGGTCAGCCTGGGCTACACAGCCAAGTTCCGGCACAGCCTAGGTTACATAGAGAGGTACTGTGTTCGTGTATGTATTTGTGAATGTACATATATATATGTTATACGTACTTGTGATATACACATATCATACATTGCATTTTTTTTGTTCAATTCACCTATTCGCTGACATTTGATCTATTTCTATTTGCTGTGAGCAATACCACAGTAAGCAATGTGGGTACTGCTGTCTTCTTGAGCTCTGTGTTTCAATTCTGTTGGTTATACAACCTGATTATAGGATAGTTCTGGTTTTGATTTTGGAGAACACTTCACACTGTTTCCCACAGTGGCTACACATTCTATCTCCTTGTCCAGATCCTCAGAGAGCCCTCAATGCTTTAAAGAACAATGGTTGTCCCAGCAGACATGAGCACTTCCGGCAGGGCTATTAGAGAACCAACAGAATGGCAAGAATGCAGCCCTAGATCACAGCCAACATGCTGAGGCACAGGATGGAATTTCTCCCCTCAGAAATGAGATTCACAAATAGCTGGGCAGATTTAAGATGAGTCTTATTGTTTATCCACCTTTCAGAATCAGGTAATTTCCAATCAGTCTGAAATTGGTTTTGAAATTTGCCAGGGCACAGCATTAAACAAGCAGATGCAAACTTCCTCAGTGTCTGACTGCAATATGCAAGGAAGTTTGCAGAATTAGTCTGATTTAAATATTCTACATCAAAGGGCAGGCAAAAGATATTGTTGATACACCTAAAAAGGTGTGTTCTGTCCCAAGAGGACACATGGTAAAAAGAGAGAACACTTAGGATTGAGAGTCCCCCCCAACCCACTAAATACATAAACTTTAAAGAAAAAGAATTAAAAATACTAGGTATTTCATGTTGTATTTATAAATCATAACATTACCACAAGCATGTTCAACTCTGTTGGCTTATAATTGTGGAATGAAAATTTATGTATAAAATGAGGGAAGATTATTCAAGGGTCAGATTCTAAAGAAATTTCCAGCCCTGGTTAAGCCTCTGTGATCCTGTTTTTAAATCACTGAATTTATCCACTTGCTCACACTTATAGCCTTGCTTTCTTTCATTTCTTTTTACCCTGAACTCTCTGTTGCTCTTCCCTAGCTCTGGCTGTGTCCCAAGTTCAGATTAATCCTTCATTCGTGTTGGATTCCATTCACACATTCACTGCATACTCCCTGACCCTTCTCATCAAGGGGGTACAGTGGTAAGGAGAACAGTCCCTGCTCTGGGAAACATGATGTGTATCCTGAGAGTTTTCGGAGGCCCCGGGTATTGCTGACTTTCACCTGGGGCTGAGGGATGAGCACTCTCAATGGGCTCAGGAGACTGAGCACAGTCAGTAGAAGGGCAAAGGCTCTGGAAGAAGATGCTTCTATGATCAATCCTTGATGTGTCTCCCCAGTAGGATCTTGGGGTAAGTGACCTGAATGCTTATGGCAATTGTGCAGAAGGCTGAGATTATGATGTAAAAGGTTAGCACATAGCCTAGACCACAGAAATACCTCAGTGAATGTTGGAGTTGACAAGGATGACCAGGAAGATGAGCTGGCCTCCTTTCCCAGCTGTAAAATCCGGAGACAGCAGTACAGTGCCTGGCAGAGCTCCTCCAGAGCCACAACATGCTTCTCCATTTTTTGTGATCATGTTCTCATTTTGTTTTTCCCTGCAACCATGTTCTATATAATGCCATTTCATCTCTGAGCCCACATAACTAGGTGTGGTGGACTAACCCTATGCAGACTCATGTAAGCTCTGAGAGGTGCACACAGTGGTGAAATCACCTAACAGCACATTGCTCAGAACACATCCTTGTCGCTAAGTGACACATCTGCACACACGCAGCTCTTCATCTTTCCATTTTAGAATCTCACCATCTGCACTTACCGCTCACTTCTAATTTCCTTTCCTCATGAAGTATTTCCAAGGGAAAAGCCTTTAAAAATCTCTGTACTCTGTGAAGACACACCTAAGGGGTAAACCCTATTTTGTGTTGTCTGATGCTCACCTACATGCTAAGACATGGTGCTAACCTAGTGCTAACTCTGTACTCACAGTTACTACTTTACTTCAGGAAAATCCACAAAGGCCTGAGGAGCAAAGCATGGGGCCAGTGAAGCCAGCAGACATCAGAATGATGAGAGCAGAGCAGAGAGCTCGTGCAGTGCTGCCTGACACCATGCTGAGTGGGCCTGCCAACCAGATCCCAGTGTGGGTACTAGTTATCTGTTTGTCTATGCATAAGTGCCCTTCGCAAGTTGCCTGTGGGACTTGGCCATCCATAGCAGCCAGACCTTCAGCGCTCCCCCAGCCACTGCTGTGACTGGGAGACACATTCTGTTGCCTAGAAACAAAACTTCTACCATGATGTCAAAGCCCAGCCATTTATAGCCTTCAATTCTATTGGTGGAAATCACCACCACCTGGAACAAGGATCCTGTTTTCACATGCTACCTTCTTGAACACATGGGCAGCTACAAATAGCTCAATGTGTTTTCATCAGCTGCTTTTCGTGTATAAATGGTAGAAGAGATTAGGACTAAAATGAATGTGAATTTCAAGAAAAATAATCAGTAACTTAGAACTTGGCAAAAATGTGTTGTTTAAGGCATAGAGTATTTAGAATTTTCTTCATCTTAAAATCTTTATTGTGTGTTATAACATGCATTAAATAATCTGCTATTTTACATGGTATATTAAAACTGACCTCTAGTCATTTTGATATCACAATTGTACCTAGAAAGGAGAAATTTGTATCTTATGGAAAGAGAAACATCACCTCGGACACTAATTTCCTTCACATGGTTTCTTTATTATGAGGGTAAGGGGATGCACATGTTTTCTGAGTTTATATTTCTACTTAAGAAAGCACTTAGTAAGGGTGGAGAAATGGCTACATGATTAAGAGCTCTCGCTGCTTTTTCAGAGGACCAGAGTTCAGTTCATGGCGCTGCCTGCAACTCTAGCTACAGGGGACTGACACCTTCTTTTGCCTCTGTATAAACCATTTCCTCCCCATGTTAGTTTTGAACTATTTTTTTTCACAGCTACAGAAACCAAACAAAAAGACAAATATCATCTTAGTCTTTTCTAGTTTGTTTTTGTCACAAGCAAAATATATCTTTCAGGAGGGTTGGTAGAGACTGTCGTACAGATCTGCCATCAACAAGGTTAGAGTTTAATTACGTGTATTGTTTGTTGCCAAAAATGTTTAACCACTGTCTATACTGGCATTCTCTCAAAAAATGCAATTTTAGATTGTTAGCAAGTTTTCATTATTGTTCCAAGGTCTCAAGATAGTACAATGACTGTTAGCACTCTGAAAATGTAAACTGGTAGCTTATAAAATCAATTCCTTTGTCTTTTCACAAATCAGGGAGAAGAAACTGATTGGAGCCATCGTTAAGGACGCAGAGGAGAAAAGCCAGGAGGACCTGGCTCAGGTGGAGTGGACTGGCATGCTGCCTCGCTGAGGCTTGCTTTGCCTGTTTCCGGGCGATGTAGATGGTGCTCAGGATGGAAAACAGGCAGCGTGGGGAGCGTTCCAGGAGAGGCTTTGAGGCCTGGGCACCACAGCTTCATTTTTTCTCATCGCTCAGCACCTCTGAAAACACACCACTGAAGATTATGAACCTATGTGTTAGCTAGGTTCTTCTTGATCAGGTATTTTGGAAGCTGTGTGAATGCTGGGAGAGGGGCATGATTTATTGCTCCAAACTTGCAAGGTGAATGATGATTGCTTAACTGTGATCTACTGAAGCAGTTGATTTTGCTGACAGCTTCAACCCTCAGGACTACTGTTCTGTCTCTGTTGGGTTTGGGACCAGAACAAACTAGTTATGATTTTAAGAACTAAGCCACTTTCATAAAGTTATAGAATTTCCAAATCTCGCATATGAACTAATGGTTCTGTTTTAAGAGAAAAAAAAATGAGGCCTTTTCAGGCCTAAGACCTCAAGGTAAGCCTTAGATCTGCCTAAGCGCACACGTTGTAATTTCAGTGTGTGTTTATGTGTGTGTGTGTGTTTACCTGCACAGGGAAACAAGAGGTCAACCTTAGGAACCATCTATCTTGTTTTGTGAGACAGGCTTCTCACTGGGACCTGGGGCTGTCCTGTGTTGGTAAGCAGGCCCCAGGGATCTCCAGGGCTAGGATTAGTGTGTCACCAAGGCTGATTTTATTTCCATGGATGCTGGGTCCTGAACTCTGGTCCTGATGTATCTGTGGAAGTTCTGTTCTGAGTGATGTGTCTTCCCAGCCCAAACCTTGCAATTTGGTCTTTACCGAATTGCAAAATGTTCTTAGGTTTGTCACCATATTCATCAAATTCTACTGGTCATATCTTCCTAGGGAACTTGGAGAATCCACAGTGAAGTCAAATAAAGAGCTTTTTTTTT
>CM053764.1:67176882-67209921 GCA_028658305.1 Pachyuromys duprasi
TGTTCTGCGCGTGCCCCCGCAGTGTGCAGACTGGTCAAAACGGTCCCCAAACCCACTTAGTCTGGGGTTGTTCCGGTGATCGGTCTGAGCCTGTAGCACACCCGCGGGTTGAAGCAGAACCCGGGTGCAGTGTGCGCTAGCAGTGTGCAGTTCAGTGAAAACAGTGCCCGGTTCCTCCTGAGACTGCCTGCGAGAGTGTGTGATCCAATCTATAGCGTGACTGCTCGTTCAGATCAGAGCTGTGCGTTGCTGGTCACCGGGAGATTTTTCTGGGTAATAACTGGGTGTCCCTAGGGTTTTCCCACTTGATTTTCTCACCGTAGGAGTTCCGCTCACCTGGCAATCACAAATGCTGGCGTTTTAGGTCCCAGAATTCAGTCTCCTAGTTGCTGCGTTGTTTCTGCTGTCCTACTCCTCAGACACAGTGTTCTCTCATGGCAGCCATCTTGGATCAACCGAGATAAAAATCTTTAGATTAACAGTTGAGGTCTTCTCAATAATAACGCTTGAAACTTTCTTGAAGTTAGGCTGTCTACGGATCCTCTGTATATCTGGAGTCTTTACATTTTTCCTTATGTCAAACACGATAAATATCTCTTCAAGGATGAAGATAAGGGAGAGAAATACAAAATGTAATTTTAGAGAAGGTAGATGAAGAAAAATGGAAATGGTCTTAACAGCAAGTCTTTCTCAGTGGCTAGTTTTAAGACCTAAGGCACATCTCAATGTAGAGTATAGGAATATATGACTTCTCTGGAAAAAGCTTTAGACTGAGATAAAAGAAAAACAAAACATATCAACATAAGGTACAAAATTGGTGAGGGAAGGAGAGACCACAAACCCAAATCACCATGGCCAAATTAATTAAAGCAAGCTTTGTTTTTATTCATGTGCATGAACTGCCTCTCAATAAGGCAGGGTTCTAGAGGTCAGTATTGAACATTAGGAAGGCAAGGGTTTTAAAGGCCATGGGTAAGAGATTTCCAAATGGAGGATTTGTTGGCCTTTGTTAGGCTGGGTTACAGGAGCATAACAAACCACTCATAACGACTGCTGAAACAAAGACAGGATCACAAGGTGGTCATTAGGTAGTCATAACAACCTTTGGAAACAAAGGTAGAATTGCAATATGGTTATAATTTTTTGAAACAAGAAGTAGGATTGCAATATGGTTATAATTTTTTTGAAACAAAGAAATGGCTGCTGTTTCCTGCAACAGACAGTATAGAACCATTTGTAGTTGACCATTTGTATAGCCCAATTCTTGAGAAACAGATTTAATCCTGAAATGGAATGAACCTAGTAATCTTTACTATAATACGGCTTTCAAGCCTAAGTTGGAGGCAGGCTGCTCCGTCAGCTATCTGGATGTTGTAGAGTGCTGTCATCTAAGCAGAACAGTTACCATCCTCATTAGATCTGCCATGCCTGCTTGCAAGAGACCAACACAAGACAGGTGTTGATATTTCTTCATGGAAAGGGGAGCTCCGGAAGACCACTGGAGCCCTACCGGAAACTTGAGCCCCTTTTTTGTGTACCTCCCTGCCATGTGTTATGTGATCTAGCCTTAATTCTAAGTGGTCTGGAAAGTGCTAGACTATATAGGTGGGGAGGGTAGACGAAGGAGGGCTTCATTTATGTGGCTATGGGACCATCATCCTCCACGGTGAATGCAGACTTCCTAGTGTTGCTGTTTGGGGCTTACCATATTCCCGGGAAATGACCTCCTCAGCTGTGCTCTCTGCACAGCCAAATAAACACTTCAGTTCTAGGTTCTATTGTGCTTTGAATGAGAATGGCCCCCGTAGGCTCATGTATTTAAATACTTCATCCTAGGGTAGTGGAATTGTCTGGGAAGAATTAGAATGCGTAGCTTCCTTGGGTGTGTGTTTGGGTGGAGGTGGAGGGGAAAGTTTCAAAAGTCTATGTGATTCCCAGTGAGCTCTCTTTGTGTCTTGCTTTTGGATGAGAAGTAAGCTCTAGCCATTTCTCCAGTACCATGTCTGCTTGCTGCAATGCCCCTCACCATGATGATCTTGGGCTCTAGCCTCCCGAAGCTGTAAGTCCCTAATATGCTCGTCTGTAAATTGCCAAGTCATGATATCTCTTTACAGCAATAGAAAAGTAACTAAGACAGGTTCCCAGGATGAACTTCAGTGGAATCCTACTTTGGTTTGTCACTGGTACCTTACGGTGGGTATTGACATTTAATCATCCCAAAGAGGAAAGTCTTACAACACTAAAGGAACTTAAAATGGTTTCCCAGAATTAAAGTCATCAGATGAGGCTGAAGAATTGACCTGGGAAATTTGAATCAGTAAAATGTGAGATATGGATAGAGGCAGGAACAGTGAAAAAGACATGAAAGTCTGATGGATGAGAGACATCAATCAAGTAAGAAGCCTGTGGGCTTGAGGAAAGAATCCACATTGAATATCTTCCGGTTGAGGCACTTCCAGTGGGGATGGGGACCATTGTTACTCAGGTAGGCCCAATGATAAGCATGGTTTGTGTTTTGCTTTTGAGACAGGTTTTTGTATAGCCCAGACTAGTTGACCTCATATAACCCAGGTGACCTCAAACCTGCATGGATCCTCCTGCGGAAGCCTCCCAAGTGCTGGGACGATAAACTTGTGCGCCCGAACAACTGTGACTGGTGCTGAACTTTTGATGTGCACTGCAGATTTTGATGCAAAGTGATCTTTGCATGGTACCAGACCTCAGATTCCTAACACCTTGCTTGGTAGTTTCTCCTGAGCTTTAAAGTACCCAGACACTAGGACTTTGCTGAATTTTTTTTTTTGTGAGACTCAGTGTTTGCCTGCACCAGTCATAATTTATAAGTAATGAGTGAAAAGAGTTTGCGTTGGCTGTAATACAGCCACCATTCTGTAGAACCTTGAAACATTTTTTGTAAACCTAAGTATGTATTTCCTTACCTCGTACCCCTAATTAACTCCACACAAATTAATTTCCCTTGTAACCAAATAAATTTTATTCTGAGGTGACAGGTGGACCAACCAAAGAACTATGGGTTTTAGGGTAAAAATTCCAAGCTAGTTGGGGAAAAATATAATAAATGTGTTGTGGGGGAAAAAATAATCCAGATTTGAAAAAAGGAACTTAATATTTAAATCAATCAAAATATTCTAATATGGCTATTAATATTTTGTTAAAATGATTCTCTGTATTCCAGGCAAAAATTTAAAAAATGGTTATATAGAATGGAGTATAATATTTGAATTATAATATTAAATAAAAGCCCCCATAAATTATGGCCCAGAAAAAATATTTCAAATCAAAAAGAAAAGAAATTCACCCATTTTTGCAACACTGGGTCCTTTGGAAGGTCAACCAGTGCTCTTAACTGCTAAGCCATCTCTGGAGACGCTGGTTGTTATTGTTTGTTTGTCTGCATTTTTTTTGATAAGTTAATTAACTGTACACTTGGAATCTGTGTAGCTCTCTTTATGTGTATTATTCTTCAATTTAAAAAATGGAAGAAGGAGAGAACGGGAGGAAGGAATAACTGCAGGAAAAACAGCTAAGAAAACACCAGAATAACTACTGTGACTATTTCTGGACTGTAGGACTCCAAGTGATTTTTAAATGATTTTCAGCTCTTTCTGGGTATTTTTTTAATGGTGAGTGAAGATTACTTTAAAAATAAAAATTAAAGCACTGTGGAGGTGGTACAATCCCTAGAGCACTTGCCATGCTAGTGCAAGGACCTGGTTTGGATCCCTAGTACCCATGAAAAGCTGGGCAGAAGCTTGCCAGCTTCTGCAATCCTATGGCAAGATAGGAGGAAACACGTAAGAGCACTCAGAAGCTCACGGGACAGCTAGTCTGGCAGACACAGCCACTAAAAGCAAGAGACTCATCTCATATTAGGTGGAAGCCGAAGTTATCCTCTGACCTTCCAAGTACATTCAATAATAAAAATGAAAATTAAAACAAAGGGCACAGCCACCTGTTATTTCCCCACAGTCGTTCCGGTATCCGATCATTCAACAGGCCATAGCCATGTTGCCTCTCACAGTCACCCACAAAGCTGCCGTTTGTAGTCTCTAGATGTCCCAGTTGTTAACAGTAATTTCCAATTCGTAGCTCTGAAGAAGAACCTTTGAGATTCTGACCTTCAACCCCTCCCCTTTCCCTTTGCTTTTCCATCTTCAGGACTCCCAGTTGCTCCCAGAATTTTTGACATGACATTCTCGTGGTCCCTTTAAACCAGTCCCATGAGAACATACCTTGTAGCCTCAGCTCTCTTTCCTTCTTCTTCATTCATGAACCTCCATGGCACATGCTCATGAGCACTTGCCCACATTTATAGCTTTGCTGAATGGTCATCACAGCCATGAAGAACATCTCTAGTCTGGACAGATTAAGGAACTTCTTTTCAGTTATTAATTTTGTGGATTCAACACTTTGTCTGTTTCATGGCTCTTATGTTCTAGAGTTGTATTTAAAACCTTTTATAGGTAGAATGTCTTCCTTTTTAAAAATGTGCATATGTGTGTACATGCTTGTGTGTTCTTGTGTGTACATGTGTTCACATGTTGAGTATGACTGCTTATGCATAGGTTGACATTGGATATCTTCCTCAATCATCCCCCCATTAGCTTTTGAGACAGGGTGTGCCACTGAACCTGGAACTTGGCTAATCAGGTAGACTGCTTGTCGAGCCTGGAATTCTTTTCTCTGCCTCCTGAGTGCTGTGTTTCTAAGTGTGTGCTCCAGCCCCCCGCCCCTGATTTCTAAGTGGATTCCAGGGATCTGAACTCTGACATTTATGCTTGTGTGACAATAACTTTACCACCTGTGCTAGCTAGTTTTATGCCAACTTGATACTACCTAGAGTCATCAGAGAAGACTCAAATAAGAAAATGTCTCCATAAGATCAGGCTATAGGCAAGCCTGTAAGGCATTTTCTTAATTAGTTATTGAAATGGGGGAGGAACCTCAGACCATTGTGGGTGTGCCATCCATGGGCTGATGGTCCTGGGGTTCTATAAGAAAGCAGCCTAAGCAAGCCATAGAGAGCAAGCAAGTAAGCTGCACCCCTCCAAGGCCTCTGCATCAGCTCCTGCTTCCAGGTTCCTGCCCTGTTTGAGTTCCTGTCCTGAATTCCTTGGGTGATAAATAGCAATGTGGAAATGTAAGCCAAATAGACCCTGTCCATTGCAAATTGCTTTGGTCATGGCATTCTGTCCCAGCCATAGAAAGCCTTACTAGGACAGTGTCTTTTTTTTTGTTTTTGTTTTTGTTTTTTTTGGTTTTTTTATATAAATTTATTTATTTTTATCTCAATCACAGGTTAGGTACTTTGAATCCCAGGCATAGCCCCCTCCCTCATCTCCCTCCTCCCGCCCCCTCCAAGTAGGACAGTGTCTTAACCAGCTCCTTAGATTAAATATTTCCTAAGGAAATATCTTCTGGCTTCCTCTTTCCCTGTAAGTTCTGAAATTTTTCAAATTGAATTAATATAATTATATTTTCTCTCTTTGAACCTGGATGGATTAATTAATAGTTTTGTACACCCCCACCCCCAAGTCTCTTCATAAGTACACAAAGAAACCATTTTGGGGGCTTTTTTTTAATTTTAATTTTATTTTTACTAATTACAGTTTCTTCACTTTGTATCCCAGCTGTAGTCCCATCCCCCATCCCCTCCCAATCCCACCTCCCTCTTCTTCTCCTATGCCTCTCCCACAGTCCAATGATAGGGGAGGTCCATTTAAACTCTCTAATTAAAAAAATGAGCTGGGAATGTGATGCTGTCCACAGAGCAACTTAAAAGGAGAGATCAGTATACCTGAAAGCAGATGTCACGCATCTCTGTCATTTGGTCCTCTTAGCTATTGTCTGGCTCTGTGTGACTAATTTTCCAAAGTTGACCTCACCGTGCTCCGTGCCTTGCTGTTGAAGTTTTAACATTTGCAGCCTTACTGTACTCATCTTGGGCACTCCCCATCACGTAACCTCATTGTTCGGAACAGAAACACATGAGAGGCATTTGTTTTCTTGGCCACTAGCTTCAGCGCTCCCCCTCCTCCCAACAGTTTTCCTTAACCTTTCACATTTTCTTTCTGGCCCCAAACTAGCCAAAGTCATACTTGTTCTTCCTAGATAACCTTAATAGCTTCCTCCAACAACAGTTTGATTTATTTTAAAAATCTATGCTCTCAAATTCTCACACAGTACCCACTCCAAAGAAAAAATTGGTCAAGAAAGCATTCCGGATCCTGGCTTCATATACCTCTTTGTGGCTCCATCCCACAGAGAACCTGATTACATTGCCAGGGTGAGACTTTGGACATTTTTATTTTGTACCAACCTACCCACGAGATCCTACCAGCAATCAGACTTGAAGACATCAGCCTGAGGCAACACCTTTCATCCTCTCTCCAGACCTCACCTTGTCACAGTTTGGGCTTTAAATATGCCCCCAAATGCAATGTGCTGCAGGATTGGTTGCCAGGCTGCTGCCATCAGGAATGGCAACAACCTTATGAGGTAGGACCTCATGAAAAAGGATTGGTTTCTCTCTTTCTCTCTCCCTCTCTGTGGCTCTGTGTCTCTGTGTGCCCCTGTCTCTCTGTCTCTGTCTCTTTGTCTGTGCTTGTCTGTCTCTCTCCTGCCCTCCATGCAGTGAGCGGTTTCCACTCCATGCACCCCATGCTACACTGTTCAGGCATCACATCTCATCCTTCCCCAAACAACAGAGCAGGCCTGTCTTGTCTTCTAGCATCTCGGCCACTGGGGAGACACAGAGCCTCTTCCTTAGTAAATACTCGCCATCATTCCAAGCTCCAATGTGTCTCCCTTGAGTCTGGATTTTCTACACTTAAGCCACATGGGTTGAAAGTAAGAGAGAAATATTTTAGAAGATAATAATCAGGGAGGTATTAACAAGATAAAATGACCAGCAGAAAGAAAAAGTTAAAGACACAGCAGCAGCAAGAATTGATAGATCTGGGAGCAGAACTGAAGAACTCACCCGACTGATTACAGCTAGTCTGCTGCAGTATTTGGGCATGGGCTCATCAGTGGGCTGCAAAAGAAATGATGGACTTAGCTGCAAATGATTTTTGGACTTAGCTGCTTGTTATTGGCCAAAACCTAGCTGTTTGTTATAGAAAATATATTTCTAAGATAGGTTTTAGTTTATTTTTGTACACACTTAGCTTTCTTTTCCTTACATATAACTCAAAGTAGGCAGGCGGCCTCAGGCTAAAGGCCTTCTGCATATTCATTCTTTTAGCTGAAAAACAGAAGTATTTATTAAAGACATGTAGAAGTGAATTTCCAACTCCCAGCACAATCAGATGCAAAAGTTAAAGACGAATAGAAAACATGGGGCTGGGGAGATGGCTCAGTGGGTAACAGTGTCTGCTTTGCAAGCAGGAGGACCTGAGTTCACACCCCCAGGGCCCATGTAAAAAGTCAGGTATGGCCACCATGCCTGTAATTCCAGCACTGGGCTGAGAAGGTCATTGAGGCATGCTGGCCAGAAGTCTACTCCAAAGTGATGGGCTCCAGGTCCGGTGAGAGACCCTGAGTGATATCAATTCGACACGTGCAGAGTCATGTAGGAGGGGGGTCTTTTTTCTTTCTTTCTTTTTTATTTTATTTTCAATCCATTTAAAATAAAATTTTTACTTTTTTGGATTAATTACAGTTTATTCAGTTTGCATCCCAGCTGTAACCTCCTCCCCCATTCCCTCCCAATCTCACCCTCCCTCTCTCATCTCTTCCCATGCCCCTCTCCAAGTCCACTGATAAGGGGAGGTCCTCCTCCCCCTCCATCTGACCCTAGCCTATCAGGTCTTATCAGGACTGGCTGCATTGTCCTCTTCTGTGGCCTGGCAAGGCTGTTCCCACCTCAGGGGGAGATGATCAAAGAGCCTGCCACTGAGTTCATGTCAGAGACAGTTCCTGTTCCCCTTACTAGGGTACCCACTTCAATACTGAGCTGCCATGGGCTACATCTGAGCAGGGGTTTAGGTTATCTCCATGCATAGTCCTTGGTTGGAGTACCAGTCTCAGAAAAGACCCCTGTGTCCAGATTTTTTGGTTCTGTTGATATCCTTGTGGAGCTCCTGTCCTCTCCAGATTTTACTATTTCCCCCTTCTTTCATAAGATTCCTTGCACCTGTCCAAAGTTTGGTTATGAGCATCTGCTTTGATACAATGCTGGGTAGAGTCTTCCAGAGGCCCTCTGTGGTAGACTCCTGTCCTGTTTCCTGTTTTCTCCTTCTTCCAATGTCCATCCCATTTGTCTTTCTGAGTGAGGATTGATCATCTTACCCAGGGCCCTCCTTCTTGCTTAGCTTCTTTAGGTGCACAGATTTTAGTATGTTTATCCTATATTGTAAGTTTAATATAGGAGTAGAGTCTTGATGAAGAATTGTTTAGGTTATGTTGGCCTGTGGGCATCTCTGTTCGGAATTTCTTTTTCTTTTTAGTAAGATTTATTAATTTTACAAGTTTCATTACATTTCACACATACACATAATATGCCTTGATCATCTTATCATATCTTGTCCCATCCTCCCAGCTGTTCCCTTCTCTGCCTCCAAGCCCCCATTCTTTCATGTATTATCTCTACTGTTCTATTTTATTTAATTATTATTTTGCAAGTATACATACATATAAGTATATAAATGCAGCCTTCTGAGCCCATCTAGTGCTGCTTCTATGTCCATATTCCGGAGCTGATCATTTAGTATTGGATAACCACTTAGGGTGCTTACCCCTAGGGGTGACTGATTATCTCTCTCATTAGTTGCCTGTTGTTCTTCATCGAAGGCTGGGACCATGTGAGATTTCCCTTGTTGGCATGTCAGTTGGTATTCTCATTGGTTTTCTGGAGGAAGGGGAGCTTAATTAAGGTGTGAAAACCAAGCCTGAATGTGGGCAGCATTGTATTGATTGTGCCCTGAAGGGGATAAAGAAGAGAGTGGGCCGAGCACTATAACTCACACTTTAAATCGTTGTTCTTTGCTTCTGACTGTGGATATAACATGGGCAGTGAGCTCTAGACCCTGCTGCTGTGACTTTCCTACTCTAAGGGACTATGGTCTGGAATAAACCTGATACCTTTCTAAACTCTGATTACCCTAAATTGCTTTTCTCACAGCAATAGGCAATGAAACTAAGCTACCCTGTCTCAAGATGGGGCGGGGTGAGAGGAGAGGTCACTTAATATCCTCCTCTGGCCTACATACACACACACACACACACACACACTCACACACACTCACACACATACACACACACACACACACACACACACACACACAAAGTAAAAGAGATGCACACAGAAATACAAGTGGAATGAAATTTCATGGACTCCTCACTCGCTTGCTTGTTTAATTTAATATCCTGAATCCTGGTATACACAGTTGGTACCAGGAGGGAGAACTTCAGATCACAAGTTCAGATCTAAGAGTGTTTCAAGTGTGCTCCAGCATACCATCAATGCTCTATCTTGTCACACTAAGCTGTCAGACTTCAGCCAGAGTGTTCTGATGGCTGAGTGCATCTGTCTCACTGTTGACTTCTGTAACAGTGGTGTAGGTATCTGTTCATATGTTAATATCCATTTACACTTATTCCTTCATTCACAAATATATTTCCTGTTTGGATAATTTTACCTGATCATCCTTTTGTTTGGCAAAAACTTTCTTGTATGTACATATGAACATCTTGGTGCACACTTGCGTGCATACCCCAAGGCCAGAGCAGGGCATCTCCCTCCACCACTCTTTCCGTTATTGCCTGGAGACAGGATCTCTCACTGCACTGGAAGCTTGCTTTTTATTCCCAGCCTATGGCTGATCGGCTCTCAGAAAGAGCTGTCTCTACCTCCCAGTGCTAAGTTCTAGTCAGGCATGCACAATCTTAACTAGCATATTTTCCTTCTTAAAATGACAAATATACACAAAAATTCCAAGTATGTTTCCATAATTTTGATTTTTATATATGTTTTTAATATATTTATGCATTGAACACTTTAACACTTTGCAGAAAGGATCTAAATTATTTTTCCTCATGTCCAGAGAAGTCTTCCAAGTCTATTTTTTACTAGTTTCTTTCTTTCCTTCCTCCTTCCTTCTTTCCTTCCCTCCTTCTCTCCTCCCCTCCCTCCCTTCTATCTTTCTTTCTTTCTTTTTCTTTCTTCCTTCTTTCTCATTCTTTTTTCTTTCTTTTCTTTATTTCTTCTTTTTTAGCTGGTCTGTGATAGCTCAGGATGGTCGTGAAGTCACGATATTGCGGTGGATGACCTTGAACTCTTCACCGTTCTTAATGCTGGGATTACGGGTGCACAACACCGCACCTGGTTAATAGGGTTCTGGAGATCAAATCCATCACTTCATACAAATGTGTGACATCTGGGCCCTTTATTCTCAGTTGTTGGGAGTAGTTCAGTAGTATTCCAGTATATAGATGTACCAAAATCTGCTTTTCAGTCACTTCCCAAGGGACGTGTGTATTCCTTCGAGTTTGGAGGTTCTATAGCAAAATCATTGCAGTATCACTCTTCAGTTTTTGTGTGGTTCTGTCCTGCTTCTTTTGAGTAAATGCTTAGGAGTTGCACAATTGTTTGCACAATAGGGTTATGAGCTTTTCATTAAGAATCTTTTAGACTGTTTCCAAGTGGTTGTGTTGTTCTTCTATTCCTGCCCACAGTTTTCTGAGATTTCTAATTGTGCCACATCTGTGGTAACCTTTATATAGTCTGCCTTATTCATTTTAACCACTTCTGTGGATTTATAGTTTTAACTCCTGTCATTTTGTCTCCTGACTGCTTCGACCTTGCTTTTGCGTGTGTTGTTGCGTGTGTGTCCATATTTCTGTGAATGCCTATACACTGTTTATAGACAGACCAGAAGGCAACCTTACAAGTGTTCGTTGCTCTCTCTTTTATTTTGACACAAGTTCTGCCACCTGGAAGTCACTAATTAGACTAGGCTGGCCAGCCAACCTCAGGGATCTCCCATCTCTGACCTCTATCAAGGGTATTTTAGGTGTGCAGCATAACACCTCATTTTTTAGGTGGGTGCTGGGGATCAGAACTTGTGTCTTTGTGTTTCCACTGTAAGTATTTCCCCAGCTGATTTCACTTTTAACTTCAAGATTGTGCTGAATACAAGAATTTCATATTTAGCAGTGAATAGTAAATATTCTTTGTGTTAAACTATCTTTAACCATTTAAAACATGCAGTGCAATTTATATGCATCATAGTTGCTAAGACATTTAAAATTTTAACTTCATGGTTTGGCAAAATTATTTTCACTGACCTCATTTTTTTATTTTACAATTTACAATATATCAATTGAATTTCTTTTTTTTTTTGTATGTGTACACACAATCTTTATAAACCTGTTTGTGTTACTTCTTAGCTAACTTGTAGGAGAAAGAAAAATAAAAATAGAAGAGAGGTCAGCGGAAATAAACAGAGAGCAAACGATATAACTCAGAGCATCCAGCAGCTACAAGGTACCCAGGACACAGAGTCAAGCTGGCCGTTTATGGCTCTGTAGTAGAGAGCTCAACAGACCAGGCCTGGCCACTTGTCCCGAAAATTATATGAACAGCAGAGAGGAAAGCGGTAGTGAAGCAGGAAAGGAGTTTATGTCAGTATGGCAATAGCAGGAAGGACAGAAGTCTAACACCCAAGCCTTGTCTCTGTGGTATTGACTGTAGCATTCTGACTGCACACAGGAGGAGGGTGGGGTAGGTAAAGGGTGGGAGTGAGTGTGGGAGGGTAAGGGTGAGAGAGTCCTGGGTGAACCGATACATGTGGGGTGTTGAGAAATGTGTGTTTGTGTGTGTGTGTGTGTGTGTTTTAGCAATCTTGATGCATTTATGGCCAGTTGATCATTGGCTCAGGCCTTATCGTATGGATTCCTGGCGGTGCCTCTGGGGAGCAGCTTTGGTTTTCATTATAAAGTCTACTGATAAGACAAAATTTGAGATAGGCTGTGGAAGAGAAAGAACTTCAGCTCTGCTATTGGCTTGGAACAGCATTAGTGAGGGCAATGACTGGACCCACCTTTATGGAAGACTTCACAGAGGGACAATGCCAGAAAAAGCTTCCATTACAGAGCTGAAACACACCTCTGTCTTCAAGGATGGACCCTGCTGAACAGCAGGATGCAAGTAATATGTCAGTTATAATCTGCAATTATGGGATGTTATAAAATACTGTTCCAAGTGAATGTATTTGTGTTTGTTTGGGGACTAGCTTGTTTTATAAAAGCCTATGACTGAGCATCTTTGAATTTATAACACCAATAAATTTGTATGGTATTTTTGCAGAAATTCTAGCAACTGAAAACCAATGTCCAAAGTCTGAGAGGCTGCGGGCAAATTCAGAGGTTCAGAGTGTAACTGTTGAGAACGTATAGACAGAAGTGTACCTTGCTGACACAAGATAGGAAGATCATCACATGTAATGGCACGAGAAAGAGGTTCACATGCTAAACTATATACAGGTGGGCTGCGACCAACCTAGATGCCCTAGATTCTTCTAAAGTCTCAACATGCCAAGTATCAAACAGTCAGTCTACAGCAAGAAAATCTGGCTGATTATATTAATGATCCTATTTTTCCTCTGAGGGGTACATAGGGTGTGTGCCACAGTCACATGGAGACCAAATTACAGCTATCATCAAGATGGCTGTAGTCACAACAGGCTAAATATGATGATACCTAATACCCTATGGATATTATGATCTGACATATTTAAAGTTGCGTAATCATCCTGAATTATTGACAATAAAATTTGGCCTTCACAGTGGAAATATTGGTAACTAGTTTTCATTCTTTAAGTGTCTGCGTTTTAAAAAATAATTTTTTCCTAATAAATGCATAGGAAAATAGAAGGTGTGCTAGAGCCTTAACTATAGTTGAGTTCAAGCACACACACCTCTATACATCACACACATACACGTGTATACATGCACACACACATGCATTCATATACAGGTACATACACCTGTTTAGGAATATGACAATTAGGAGACACTTGAACACATTAACAGTGCTCTTCTCATGCTAGTAAGAATATAGGTCACTAATTTGAACATCGAACATGTTAGGACCAAATTAAATAATGATGAAGCACACAGCAGATTTTGTATGAAAGAGGTTTATTAGATGGAGATGAAGAGAGAGAGACATGATAGGGGAAAGGGGGGGCAATAGAGAGAGGAGAAAGGGCAAGGGCTGAGAGCCAAGAGCCAAGAGAGGAGCAAAGTGGCAGCCAGGTGTGGCTACCTGGCCAGCGATACATGATGACATCATAGGTTGCTGGGCAACCCAGAAGCAGGCTGCCAAAATATTAACAGAACATATATTCTTATGGTAATGAAACATTAATAACTGAAGTGACTCATTCACTCTTATCTTTAGAATACAGCCTGACCAGCTTAAGCTTGCCCTCCAGCTTCTCCACGGTCAGTTTGTGTGTTACTCCTACCTCACATGGCTGCCTAGCTCAGCCATGAATCATTGCCATAAGCAGTCATGGCAGATGGGTGATTGTTGGTTGGCTTCTTATGTGGTTGCCATCTAGAATGCTTCTTCTTTTTCTTCCTCAGTATGAGGTTGGTATCAGGTGGCCAAAGTCCCATCCCCTAAGCATACCGATGACCCTGGTACACAGCTCCCTCCAGACTCACGCTTTTTATTTGTTTGTTTTAACGTGCATTTATTTGAAGTGGCAGATCAAGGGTCATTGGCAAGATGGCAGTAATGGTGATCAGTTGGATACTGGCTCTTTCATGGATTCCAAGGGATTCCAAGCAGAGAGTGTCACTGAGCATGAAGACAATTATGCACATTGGTCAGGTTTATGACAATAAAGACCACAGGAATATTTAGTTAGTAGGTAGTCAGAAACAGGTGAATGAGAGCTTTGCTATTGCTTTGATAAAGGAGCCAATGAGTGAGGTGGTCACAGCTTGCAATGGTACCCTGGTATATGTGATATACTACGGGTATAGATTAACATGGAAAAACAAACAAAAACAGGCAGGGGTGGCCACTATGGCAGGCCGTTCAGGCAGCACCATCACTAGTAGAGGTCATCCCTTGGTCCTCTGACACTATGGCGTGGCTCATGTTAAACGTGCTGGTGTGAGGTCAGTGCTTTGTATGAAAAGTGCCGTTGTCTCAAATAAAGGATCCTACCACCACAGACAAGCAAACAAAATAGTCAAAAGTATGTATCTATGTACAGTTATGTGTTTATATGTGTGCACATTAGTGTATGTGAGTATGAATATACATATACTATGGCACAGCTACCCTGTTGGTTTTTTAAAAATTAATTTATTTGTTATGTATAGTGTTCTTTCTGGATGTATGCCTGCATGCCAGAAGAGGGCACCAGATCTCATTTTAGATGGTTGTGAGCCACCACAGGACCTCTATAAGAGCACCTAGTGCTCTTAACCTCTGAGCCATCTTTCCATCCCCCTACTTTGTTGTTTTAAGGCAAGGTCTCCCCTAGGTAGCTGGCCCATTAGCCTCCAAGCATTCTCCTGTGGCCTTCTCTTAACTCAGACCAGCTCAGATATGCACACACCCCCTCCCATCTGCCTCATTGTTCTTGATACTCCCGCCAACACCCTCTCCGTTCCCTGTGCTTAGTCATACACTAGCCTTTCTTCCCTAAAGGCTTGCCAGCTCCTAAAGGACAGAAGATACAAGTTATGAAGCTTTCTGCTCTGCTCACTGAGGATACCACTAATTTAACAGGAGGCAGCTTTCTTCCTCCTTGGAATCAGTGTCCTGACCTCTCATGTAGATTCTCTTTTCAAGTGATGTGCGTGATAATGCAATCCAGTATCATCGTTTGCTGAGGTTTTTCTGAGTATTTTAAAATTTAACAGGAGCTCCACAAGGACCAAATATATCTGGGCACAGGGGTCTTTTGTGAGACTGTATCTCCAACCAGGACCATGTACGGATATAACCTAGAACCCCTGCTCAGGTGTAGCCCATGGCAGCTCAGTATCCAAGGGGGTATCCTAGTAAGGGAAACAGGGACTATTTCTGACATCAACTCAATGGTTGGCTCTTTGACCTCCCCACCCCCACCCGAGGGAGGAGCAGCCCTGCTAGGCCACAGAGGAGGACATTGCAGCTGAAAGGAATAGGCTAGCTTTACAGGTTTCTTTATAAATTTTATACCCCATATTAAACTAAATTCTACCAGTACTTTTCCAGAAAGCAGGAGAAGGATCAGATGAATTGAAACAAGACCTCACCCCATTGCAAAGGAATGCCAAAGGTGTGGAGGAGTGTCCATATCTGCAGTACGAGATAAGGTTGCCTGGCAACCGGGGGGCGGGACTGACTGGTCTTGGCGCCTAAAGCAGACCAATCATTTTAAAAGTCAACTACCCTACCCAATCCAGAGTTGCCAAACTTGCGACCTCTGAGATTCCCGACCTCTTTCCTTTAAAAACCTCATGCTTCTGTCTCCCTCTGCTGCTCCTCGCTGGTTTGGGGAGCAGCCATATCGAGTGATGACTTGGATAAACCTCTTGAAAATTGCATTGATCTGGTCTCCTGAGTTTCCCTCATCTTTCTCCCTGGAAGTTAGGCTCCCCGTGGGCTTCACAGCAGCCAGTCCTGATGGGACCTGATATGCTAGGGTCAGATGGAAGGGGAGAAGGACCTCCCCTATCAGTGGATTTGGAAAGGGGTAGGGAGAAGATGAGGGAGGGAGGGTGGGATTGGGAGGGAATGAGGGAGTGGTATACAAAGTTAATAAACTGTAACTAATATTCAAAAAATAAAAATTAAAAAAATAAAATTTAAATCACAGTTTATTGGTTATTAAACCATATATGTACTCAAATACAATAAATCATCTGTTCCAAGGGAACAGCTTCACAATGGTGTCATTTTCATTTCAATAATCTTCAAAGCTTTTTTAAAAAAAATTCTCCAGTTGCACATTCCTTATCATTTTCATCCTTGGGATGAATTCTTAGATTTCTTGCACACAATCATTGATGAAGAAAGAAAGGCAAATAGTCTGTGTAGAGAGTAGCCATTCTGCCATCACTCATTTGCTTTGTTTTACAGGGAGTCTAATAAGATGCTGTTTCTGGGATAACCAATGAGCTCTGTAGTCTGTAGGGAGTCCATCTCTCACTGCTCTCCCCATTGCAAGTCAATTTTAGTAGAATTACAATAGGGTTCAGTGATAAGTGTGCTGAAATGAAGATTTTGGGGTCTAGTTTCTGGTTCTCCTATTTAGCTTTACAATCTTGGGGCTCAACCAAAACAGCATTCAGAGAGTAACTATTCTGTGCCTGCCTCTGGGAGAAGATTTGTAACGAAACAGACAGGAGCAGGTGACCAAATTGGAAAAAAAAGTCGTAATTGAAGGTGAAAGTGCAAAGGTGATCACTGGGACGAGCAGCTTGCTGGCTTTAATGAGCTCCTGGGAACTTTACTTTTTAACATTTCTTCCCACTTCTGCTTCCAGAAGCTTCCTGGTTTGTCTTTACATACCTATTTTTATTCTCTTCTCATTACCAGTAAGATGGACTACAAAGGCTGATCAAGAATTGTGAGTGGGTCCGAAGTTACTTGTATGTGACTTAAATTTTTTATACAATACATGCTGATCAGACTCTCCTCTGTCCTAATTTCTCCCAGATACTCCTCACTTCCCCCCACATCCAACCCCACACCCCTTCTTGCTCTCTTTTCAGAAAACAAACAGGCAAATAAAGAAATCCCAAAAAACCAGAGTAAACAATTAAAAAACAAAGAAAGAAAAGGCACAAGATACACACAACCTAAAAACACAAAACAGGAAACCACAATCTTCAAGCAAAAGACCAGTAAGACAAAAAAATTAAAAATAAATAAATAAATAATAAAATAAAAAATGAAAAAGGAAAGAAAAGCTCAAACAAAGTACTGTAAGAAAGAAAAGTTTACAAAATGCCATTAGGACACTCAGGAGGTCAGGGACACAACCACAATGATATTGGACTCTCACAGACTGCATTGTTTTTCAGGAGCTATAACCAGCACAAATTTCAACACAACTTGCAGTGTAAAGAGCCTGCTGTGTTAGCTTGCTTCTTCTGAAATCTCTCTCCAAGGGCCCGTGTATTGAAGACATTGTCCCCAGTTTTGCATTACTGGAGGGTGGTAGAGATTCTGTGCCCGCTCTGGTACAGGAGCCTGCTGTGTTAACTGCTCTGCAGCAGTTCCTTTGTGGAGCCTTCATTACACAGGCATGGCTGTCTAAATCATCAGTCACTTTAATCTCGGGCTTCGGTCCCTTCCTGGGAAGTTAGGTGGGTATAGATAAAACCCCAACTTTCTGATCTTAACCTCACTCTTTCCTGTGACTTTTTCTGTTCTGATGCTATTGGGGAGTCCCCAACTATATTAGTTATTTTCCTCATGGCTGTGACCCAATACCTGACCAAAAGAAACTGTAGGAGGAATGGTGGTTCATTTTGGCTCATGATCTAAAGGAGTCAAGTCCATTTTGGCAGGGGAATAAGAGTGGCACCCATCTCACTGACCAGGAAGCAGAATGTACTCACACCCAGGATGGATTTTCCTTTCTTCAGTCAAACTCTGGATATACCCTCACAAACACATCTATAGATGTGTCTCCTAGGTGATTTTAAATATAGTCAAGTTGACAGTGAAGATTAGCTTTCAAACACGCCATTTGGTAACTCGTTAGAATAAAACAGACATCCATCACTCAGGAAATTCCAAGGGTTTTAGAATTATATGCCAGGAAAGTGGGAGGAAGCCCAAACATATAATAGCTCACAAATCATACCCCATGCTGGGTATCTTCTGCTATTTCCCTTCCTACTCATACTTGCCTGACCTAATCATCCTATTTCTCTAAATATGTCCAAATTCAGAGTTGATGGGAAGGGGATTAAATTTTTGAATTTTAAAGATTCTATGTTGGCTGTACTGGCTAATTTTGTACCAACTTGTCACAAGCTAGAGTCATCAGAGAGGAACGAGCTTCAGTTGAGGAAATGCTTCCATGAGATCCAGCTGAAGGGCATTTTCTTATCCCTAGGCTGATGGTTCTGGGTTCTATGAGAAAGCAGGTTGAAGCAAGCCAGTAAGCATCACCCCTCCATGGCCTCTGCATCAGCTTCTGCCTCTAGATTCCTACCCTGTTTGAGTTCCTATCCTGACTTTGGTGATAAACAGCAGTGTGGAAGTGTAAACCAAATAAACCCATTCCTCCCCACCTTGCTTTGCGGTTATGGTGTTTCATTGAAGCAATAGGAACCTTAACTAAGACATTGACCAAACTAAAATAGCTGCAGGCAGATCTGACCTACAGCTGCCAAACCCCTGATTTTAGCTGTCTGCTCCTCTTTGACAAAACTTGCAAAGATGATCATAATCCAAAGGTTTAAATAGTTCCTGGTGTGAAATCCCCTAAGATATTTTTTCAAGACTGAATATATTATATATACTCTTTTATCATCGTCCTCAAGCTAACTTCTGAAGCTGTGAAAAGATGAAATTCCCTTAGGGAAGCAACTAGTGGAACTGGCAGCTTTGTGTTTCAAGAATTTAAGTGTTTTCATAAGAGTCTGACCCCCTCCCCCCTTGTAGGGAGATTAGTAGCAAACTTGCTCCTAATTGGTTTGTCTTCTGATCCACAGCACCGAGCCTTGGCGGAATGCCATACATGGAGCAGGATTTCATTACTCTAGAATGTAGCAGATGAGAGGTAGGAAACCTGCCTGCACTCTTTCCCTCTCCAGCTTGAGCAGTTAAAACTGTGCAGGGGAAGCTAGCACAGGAGAACCTGCAAGGCCAGTGTCTCACCAAGTGTGATAACACTGAGGTGTTGTGAATCCTCAACAGTACCAAACTCAGTAAACTATTGATGGTTTAAATCACCAGGTTTGTCAGTCTCCCTTGCACAACATGGATAACCTGGTTATCAATTGACAAGTAGAGGAAAAAAGAAGGGTGAGCCAGCTCAGCTTGACCAGGGAAGAGAATAAGCTTCGGGTGGGGTTCTTTTATGCTAACTGGAGTGGGAAACAGTACAAACTTCTTGTAAGTTAAAAAAAAAAATCTGTGTTTCTATTCTTTCTATTTCTATCTGTGTATTCTATGACCTTTGTACATAGCAGTGATGGGGGTGAGCCCAGGCCTTTGAATGTTCAGGCAAGCACTTTGCAATGGAGCTCCTTCCATAGCATCCAAATATAGTCTTTTTTTTAAAAAATTGAAGATATAGAATGGGCATGTAAATAGAAATGCGTAGTTCGTGCTGGAGAGAGAGATACCTGAGTACCCACTCTTCTCAAAAAGGTGACTGAAAGGTAAAGAGAGAGGTATGCTGGGGAGATGAGATGAGTAGAGTGCATGCTGTGCAGCCACAAGGAACTGACCTGAGATCTCCATTACCTATGTCAAAAGGAGGATGTACTTACAAGCCAGCACTATGGCTGAGCAGCTGAGGCAGGGGGATCTCAGTTGCTGAGCAGTTTAGCCAATCAATAAGCTTCAAACTCTGGTCTCCACAGACAGACCTATGATTTGGTACACACATACCTGCATGTATACACCACAAAGATACATACATAAATGCACACACAGAGAGATGGAGAGAGAGATCTATATGGAGTTGTATGAATGATGACTATATTTTCTATGATAATTGCAATCCAAAATTACAACCCTTCAGTAATTTTTGATGTCTTGTGATATGTGCACACAATTAAAAGAACAGTCTTTTCAAGATAAACTACTAAACTCATAGGGTGAAATTCACCCACTTTACAACAAAGAAAAGTCATGTCCTGATAGGGGAAATTAGCTGTGTCACCCACACAGTGATAAGACTGGTGCTAGAATTCAGATCTCCTGACCCCTTATGTCAATATACGTATTTAAGCATGTATGCTTATACAAAACTAAGCCTGTGTTATTACAATTTTAGAAAGCTGTTGAGATATGAAGGTTGTTTTCTGGAATATTATGTTCCTGTCTTAGTCCATCTAAATATTTGGCTTCTAATCCCATAGTCTAGGAGTAATATTCAATGAGAAGAAATATGGGGTCTTGCAAACTTCCAGCTCTTTCTGCTCTGAAAATCAAGTAATACAAGTAGATAGTTTTTGAAGAAGACATCAGGGTTCCCAAAATAAAAGTGTGTCTCCCTGCTAGCCTTTCTAATGTCTATAGTGGTTTTCCGGTAATGCTTCTGTTTGCTTTGCACTGTCATAACACCCTTGGTGAATGCAGACACAGAACTGGACTGGGTAACCTGAGGGGCATTGTGACATGAAAGCAACACTGAAATTGATTTAGAGGCACAGTGTGGTTGCCAGTCAAGGATCTCTTTGTCCCAGAAAATTGCAGTTTTGTGAGGGAAGTCACAGGGGAAAAAATGCAGAAAGATGAAAATCTTATTTGTTCAGATTAAGAAATGCCTGAGGCAGCAGAGAAAGGTGTGGATGACATCAGCCCTGGTTGGGTTTAGATGTTATTATGATCAGTTAGGTGGGATGCAGTTTGCTTCCCTGAGTACAGGTAATAAAATATCCTCTTATGCTTTGATTTCTTTGTCTCTCAAGCTCATTCTCCTACTTGACAAATTATTTATTTATTTGCTGGACTTGCTGGCCATATCAAGGGAAAATTTAAAGTGGCATCACATGATTTGGGCTCATGAAATGGAAGTAGAGGTCACTATCAGACCTTCAACACTTCAGTGTCTGTGCTTTTGTACGGGCTTCCCAATGTGCCCCTCTATCTGCACAGCAGCAGTTCCCAGGAGAGCTGGCTATTGGACCGAGTCAAAAGCACAGAAAGCTGAAACACAGAATGTAACCTATATGGAATGTCTGTACATCAGAACACTTCACTTGAACAAAATGGAATAGGATGCACTAATTCCTTTTTTAAAGGAGAATTCAATGTGTGTCAGTACCAACCATAATCCTGTTGTGGGTGTTCTTTCTGGCCCCAGGCTCTTGGAGTAAAGACTCATGAGACTCAAAATATATTTAGATATGCCTAGGCCATTTAGATAAGCTCTTCTATGATTAGCTCATAACTTAAAATAACCAGTTTATACTAATCTACATTCTGCCACATGGCTGGTTACCTCTGTGAAGGTACCATGTGACTGTCCTCATGTCTTCCTGGACAACTCTCCCTACACCTGGGTCTATCCCAGAATTTTTTGTGCCTGCTGGATGTCCTACCTTCTATTTCCTGCCATATCTATAAGCCATTAGCTTTTTGTTAACAGGTAACACTTCCATAGAGACAAAACTGATTCCTTCTACATAATCCCACCCTGAGAAGTGCTTTAATGTCTAACCCCTCTGCTTTAGACATACAAATACAGCTATACTGCTTAAGGGTGGGAATGAAGATCAGTGGGAGAGTGCCTATGTAGCCAAACTAGCCAAGGAAAATTAAAGAAAGACAACAGAAATACTGCAAAATGTAACATTATACATTCTTAAAGAATGGCTATAGAGAGTTGATGCTAACTAATTCTTTAAAATGCTACTGAAATGAGGGCTGGAGAGTTTGCTCAGTGCTTAAGAGCAGCTGTTGCTCTTGTAGAGGATCCAGGTTTGATTCTCAGAACCCACATGGTGGTTCACAACTGTCTGTAATTCTGGTTCCAGGGGATCCAGTCCCAGGGGATCTGATGCTGCCTTCTCACTTCCTTGTTCACCAGATACACACTTGGCACATTTGTATACAAGCAAAACATTTGTATGCATAAAATAATAAAACAAAACTAAACACCCAATTAATGTCTCACTGAAATGAACTATCAAGTGTTTCAAAATATTTGAATAATTGTATTGACCACTGAGTAGAAGAATCTAGTGGAAGCAATTGAGCATACTTTAGCTACTTTAGTCTGCAGTTGGACCAATGCTGGTGAGGTCAGTTGGAGATAGTTCTTAAACTTAAGGTTTCTTGGTAACCATGAGCCCAAATATAACTGGCCCTCAGAAAAGCTTTAAACTTCATTCCTCTGTAAAGATTTTTTAGATTGTTTCCGCATTTCTTGAATTCCTAGAGCTCCACATGTAGTAGATGAGCTTGTCTTCATTTGCACAAAGAGCATCAGAGCCCTCCACAGCCCTCCCCTCTTGTCTTCTACACTACAGGCTCGTTTTCTTCCCTTGTCTCATCTGCCCTCCTCTTACAAGGGAAGACATCTCCACTGGCTACTTACTGTCTCCCTCTGATCCCAGTCTCGTATTGCCTTCTATTCTGAGTCTTACCAAGCGATTGTTTCCTTTTCCTCTTATGAATGCAAGCTTCACAGTTTTACTGGCTTCTTCCTATTAACTTTAAAAAATGTTCAACACAATTTTTTTTTTTAAGAAAAGGTCCCTTCAATTCAAGTCTGCCTTCAGCTAAGCCCTCTTTCATTTCACAGAAAATTTTCATGACGAACAAACTTTACTGTTTCTATTTCCCCATACCCTTGTCATTTCTCAAAAAATGTAATGTGGATAGCAATCACTTATTTTTACTAAAATTGCCTTCACTGAGGTGACCAATGAGCTTCTCATTATTAAATTAATCACTAGTTCTCAACACTAAATTCACTGAGTTTTTCAAAAGGATTTGACCTTTTGAAAAGCTACAAAATGCAGCTTTCAGAAGTGAAAAAAAAAAGGTGAGGAAGAAAACATATTTTTTTTTCTCTTTTAATGATGCTTTGTCTGTCTCTGTTCCTGGGTATTCCGTCTCTTTGGTAACTGCCCTTTGGCCATCTCTTACTCATTTATCTCACTGTGGCATTGTCTGTTGCCTTCTTTTTCTTCAGTATCAGCACAAGTGATTTCCTTTATTCATTCCTAAATCACCATTGATTGTTGAGTCTTATATCATTATTCTCACTTAAGTCATTCCTAGCCTCCTGAGTCATACACTTCCTTCTTAAGAAACATCCTCCAAATACACTCAACATTAAAAGGGGTCAAAAATAGCAAACAATCACTTGTTCATCTTTCTCTATCTCTTAATGTAGTGAATAGTGCCAAGTTAATTGAGGTATCATAATTTTCTTTATTTCTTAGGGACACATCACAATGTCCTTAAGATCTCAAATTTACTTCCTAAACACGTTTCCCATTGGAACTCATCCAGGCACCTAGATTTCTTGCCTGGTGTCACAGGCTGTTTATGTACCCTGAACATTTGTATGCTGAAGCCCTAGCCACCTATATGGTGATATTTTGAGAAGGAAGCTTTAGAAGGTAATCAGAAGGAAGGTAATCCCTTAGGACGGGATTAGTGCTCTTATAAGAAAAGACCCTGGTGATTTCATTCATTCTATTATGTGAAGTCAAAGCAAGAAAGTCAAAGTGAATCAGCAAACCTGAAAAGGATTCCTCTCACAAAGTCAATCTGATAGCACTTTGACCTTTGACCTCCCAGACTCTAATATGTAAAATAGGTATTTTTAGCTCTCAGACTATTTTGTTAAGTCCGTCTAGAAAACAGAACATCTGTGTCATCATAGTTGCGTACTAATAAAATAGTCTCTTTTTTTTCCGCATTATCCTGAGTGACTTTGAAAACGCATGGCAGCCACCCTCTGACACTTTGGGTGGCACTGACTCTGGGATACAACCCTAACTACTGAATACTATTTATGAAGACAAATAACTTGCCTGTGCTTTTCACTGCGTTTTTTTCCTCCCTCATACAAGGCCCAGCTTTACTGTCATCTTTTTCACCTTCTTGAAAGTCTTCCTCTGGTTTTATGCTAACTGCTGCTTCTCTGCAGCCCATTTAGGATTAAATACTCTCATTCTCACCAGAATGGCAACATGGGGAGCTGTTAAAAGCATGAACTCTGGGGTTCAATGTTGCAGGATAGTTGATCCCAGTGTTTGGTGTGGTTGAGTCCTATCACACATCCTTAATACAAGAACATTTTTTTTAAATTGCAAACAGGTGATTATAGTATGGTTTAGCCTTCCTACCACACACCCTTAATCCAAGAGCCTTCTGTATACAGGATTCAATAAAGTTAACCCTAGGTCCAAGGCGGAGCAAGAAAACAGTTGTCAGGTATTAAAGAGTAGGAGGGACTTTGAGTAAAAGATATTTAAGACACTGTATCGAAGTAGAAGGGGCTTTAGCTATTTGGCTTTAGCTCTCTAGAACTCTGGCATTTTGGGCCTTTGGGGTTTTGAGCTAGTAAGCCTTTGGCCTTGGGATTTTTTGCCTTTACCTTCTAGGTTGTTAACTGAGCTAGTGAGCTTTTTGGCTTTTTCCTCTGAGATGTGAACTGATTAGGAAGGTCAGCTTGGTGTTGGGTGCTTTCTCTGCCTGTCGGAGCTAGCAGGTTTTCAGCCTGAATCTTTATTGATAGATAGAACGATTGGAAATTTCATTCTGTCTTAACCACAGTTCAGACTTCTTTGACCTGAGTCAATTTGGCTACTGTTATGCTTCGTATCCTAAATTTCCCATAAACTTGATACACTGTGGGCTTTGTCATCTGCCTATGATGCTTTGAGGAGGTGGAGGAACTTTCAGGATATAGGACCTAATGAACGAAAATTAGGTCTTCAAGTGAATATGGAGACCTTCCCCCATCTCTTGTATGTCCCCACAGGCATGAAGTAAGTCACTTGCTTTACCACATGCTCTGACTATAATGCTCTGTCTTGTATCAGGCTCCAAACAAAAAGATCTATTGACCACAGATTGATATTTATGAATCCAGGAGTCAAAGTAAACATAACCTCGAAGCACTGTTATAAAGATGAAGTTAGCTCCCATCTGTAATGTGCTTAGAGTACTCCTGGCCACATAGCAAGAAATGTATTAACGTCTGATAAAGAAAATCTACTCTATCTTCTTTGGAGTTTCTCTCAACTTTGCACTGAGTCTTCCCCAAATGTTCATACTCCATGCTTTCAGAAGGCCTAGAACTTCTGTGGCATGTGGTTGACCTTATAGTGATATTGACTCTGTACTTCCCCAAATCTGCTTTTTATATCAGCCCTGGAAAACGAAGGAATGTGCCTGCTGTGTTTATGCATCCATGCTCAGTGCTTAGGAAAGCATGCATCCTGCATCAGCCATCCAATATAAATCAATACATCAACAGATCAGTAATAATTTATGGGTAGGCATATATCAGATATAAATAATTTTTAAAGTACCATTTTAACAATTACTAAGAAAAATTGTGACAAAACATATTAGGAGTTAGAAAATTTCTAATGTTACCATGAGACATTACTAATGTCATATATTTTCTTTCACCAGTAGCAGAAACACAATAAACCAATCCAAATGGACTAAATAAAAGAAAGGTGGATATTTGTTGAGTCAAGTAACTGGACCAAACAGATGGCTGACTTTAAGATTTAAATAAGGTCATCAGGACCCAACTGTTCTATATCTCTGAATACTGCTTCCTGTCACAATGGCTTCATTTTTGAGGTGGATGTTCTGTCCCCAACAGCAAAAGGCTCACAACCTCCCTGTTAAAAAAGAATACATGTGACTCTCAATCTGTGCATTCAGTAAACAACTGTTTGTCTGGCAGACAGACAGATACACATAGATGATAGGGTTTATGCATAGATGATAGCTAAATAGATGACAGATTACAGATGACAGATTATAGATGACAGATATATGGTAGCTAAATAGATAATGGGAAAAAAGATAAAATACGTGATAGAAAGGTAATAGTTAGGTATCTGTGCCTGAGTCACATATAATTTTTGCACCAATTTCTTAGGACTAGATGCTCCTGTTGGGATGTCAAAAACACAGGCTGGGAATTTGGGTATTACTGTCAGAAACAGATGAGCAAATGCTGGTTGTGTTGGTTATCAAAGTATTAATTATACTTAATGTCTAAATTCATTGTCATTTTTTTCTGACCATATTGTGCAATCAACCCCTGTGACCATGTCTCGTTATCTGGCTGGTACATCCCTGGGCTTTGTCTTTAAAAAGCACTGGAGCCATATTCTAGGACTAATGAACTTCTCTTCCTAGTGTGAATGTGATTCTCTATGTGTGTATGTGTTGTATGTGTTTGTGGGTTATGCAGCTGTACAGCTTCTTCCTTATAGGGCACTCAGGGACACTCACCCACTAGCAATTTCTATTCCTGCTCATCAGTCATGACTGACAGCTGGAGTTCAGCTGGGGATCAATGCAGCTAGTGAATTCCCACTATCCACAGAACCACACCCACCCTTATCATACCATCTGAAACCCAGTCATAGGAGGGAGTCTTTCCAGGTTTGTTCTTGCCTGTTTTTGTTTTTTTCACTAAGCCTTGGTGTATCATTACTGTTAGGACCAATGAAATGGTGATGCACACAGATTTTATATGAAAGATGTTTATTGGATGGAGATGAAGAGAGACAGAAGGAGAGAGCAAGACACGATAGTGAGAGGGGAGGATAGTGCCCCAACAGAGAAAAGGGAGAGGGCAGGTGAGCGAGAGGGCAAGAGGGCAAGAGAGGACAAAGTGGCGGGTTGATGCTTTTTTTTTCAACTTAAACACACCTGCCAGGTGTGGCTACCTGGCGGGCGACACATGATGATGCCATAGATTGCTAGGCAACCCAGGAGCAGGCTGCCTAAATACTAACATTTCTCCCCTTTTCTATAATTAAAAAATGAAGAGCTTGGGCTGCTTTTCATGTAAGGCAAGTTAAAGTATATAAATTTAGGTTCATTGGAAGCAGCACTTGGTTGCCATGAGAGAGAGAGCGCAAAGATTACATAGTCAAGAGGAGGGGGGGAAGCTCCCTGCCATGGAAAGTTCAGGGTAAAGGGTGGAGTTGCCAGCCATGCCCAGCAGCAGACAGGGACTGAGGAATGCAGGGAGAATCTGGAGCTACTTGCCCTGGGCCTGAAGCACACCAATTACAGTACTCTTTTATTTGTTCTTAGTATTTCTCTTCTTAGTTGTTAGTCAATAATCCTTTATATTAAATGTTATTCTATTCAGATTACTGGTGTGGAGTCTGTGCCTTAATTAGAGCTGATCTGCTTCATTGATATTAAAAGTTGCTACTTCTGCCTCTGACATGAAATCCTGGGCTGGCTCTTTGATCACCTCCACCTGAGGGGGGAGCAGTCCTACCAGGCCACAGAGGAAGACAATGCAGCCAGTCCTCATGAGAGCTGATAGACTAGGGTCAGAGGGAAGGGGAGGAGGACCTCCCCTATCAGTGGACTTGGAGAAGGGAATGGGAGGAGGTGAGGGAGAGAGGGTGGGATTTGGAGGAAATAGGAGAAGGGCTACAGCTGGGATACAAAATGAATAAACTGTAATTAATATAAAAAATAAAAATTTAATTAAGAAAGGTCCTTGCTTTAGAGTCAATAAATACGGTGTTTACAGTGGTATCTATAGCACCAGAAGAGCAGAAAGAACTTGATCATCAAGTAAACCACTGGTCACTCACATAAACAGTGTGCAAAATACTTTTCAAAATTTATATAAATATGGAAGCATATGGCACGTCAAATTTTAAAGTAAATTATAAAACAATTATTTAATATAACCCTTCTTTATTTTCTGGAATGCTCCAGTTATAAAACCTAGGATGATTTGCTTATTTTCCTATTTTAAAATATTTAAAAGTAATAACCCCATTTATTTTAATTATGGACAAATAAATTACAGAATGGCCAATACTAATAAAAATTAGCCAGTGGAAAATGCTTTTAAGCTAGGTTTTGGCTTAGCTGTAAGTAACAAAAAATTCAATTTAAGGGTTGTAAAACAATTCGGGATTTGATTTTTCTACGTTTAAGGGGGCCAAGGTAGCAGACAAGCTTCGCATGGCAGCTCCTGGTATTAGGGACTCATGTGCCTGCCTGGAATTCTGCCCTCATGGTTTCTTTTTCTAAGAATTGGACATGTTGCTGAGTCCTAGATAGGACCAATGAGACAGGAGGCAGAGGATTTCTTTCCAAGCTATTTCAGATAAATTGTGTTTCGTTAAAAAAAAAAAAAAGAATCTCATCTTTTGGATTAATCAGTTTTGTTGATAAGCAATTTCTGCAACTAAATTGGAGTAGAAAGAGATGTTTTTGTAATGTTTTACAGCCTTTTGAAACTATCACTACAATTTGGCCTTTAAAATAGACTATACACTTTAGAGAAAATTTAGGTTGACAGATAAAGTTGGTAGAAAGTCCAGATAAGCTCTATCTTTCCCAGCACAGGCTTTCCTGGTATTGGTGCCCCACCAGCATGACACATCCTCTATAGCTGATGAATGCGATTGGCAGATCTGTATCTTCCAAGCCCAGGGTCTACAGAAGGTTTCCGTTTGCTGCCATATGTTTTGTGGTTCTCACAGATCGTGACTTAAGTGTGCCCAACATTATGGTCAAATACAGTGTGGCCGCGCTACTTCAAAAGGTCCTCTGTGCTGTGACTATTTGCCTCTCTTTTCTCTAACCCCTGTCAATCAGTGACCTTTTTCACTACTCTGGACATTGCCTTTTCCTGAAGGTCATGTATTCACAACTACACAGCATACAGACTGGCTTCTTTCTCTTAGCAACAGTAGTTTTTCTCTATGTTTTCATATAGCCTGATATAATTTTCTCTTAGCATCAAACTCTAATCCCTGTTAATGCACCACAGTTATTCACTCAGCTTTTGGAGGACATCTTGGCTTTATAAAGATAATAGAGTATCTGTGTACACACTTTATGTTGGAATTACATTTAAATTAATAAACACTGAGAAACACAACTTTTGAATTTCAACACAAGAAATTCATAGTTTTATGATATATTACCAGATTGTCTTCCAAAGCTGCTGTATCACTTTTTTCTTTTTTGATGTCAGCTCCAAATGAGTATTCCTGTTCCTCCGCATCCTCACCAACATTTAGTGTGGTTGGTTTGCTGAGTGATGACTTTTCAGATCACACAGAGATAGCACATTGCTGTTTTAATTTACACTTTGCAATGTGTGTCATCTTTTCATATGTTTAATTTCTATCTTTTTGATGATGTTCAATTTCTGTGAAATTGAAAATCAGGTCATATATGTTTTAATTGTTGAGTTTTAAGAGTTCTTTGTGTGCATATGTGTATGCATTCACATCTGTATGCATACATGTATTTATTTGTATATGTATATGTCCAAATTAGCTCTAATTATTTGATTTAATTTAATTTAATCTGGCACAGTCATGTGTTAAAGTTATTTTTATAAAACTGTGTTTGTCAGTTTCTCTCTTAACCTAGCTATCACACAAATAATTGAGGCTGTATTATATTATTTTAACAAGCTTCACAGCGTAAGAACTGAGCAATTTCAACTCTAGTCTTAACCCTCTAGGCTAATTTGGCTTCCTCCCAGTGTGCATCACAGAGAAACTTCAACTTTGTATCTTTCTTTGTTGAGCTCTCTTTCACTCCTGATCCTTCCTGTATATCTGCCCTTGACTTAGTTCCCTACTTCCTCTTCTCTCTCCTCCTACCCAGGATCACAAAAAGTCCAGCCCTGTTTTCTCCCCTGCACAGTGATTCACTCTAAGCTCTGCATTATTGGCATAGCAGGGAACATATGGGAAGCTTTATTTATACAACATTGAGACAAGAGATTCTCAGAACAAGGATTGCAACCAGATATGGGGCAGGGACAGGGGGCGGGTAGTGAGGATTTGAATTACCCAATAACCATATACCTACAGCCATGTGTGGAAGAAGTTCCAGTCAAGGGTTTGTCTGGGTCAGATAGGCCTGCAGGAGTGTCTGTAGAGAGCTGTTTTGATTGTTAGTTGAGATAGACAAGTCCAGGACACTGTGTGTTACACTATTTCCTAGACCAGTGGTCCTAGACTATTTAAAAATGCTGTGTAGCTTTTTGATCCAAGATGGCAACACCAGGAGGACACTGTGTCTGAGGAGCAGGACAGCAGTGTTGGCGCAGCGACCAGGGGACTGAACTTTGGGCCTGAAAACACCAGCAATTGTGATTCCCAGGTGAGAGGAATTCCTATGGTAAGGAAATCAATCAGGACCGACCTCAGGTCACCCAGTCAATACCTGGAAAAGGTTCCAGGGACCAGCATGCGCACAGCCTCCAGCCCAGAGCAGGGTACTCAGCTGCCAGCCCAGAGACCTGCTGCGTACCAACTCACTGTCCCAGACAGAACTGTGGGCCCTGGGGCACCAGAGACTGAGTATCCCTATTGGAAGAAAACCCCAGAGCTAGGGAATCAGCAGGTCTGAGCTTAGAACTTTCAGCTGACCCCCTACCCCCCCTCCCCCCCCCGCTCACACAAACACATGGAAAAGTTCTTGGGAAAAGTTCCCAGGTTTCTACAGGCACCCAGTCACCAGCCTGGAGTCTCCACTAGCATGTGTGCTCTACGTGCCACTCCAGATGGAACTGTGGATCCAAAACACCAAAGATTGGGTCTTCCTGTTGGGAGGAAACCTCACAGTGTATGTGTGGGGGTAAACATCTGATCCAACCTCAGGACACTCAGCTCCGGAAAAGTTTCTGTGTTCCTGCAGGCTCCAGGTTCTAGTCTCCTGCTGCATGCATGAGAGCTGGACTTAACTGCCACTGATTACCACTTGGGTACTGGGGCACAGAGCTCCAACCTCAGATGTACAGAAACCTGGGCTCCCTGAGATCAGCCCCCAGATACTGCTCCAAGGGGCAAGCAATTATCCATAACTAAACTGACCAAACCACGGGGCTCCCAGGTTCTTCAAGAGGGCTGTGCCTGGAAAACACTGTAAGAACAACAGCAGCAGCTCACTAAATTCTGAGCAAGAAACCCAGCAGCAGGGCAGCTGTCTCCAGGACTTATAGGTGAGAGGAGAGCCCTCCTGACTAACAAAGACCACAGTTACCACTCAGGTCTATACGCCTGAGGTGAGCAGCGGCAAATCCTTAGAAACACCGGCCATTCAGTGACCATACCCAAAAAGCTGAGGAAGCCTCATTCAGGAAAAAAATCATTTCCTTGCCAAGGGGATTCTCCCTACCCCAGGATTCCAGGAAGCACCAAAAACTAACAGCCAACACCTAAGATAGCCCAATGGGTAGATGCTAGTATAAAAGCTCAACCAACAAAAAGCAGAGCAATATGGCATCTCCAGGACACAGTTACCCAAGGGCAAGCAGCCCTGGACACCACAGCATAAATGAAATTCAAGAAGATGACCTAACATCTATGCTTATGAAGAGGATAATAGAGGAAACAAATAAAATCCGAAAAGATCTAGAGGTAGATAAAGACAAACAGATTATGGCCATCTGTAAAGAAATGGGGGAAGATAAAGACAAACAGATTATGGCCATCCATAAAGAAATGCGGGAAGATGCAGCCAAACAGTTTGTGGACTTTACAGAGGAAATAATTAAATCACTGAAAGAAACAGAGGATTGTTCAAAGAAACAGCTGAAGGAATTGAAGGAAAAACAGGAAAATACAGTCAGACAGGAGAAGGAAATAAACAAAATGATTCAAGATCTGAAGATAAAATTGGAAAAATTAAAGAAAACAATCAGAGGAAATCATGGAGAGGGAGAACTTAGGGAAGAAACAGGAACTATAGAGGTAAGCATAAACAATAGACTACAAGAGATGGAAGAAAGAATCTCAGATGTGGAAGATAAAATGGAAGAAATCGATGTATCTGTCAAAGAAAATATTAAATCAAAAAGATTCCTGATAAAGACCATCCAAGAAATCCAAGACAATATGAAAAGACAAAACCTAAAAATAATAGGAATAGAGGAAAAAGAAGATTACCTCCTCCAAGGCTCAGAAAATATTTTCAACAAAATCATAGAAGAAAAATTTCCCCAATTTAAAAGAGAGGCTTATAAGAATACAAGAGGCCTACAGAGCACCTAATAAATTAGACCAGAAAAGAAAACCCTCCCTCCACATAATAATCAAAACAGTAAGTATACAGAAAAAAGAAAAAAAAACAACTAAAAGCTGCAAGGAAAAAAGGCCAAGTAACATGTAAGGGCAAAGTCATCAGAATCACACCTGACTTCTCAACAGAGAATGGCATAGAAACAAAATAGTAGATCAAATGGAACTGAATAGAAGACCCAGGAATAAACCCACACACCTATGGAAACTTGATTTTTGACAAAGAATCCAAAACCATTCAATGGAAAAAAAAAGACAGCATCTTCAACAAATGGTGCTGGTCCAACTGGATGTCTACATTCAGAAAGATGAAAATAAATCCATATTTTTCACCCTGCACAAAACTAAAGTCCAAGTGTATCAAAGACCTCAACATAAAACCAGACACATTAAATTGGTTAGAACAAAAAGTGGGGAAGACCCTAGAACTCATCGGCACAGGAGACTACTTCCTAAACATAACACCAACAGCACAGGCTCTAAGATCAACAATAAATAAATGAGACCTCATGAAACTGAAAAGCTTCTGTAAAGCAAAAGACACTGTCATCAAAAACAAACAAACAAACAAACAAACAAACAAATAAATAAAAAACGACAGTCTACAGACTGGGAAAGGATGTTCACCAACCCTACATCTGACAGAGGGCTAATATCCAGTATATATAAAGAACTCAAGAAGTTAAAAAGCAACAAGTCAAGAAATCCAATTAGAAAATGGGGTACAGAGCTAAATACAGAACTCTGTAGAGGATTGTAGAATGGCAGAAAAACACTTAAAGAAATGCTCAATGTCCTTAGCCATCAGGGAGATGCAAATCAAAACGATCCTGAGATTTCACCTTACACCCATCAGAATGGCTAAGATCAAAAACTCCAGTGACACCACATACTCTGGAGGTTGTGGAGAAAGGGGAACCCTCCTCCATTGCTGGTGGGAATGCAAACTTGTACAACCACTCTGGAAATCAATTTGGTGCTTTCTCAGACAATTAGGAATAGTGATTCCTCAAGATCCAGCTATACCACTCCTAGGCATGTATCCAAAATATGTTCAAGTATACAACAAGGACATTT